>CM068958.1:46983771-47000108 GCA_035128595.1 Eptatretus atami | reverse complement strand
GAACAGCTGGTTGCAAATGGAAGGTGCGGTACAGAAAGTGGATGGGTTTTGGACACAAGATTCTGATGCAAACACCGAGTTAGGCATTCAGCCTTTTCACGCTGTGGTATCAGCAGCCGGCCATTTGAGGTACAGGGGGGGTGGAGGGGAAAACAGACACCAGAACAGATTTGATTAGACACGCACCAGGGATTTGGGGAGGGAGATGCAGGTTGAGAGTTCAGAATTGAGCTTCGAAAGATGTGTTTTCTGGCTCCCTGAGGGGGGGGGGGAGAAGGTAGGACAACTGAAGACAAGAAGGGTAAATCTGTGCATGAGGCGAGACGAGCAAGTTTCTTTTGAAAGAGATTCCCAGGATAGTGATGTTGGAGAAAGTAGCGATAGGAGATCAGTTCTAGAAGGTTGATGGCTGCTTGGAGACCCTGCCATCGGCTTGAGTGAAATGCCAGGACTCGAGGCGGCTGGGTTAGTTCTCTGATAACACCAGAAAGATGTCTACTTTTACAAGCATGTGGTCAGAAAAACTGTTCGAGTGGAGGAATAACAGCAGTTATTTTCAGGAAATTTGTCAAAAATCAGATCCAGGAGAGATGGAGTACCATGTTGAGATCCAGGTCAGGAAAATTGACGATTGAGTCATCCAATAGTCGCAGAAAGCCTTTTGCTAAGTTTGCCATGGCAGTTTAGGTGAGAGACGGTACCACGCCTAAACAACTGGCATGATGACAATTGAAGTCACACTATGTGGAAGAGAGAGGTTGGATGAGGAAGATAAAGCTTGTCCATGTTTTCGGATAGTGAGGTGATAAATGATCATCACGATTTGATGGACGGTTACATACACATATTAAACATGAGGTGGAGTGGAGGGAAGCCGTAGCCATGAAGTATTCCTGGGGGTGTGGGATCGAGGGTAGTGCAAGGAGAGTGAGCGAATAGATCTTTATGAGAGAGCAACACTCCTTCACCAGACGAGTGCAGTCTGTCATATCGGAAGGAAGGAGTAACCAGGAGGATACTTGGGAGTCAGAGATGCTCGAGGGAGGAAAGTGGTCGGCTTCGGCAGATTATGTCTGGATTTGTCGTGGCAACCTGATATGAAAGATCTGTAAGGTTTGAGCGAAGGCCCCGGATATGCATGTCCACACTGTTAATGAAGAAGAGGGGATGAGGTTTGAGGTGCATGGATGGGAGGGATGGGGAAGGGATAGGACAAGGAGAGAGCGGGGAGTAAGGAGAGTTGTTGAAAGAGCTGTGCGGGGATCGCCAGAAATAGCAGGAGGGGCCGATGAGGAGTGAGAAAAGCTCTGTGGATGCTGGTGAAGGGGGGCAGAGAGTGGGCAGAATGCAGTTAGATTGAGGAGGTGAGTGATGAGATGAAGTGAGAGGCCAGGAGAAGGAAGGCAAGCTTGTGGGATGAGAGGGGGGAATTTGCAGAAGGTGAGTAAGGCGGGTTGAATGGTGGTAGAATGCGTGAGTGGGAGTTGAGGAGAAAGGTGAGGGGAGAGTTTTGAGAAAGGTGAAGGGAGCTGGAGAGAAGAGTGTAATGGTTGCTTTGAAGGGAGGGTGAAGGGGTGAGTTGGCACTGACGTTGGAAAAACAAGGACAAATGTGTCCAAGAGCAGCGTCCTAAAGGTTTTGTCGGCTAAAAAACAAAAAAACAAAAAAAAAAACAACTTCGATATTCGTCACGTGCCTTGATTAAGCCCATAGCGAGACCCGTCAATAATGGTTATTTAGTATTTACGATATATCGTGTATTTACGAAATAAATAATGTATTTACGAAATACAATACATAAATGAATAATCTTTAAATAGTACGTGACTTTTCGAAACTTTAAAGCAAATGTCGATAATTATTTTAACAAGTTTCTGCATAGAACGCTCTCAAAGTCACCGTCAATGCAAGGATGTGTACAGTGCTTAGTAGTTTTGAGGCGCATCCGCATCTTGATATGCAGAGCCGAGTCCTAGAGGTAATTTTTGTCTTCGCGAAGAAGAAGAACAAGAGGAAAAGAACAGAAGATTGAAGAAGAAGAAGCAGAAGGAAGAAGAACAACAACAACCAAGCCGCAGCTCTCTTATGAGCAGCATTCGTACGCAAGACGCACCTAAAAAGAATGGTGATGGAAAGCGAACATTCATTGAAAACTGAGTTTTATATTTTTAGTCAGAATCGATGAAAGACATTTCTTGATGATGCAATAAGGCAATAACGAGAATGGAGAAAGAACGCATTGTAACTGTTGGATTTTTTTAGGCAAGGTCGAATGAAATGAAGTCAGATTCATGAATTTCATGAATAAAGCGAATGAGAGCGAGTCTGTTTGAAATGGAAGAGAGTAGTGAATTAATATGCAATAGGGCAAGCCTTAGAAGCGAACGTAGAATTCTCTTACTTCGGCTTCTAAATATATCAAATTAACCGTCTTTTTGCTATGAAAACATAAATCATTACCTTAACATTACCTTCACAACAACAACTACACCGCCTAAACAGGATCTCATCTGCAAAAAAAAAATATTACCTCTACATTACCTTCACAACAACAACTACACCTCCTAGACAGATCTCATCTGAAAAAAAATTTCCTCAACCATGAGCGTTCACAACACAACTACACCGCTTAGAACAGGATCTCATCTAAAAAAATTAATTAACTAGAATGAACCGGTAGTATTCCTTCACATTCGCGTCTGACTTTACGTACAACTTGTGCCACAACTGTATACGCAATTTCCGGTTACTTCGAAATTAGGATCAAAATAACGTAATCACGATTAAAAATTATTTTTTTGGATGATGCGGGAGATATCTTTATTAAAATCAGTGGAGGAAGATATACACCATTCTGAGATTCATTTGGTATTTCATGTTGCCGACGATGCCTTTATTCTCCCGCATGCATTCGATTCCCCCATGACAAACCGGAAACAAAAAAAAACAGAAACAAAAAAAAAAAACGGAAGCAAAATGTCATAGCCAACACACGGATTCACAATTCCGATGTATTGTGTTTGTTTTGTTGTTTCCTATTCTCTCATGTGCACGCGTTAAGTACTATTCACAAGATAGAAATAAAACCCAAATCTGTTGATACACCGCACAGCGTTTTAAAACCAACGGAAGCAAAAGGTCATAGCTAAACGACACGGATTCGAAATCGTCTACGGCGTATTGTGTGGTTTTGTTGTTGTTGTTTTGGTTCCTAATTCTCTAACGTGCACGCTCTGTTAAGTCGTGAAGTCACTGTCACGTGCGACATCAATCAAAATGTATGGCAACCCCACGTTTTCTGTCTCCCACAATTTCTAAATACCCGCTGCACTCCCCGAAAAATAAAGACATATGTGACGCTACATTGTGTGACCGTGGAAATACTGCGGGCCGCCGTATAATGGCTGTGCGTAATTTTGGAGAGCCCACGGCCGCCGCTGGCAAAATGTGACTTAGGCCATAAACGCAGAGGTGGAAGATCACGTGGTTACGGGGAGAAGCACGTGGCTGTGGGAGGTGTGTAGTAAAAGTGAATTTATTTATTTTAAATAAGGACTGCGAACATCAGAAAGAAGGTTGAAAAGTAAAATCGTGCGAGGCTTGTATGGTGAATTTGGAACTTAAACGCAGAGTGAAGCTGCTGGTCATGAAAAGTATCAGAAGAGGGGTGGAGAAGAACGTGGTTCCCAGAGTGTATAGATCGAAAGGATACAAGGAAAATATTAATTTTTTTGAATGTATTTTGAAGATTTAGTAAGACGGGAGTGGAGGTTGCAGCAAGAAATCGTGAAAGGCTAATGGCGAGAGGTGGTCAGCTCAAGTAGATAAAGATGGTGTGCCGCAGGAGGAAGAAAAGTAGAAGAAGAAAGGATCAGGACTCATGGTATTGCAGGAGAAAGTAGTTTTTTGTTTTGTTTTTTTGTTGTTTGATTTAAGACAGAAAAAACAGAGTTGTTTAGTTGTAGGATGGGGGACGTTGGGAAAGTGGGAATTAGAAATCGAAGTAATAGGAGAGAATACTATTAAAAAACGATCGTATACCAAGAGGGGAAAGGATGGTAGAGCCTTCATGTATCATATGTATCATATGATGATTCATATGAAAGATTGTATCATAGTAGGCCTTCAAGGAACCCTTAAGATAAGGTCGACCGAAAACTCACAAGAATAGCCATGATTTTGAAAAAAAAACCGAACTAAGATACACACAGAAACATGTAAGGTGAGAAAAAAACAGTTAAAAACAGGATAGTAACAACCGGAAACTTAACTTGAGAAAGTTGCAGCAGAGAGCCCTGAGAGACCCTGCATCGCTCCAAACCCAGAGCCGAATCCAACTCCTGTTACACTAACAAAAAATGCCAGCACCCAATCTTATCCATGACATCATAAGGAGCACATTAAATTATTTCAGCCCATACGTTCACTGGTGTAACACTGGAATTTGTGAATACCCAGTGCACATTGTCACAGCCATGACCAAAATGGTACATTTTGCTGATTTAATGTTATTTTATATCTGACCATACCATTAACTATATATTACAATGGAGCTTATGAGGTATGCGCTATAGCTATTTTGTGTGAGGCTTATGCGCTTCTCCATTGGCTGTTTCTATTTTCTCCAGACCAATTGGATTGCTGCGCTGTGACAGGCCAGCTATACTCTAATTTGACTTATTTGTTGATCTGACAAGCCATAATCTTCTCTACCGGGGTTGACTCCATAAAGTGCAAGCTGAGAGACACAGACAATATCAGCTGCGACAGATGTCGATCTCGCACTTCCTGAGCCAATACCTGGGATTAAGTAGGAAAAAAAAAGACATCCTAAGCGATAAACGAAACAGCCACAGCTGACATGTCCGGATAGAGAGAAAGACTAGCAATGAAAGCATGGCGAAAGAGACACGGCAACGCAGAAAACCAAGTCCAAGGCTAAAATCATTGATATGTCGACCAACATCGTTCTATCTGCGGAGTAGCTGGGGCAGACACCATGCCATTTAGTGAATATAAATAGTCACCTGTCCATCACACAGCAACAGATGATACATGTGGGCACATGGTGCAATTAACACGGCCTTGCCCTTTTTACATAAAAAATGACGAGAGATACTATTTCGTAAATATGGAGTTAAATACAATCAGTCCATTTCGGCGGATCACATCACGGATAGTTTACACACTGGTGTGCTGTCTGCTGTAACTAAATATGAGTGATTGCCATTCTGTTCAATATCGGACTAGTACCCAACAGACCCACCAGCCATTTGGGACATTCTGACACCCAGTTTGCAGGATGATAGGAAGGGTTCATCCGAAGGTCCACTCACCTCACGCATTCAGTGATGGACCAACCAGCCAATATCGGCAGAAAGGGTAATTCAACTACCTGAATGACAAGTGTTTGAATCGGGACTTGACTCTTGCCTGCATTTCTTTGAGCTGGGCCATGGCAAGGGTTGCACCAGACGGCTGAAGGTGTGATCTCCAAAAGAACGAACGCGGATCATCAGGCAAACTTGGTAAGGACAGTCAACTGCAGAAGTGCTGGTTTTAGCCACTCTAGAAACACGCAATATCATCAACATGCTCACATCAGCAGGAGGAGTCATTGCAAACCAGCAAATTTCAATTCTCTTGAAATACCTTCCCATCAGGCACAATGAAGCTTGCATGAAAATTCTCAGTGACAAAAGGAGCCAGTTGATTACTGCGGAATCAGGTGCATGTGCAGACTGAGGGATGCAATACTGAACTGCCTTGCTCTGACCCCAAGATTATTTCAGCTCAAAATGCAAACAAACGACGCTGATATTGGTCCAATGTATGTACAACCAGGTGAAGTTTCTCTCCAGACAAAATGATTCCACGTGAGCAACCTCAACCATTACTGAGTAGCTGGATGTGATTGTCTAGTAGTCACATGGAGTATTGTGTCATTGTGTACGATGCTGTAAACCGAAATCCTGGAAGATTTGTCAACTGACAAAGAGAGTTGTTAAGGTCAAGTGGATGGCTATTTTGGGAAAAAAACGAATTCCACTGGCCAATCTCGGGATGACGTGTGATGTACTCTCAGATGAAATCCTGGTTGATGCTGGAGTAGGAATTTAGTCAACCTTCTTCGGCAATTAGAGGAAGCATTGGAATCGTATATAGGCACCCCTAATCTATATACATAAAACCCATACACAGCCTCTTAAGATTGCTCACCTCTTCAGTGAATGGTCCCAAGGTCCCCTTTGCTCCACAGTGAAATAACATGTTTGCATTTGCATGTCTGAAAAATAAGGGAGCTTGGATACATTTGATGATGTGGTTTGTGCACTGGTGTTTCCCTGGTCACTGTGTTATAACTGCGTTCACTGGTGTTACCACTACTTTTTCACGTGGACATGCACAAAAAATATGCAATGAACCGACCTCCGCTATGTGAGGACTTGGAGCGGGGACCGAAGTCTTGCTCACACAACAGTTAAATAATTTATAGTGTCTTGCCATGAATAATATTGGGGAACTTCCTCACTTAGTGCCAAAAGGCGTCGTCAGCACGATTAAGTCAGGAGCTTAAATCACACAAAGCATAATCTGCAACATCAACTTTCTACATATCATCCATACCGAGGACACCAAAGAATTCTATTTAATCAGTAATGCTTATTTCAACTTATCATTGTTGTCCCACCCCCAACCCCAATGAAGTGTCCGTGACACCAGCGTACAACTGAGAATGGGGCCGCAGAATAGTGTCATGTTATCAGGAAATAGGCCAGAGTCCACTTAAGAATATTAGGCCAAAACTACAGTCGGAAGTGTGTCTTCCCCATGTACGATAATTGATATTGAGTGGAGATACCTTGTCGCACACAAAAAACTGCAATGGAAATTTACGATTTTTTGAGAATAACCATAACTCAATTTTCTCTCGACGTTAAGCGAGGACTTAGAGTACTAGTATATTGAGTTTGAGACATTTTAAAAGTAGGATTATGTCCTCACTTCATGTTTATGCACCACACTTTAAAAGATGAATGACAAGGATAAATTGTAACCGAATGAAGTTTCTGAAAGTCAAAGCAATTGATGAATCATTTTCAGGAATACGAACGATCAACATATTCCGACCAGAAAATGGGGGAAATATATTTCATTACGTATGGAACAGAGGGCATTTTGTCCCGTCGCTCTCCTCAAAGGGCAAGATCTCCCTTATGAGCCAACGCCGTCATATCTAGTGCCCAACTGTGTCTGCGGCTGTCCTACCTTGCAGATGGGTTACTTTTTATGAGGAAGATTGTGCAGGATTTGCACTCCGGCCACCTAAAACCCTTTATTCCGCAAGAAATCCGAAAAGCACAAAAAAAAAATAATCCTGAAACCCACTCCGTGCGGAGACCGCCTATCAGCTGCCCTCTGCAAAGCAAGCTCACCAGAGACGGGATTGGGGCAAGCCTTCGGGACCCCCAATATTTGGATGAAGGAGGAAAATCTGGTGGTAACCTTCCTGATCAGATTGCGGTAATGTGTGTCGGTGGTGCTGAGGTATATCCACCAGATGGCTCGCCTTGCGTTAACCTGAGACAGTCCCTTCAGTGGGTGCCTGGAATGTCCTCTCCGAAGAGAGGATGTTCACCTGTCTCTGTTATCGGCTGAGTCAAGCAATTTGGACATCGTATTGCAGCACTCTCTGCGGTTCGGAGACCAGATAGCGGCAAGATCATGGCTGGTATCATGGTGAGGTCTGTCACTCTGAATTGTTACCATTCCCATGGCGTTGCTGGAGCTGTCCAATAAGGTTGACGCCAGATGATAATGAGGGAACACCGGTCAACGAGCGTATATGAGACAAGGATTCTCACTCTTAGGGTGTCTTTCCCTGCGTCTTTGCATATGCTCCGACTGAAGGAGAGTAGACTCACGGAAGACGCATTCTTGCCACGCTCGAGTCTGTGGTGTCATGCCCAGGTAGATAAACTTCTAGTTTGGGGATTTAAATTCATCATCGACTGGAACTGATATGGATGGGTTATGAGACATGTGTTGGTTCCATGGTCTGGAACTATGAACCAGAATAGCACCAAGTTCTTGATTTGCAAGAGTCATGGACTTAGGTGGTGGTTTCATGGTTTCAGTGCCCACAGCTCATCGTGACTTGGTATCCCAACGCTGGGGTTGTGCAAAGGAGATTGACCATGTGCTCGTGATGGTCACTGAGATGATCCATAACTGTTAGTGGACTCGATGTGCTCAGTTCCTCAATACTGACACACAGGCTTGTTGTAGCAACTCTGAAGCGCATCTTAAATCCGGTTGAATGTACTATCCCAGCCTAGGCTGATTTGGCAAGCTCAAGGATGAGGTAGCTAAGGATTTGTAACAGGCTGAGTGGATTTGGGGGTCTTGGTGCTTGTGGAGATCCTGGAAGTCGTGGAGACCTTCAAGGACACCGTCCTCGATGAGGCCGGTGGATGTCTGCGGAAACTCATTGTGAGCGACGGAAAAGAATTTGTCTCTCAGGGGACACTGGATCCATTGCAACAGATTTGCAAGGTCCAGGCTGAGGCCAGAGCTGAGCTGTCAGGAGTGATGCATAAACTGTAAGTGCACTAAGGCTGGACAAGGAGGTCCTTGTGTGAGAATCTGTGAGGGTAGAGCATCACGCTGTAAGTGAAGTAATTCTTATCTGCTTGCAAGGGAATTCGCACATTTGCATTCTCCAAGCCCGTCCCTCGTGTACTGCAGTTAGAGAGAGGGTGGTGGGCTCTTGACAGAGGAGTCCAAAGTGAAGGCCCGCTGGGCCGATTACTTTGACGCTGGCTGGACCAGGCTGTCCACCAGTTGTCGATGTTGGATGTTAGGGGGTTGACTTGTCCCTATGCTGACCATCTAATATCTTTATCCACCTGTCGTTTGTGTAAACACAGGCCTCCGTGAATGGTGAAATAGTAACGCCTTCAGGGATCTGTGGCATCCTGCTAATTATCAAGGATGTGAAATGCATGTACTCGTGCTGTGTTGCTGCATCTCGTGCTCTGCCTGGAGCACGCATCATCTCAACTGACTGGAAGGGGCATTTTGTCCCTCTCTGGAAAGATAAGAGTAATCCCAGACTGCAACAACCTACGAGGTGTGACACCGCCCTCAGTGCTAGCAAGGTCTTTGCTCGGATAATATTGATAGGCGTTCCGCCACCATCTGCTTGAGACCAGCGTCCAGAGCAGTCAGGCTTTACACAAAGAGGTCAACGATTTGACTGTATCCTTGCTCTTCGGGTCCTCACCGAACGCAGACGAGAGTTTCGGTAGGGCTGCGTGCAGGCCTATGTCGATCTCTGTAAAGCGTTTGCATTCAAGTGAATCGAGATGCCCTCTGGAGGATTCTTGGACTTGTGGGGTGCCACCAAAACTGATCGATCTGATGTCTTGAACTACACTTGTCTAGAGTGCTGTAGATGTGGTTATACCATCTCTGACTATCCCAGTTGTACTGGAATTCGGGGTGTTACTGGCCCCCATCTTTTCAGCATTGGATGGACTGTCTTCTAGGAGGATGTTGGAGAGATAAGCTGCGGTTGCATTAATTGGGATGTCAAGATCTCTGACCTTTGATTTCAAGATGATGCAGTCAATCTTTGTGGAGACTCCTTTGGGGGCCCTCGAGGTTGCTGAATGAGGAGTCGGAAGCCGCTGATTACGGGTTCCTCGGTTGAAAACGTAAGATCAGGCGTTCAATGACATCTTGGATGCTGCTGTCCTGTCTGCTTGCCTGTGTGCTGGACGAAATGTTGAGTCGTGGAGATTTCACTTACCTTTGGCGAGTTGATATTCATGTTCTCTGCCGGCTTGAGCCAGAGGTCAACAGTACGTCGTGTAGGCCTGGGAAGTCAATGGATTCACTGATCATGGGTGTGCGTGCGTACCTGACGTGGAGGACGAATCCGAGTCTTCAGTGTCCTTGGTGCTTCCAGTCTTGCTCTAGATGCGAGACTTGGACTCTGACCAAGGATCTGAGACGGAGACTTAATCCTTTGGTACAGGTCTCTTCGGAGGAATCCTTGTCTTTCGCGTCGGGACTTTGTGTCAACGAGCGGTTGCTGAGAGAGACTTTCAAATGAGATTTGTTACAGTGCTCGTCCTGAGCATCAGCTGGACTGCTGTATGGGACAGTGCTCATTTTCCTGCGCTGATCCTGCTCATCAGATTCTTCAGCGATGGATGGCCTCTTGATTGGAGGAGGCCCAATGGGCCGACCACGTGCCTCGTGTGTGTACATCAGGTTGATCGGCATTCTCAAGGAGATGGGAGTGCCAGCGATCTGCCTGGGGGTATGCCAGACGGAGGCCTCTGATACCGGTGGAAAGTGGACGCACGACGCGCTGCTCCGGCCATGTCCCATATGCCTGACCTCCTCAAGAGCAAAAAAACCATTTTCAGTTGAAGAGTTTCGGAGCAGAAACATAGGGGGAGCCATTCCTCAATAGCTATGCGTTCAATCCATCATCGTGGATGGCGGTATTTTGCCTCGGAATTACTCTGAGTGGGTAGTTTATTTTTTTTTTACAATCAACTGCTACTGCCTTTTTTAAAATCCTTTTACTATTCTGATTAGTATGAAATGTTTTTCCTTGTGCGAACTTGAAACGCTTTGATATCTCTGGTGATCGTTGCGGCTGTACGAGACGGATGAACGATTGTGCTGGTACACGTGCATACGAATCAGCGAGACTGGTTTCAACTTCCATTGTTTTGATGTTTTGAATTATTAACATCAAATAAATATCGTAAATATACGGTTAATATACATGCAATGACCAGATACTTCCTTAAAAAATTACTGTGATAACGTCAAGCTTTCCTTTCAACCAGAATTCATTGCTCTTGTTGCCGTCTCCATGGGGTGCGAATGAAGTAAGTGCGAAAGCGTTGAGCAAACGAATGTTTTCAGAGCTACGAGAAGTTCTATCGAGGGATGACAGCCGCGGGATCGCGGGAGGTGCTCGCGGCGTGCATGTTCGTTCGAGCGGACGGAGAGTTATACGTTGGGATAAGACCCGGGCTCGTTATTAACACTTAACCTGGAGCGCGATTGAGCAGCAGAGCGAGAATGGCAGAGAAGTGGAAAGCGAGGGGAGTGAGAAATAAAAACCGATTGAGAAAATGGATCTGCGTCATTCGGTCCATGCGTACCTGTGTTGTAGTTCCCGGTTTGGGGTCTCGTGGCCCTAGTTGGTGTCACCACGTGATCTTCAGCAGGCGCCGGTGGGATTTTCGAACATACAGGACTGATTGTTCTTCCTCTTTTTTTTTTTTTCTTTTTTAATCGAAACAGCCTCAATTGTTCTCACGTTATTTGGGTTTGTTTCAAGGTAATGACGATATAAAAAGTTAGACGCGTAAGAAGTGCAGGTGATTATCAGCAGAGTAGGAGCGTATCAGTACCAGGATCCATAGCCTGAGACAGAGGAGGAACAGGAGGTTAAATGGTAGGGTGAGGCGTTTGTCTTTTACTCAGGGAGTGTTGATGCATGAGAGGTGGAAGCTGCCAAATCTTCTACGAACGGCTGGCCGGGCCTGACTTCGATTAAGAGTGGGACAGACGCCGGAGATTGCTCTGCCAAACTGTTTCGTGAAGCGATACTGTGGGATCTTTAATTGTCCACCAACGAATACTGGCAGATTGGGACGTTCATGCCTAGGGACGGCTAACACACCGATTATGCTCGGCCGTGAAAACACCGGGATAACCGTTTATAGCCGGTCGGGATTCGAACCCAGGTTACAGCTGGAGGTGAGTGTCTGCAAACCGCAGGACTGATTGATGTATGTGAAAACGGGTGACTTGCACCACATTTAATTTTGCGACTGTAAGCTGATCACTCGAATATTAAGAGTTGGTTTGGACATTATATTTGGTCCTGCCTGCCTTTTTATTCTATACCCAACACACATTCGTACCTCAATCAAATTGTGATAGGTGGATGTGACATGCAGAACCCTACTTACTGAAGGAATGATTGGAAGATTCAACACGACCATCTTTACTTCCATATAACGGTCTGATTATGATAGTATTCTTTCCCTGGAAGGCATGCCTGGTTTGGCTTAATGGTTAGTGTGGCGCTTTGGATGCCGAGCGGGTCACGAGTTTCAAATCCCGCTCAGCTGTGAATTAATACCAGGTGTGGTTAACTCGCCTGTCATCCTTCGAGCAGGCAAATGAGTGTCAGCTGCTGCTTCTATACGTGGTCCGGAGTGGCAAACCATCCAGGATTGTGCCAATAGCTAAGGAAACTGCTTCGGCAGAATCAATCACGTCTGCCGGTGTTTTTTGCGTCCCAGGTCCCATTGCACAGAGTATGTCCCAATCTCCTCCCCTCTCTCTGAAGCAGACCTCACATCAACAGTCAACGATATCTCTTTTCTGAAGCACAGTTCTGTTTGTCCCATCACAGGACAGTCTCGAGTCCTTTAAAAAAAAATTTTCGAGCTCTCAGCCTCTGAACCTGCTCAACTCCACCAGGACAAAACTCATTCTTTTAATAATCCTATTCCATGGTTCAACTCTCCAAATCCAGTGCTTGCTGCCCACTTCCACGCTAACCTTTTTTCTTCTGTCTGAAGAACTGCCTCAGTCGTTGTGTAATCCCATCTTCCTTCCCAGTTCAAAAGAGTGGTACACCCTCATCTCCTCCCCATCCCTCCCAGCACTTTATTAATCCCATGAACCCATCTAACCAATCCTTCTTGCGGTCAACGTGCTTGTGTGTGTGCTGCTGTCTGATGTCTGTGTGTCCCTCTGTCTCTCTCTGGTGCAGCCATGTCCGTACCACCTCGGCTCTTCCATGAATCTCGAAAGACACTGTTTGTTATCTCTGCCACCAAAGGTGGTATGGGTCGTGTTTTCACCCCTCTGTCTGTCGTTGTCTGTATGTGAACAGGTATCTTCAAAAAGTTGGAGACTGATTCGACGGAGCTTGGCATGACAGTTGGTGTGTGACAAGGCCAAATAGATTTATTGGTGAAGGTCCCGGATGACATATATTGTTACGGATTGAAGCCTCTTGCACACAGTCAGCATCCAAGTTTAGTTATTCGTTAAGTATATTGTGCGGTAGTTAAATCCCTCCCCTATTTTTTAATGGTTGATAAGTGTTCCGTTCGCCTGCGATTTTTCTTCTTCGTTAGAGTTTTGCAATACCCAACGCCAACAAAATCATCCTTTACTTCTCCGCCCCATCAACGCATTGCCCCACGTGCGTTCGATGTGGCGGAGTTTCCTCAGCCTAGAAGCACCGTCTCCACCAGGAAAGAGGGGTTCCCCCCTGTCCTAATCACGGATGGCCAGCACATCACCCCACGAAACCCTGCCAATCAGGCAAAGATTACCTCAGGACCGTCACCCCACCCCGTCCAGGGAGGGATAAGAATTGCTGGGCTCCCCTGAGGTTTGCTGGAGTTGGTTGGATTTTTCGGAGGAAAAAAGGGGTCGCCATTGCTCTTGGTCGTGCGTTCTGCTCTTGTTCCGCGGTCTTTCCCGGGTTCCTCGTTGTGGTGGTGTCATGGCAGCCAGGACCGTGGTGAGTCGTTAGATTCGGGTCGTGGGTACGAGTCCCACCGTGGTGGGTTTGGAGTCGTTAACGCAAAGAGGCGGCAGCTACCCGGCCAAACTCTGACCTCCAGCCTGTCTATCCCCTTAGCTGCAAGGGTCGAAATAAAAACCCGGTTGGGTCCATGTTCTTTTGGTATGTGTGTGTCTGTGGTGGCGCCGTCCTATAAGTAATAATTAAGTGATTTTGCTCACTGTACATGCTGCATAATTTTGTGATTTAAGTCTATGCTCTGTGTCTCCCTTCCCGATGATGTTAAACAGAAAGCCCTGTTAAATGGTACCAGCTCGTTGCCTGTCATTTATTTCATTGCCCAGTATGCGTTCGGTTTGAGAACTAGGAAGGCCGTTTGTGCCGTAAATTGTTTCATTTGGTCAGGCGCGGCTTTGGTAACTTCCGCTCGTTACGCCGGATCCGAGTCTGTAACAGCGACTCGGTTTCGACAAGTCGGTGGCGAGTATGTCGTTTGGCTTATGTAACATTTCTGGATTTGTCATTTTTTTGGTAGATTGTGTTACCCATGTCTAAACAATATAGAAACTTCACTGGTTTAGAAAAAAAAAGGGTAGCCAGTTTTTCCATTAACATTTAGGCCTCGCATTTAGATTTCAAAATGGCCAACGCGAAAATCTTCTTTTAAAAATAAATTGCAAAATTAACCATAACTATTCATTTCAAATTGTCATACAATATTTATGTTATTTATCTAAACTCATATAAAGGGGACAAAGATCATTAGAAGCAAATAAGAGCGACTGAGAATACTCTTAATATTGGAAAAAATTTCAAGATGCCACTTATTTCAGGGGGTTTCTATATAAAATGCAAGTACTTTGAACCATTAGAGCGTAAAAGAAGATGTTTTTGGTGTCTGAATACAATGTTTTGCACAGGAGGATTCAATAATAACAACATATTTAGATTGGAACACTCGTGCCAATCTCAAAACATTTAACAATAATATAGAGCATGTAATTCAATATAAATTTATTTGGCTGGTTATACAATTAGAAGATGGATAAGTTTTTTTCAAAGTATGAAATTTCTTACATGTATAAATCAGGAGTGTCATGTTACTGATTAAACATTTATATTGTCATTGCTTCAATCATCTTCTGCGTCTTCGCCAAGCCTGGTGGGTTAGGTGTTCGTACAGCTGTTCGCCTTCCACCAACATTGCAAATCGGTACAGGACCACACCATTTCCTTCTGCATGAGCACCTTCTTACACTTGTGATTTCTCCCAGTTACACCTGGACGAACTGCAGCACTGAGGACTGGAGCTGGTGCAATCCTGAGATGAACAACAGTAGCTTTTTCTTGGTTTCGTCCACCCAAGGTCAAGGTCAAGAAAGTTAGGGTTCAGTACCATATCCTGGCGCCCAATATTACACTGGACAGTGGGCAGGCTATATGGTCAATCCATGCTCCTGAGTCGGTGGTCAAGTTTTGTTCAACTCCATGTTCATCTGTTGAATCGCTTGAACAAAAACCATCTGCAGGCATTTTGCTTGCCCAAAGTGACTCCAACTGGAAGAAAGAGAGTAAAGAAACTCTTCACACCACGAAGAATTCTTCAGATGGCGCATCCCTCGCCAAAGGTCAGCTTAGTGCTCTCGGAATGTGGACTTGCCTTCAGGAAAGTTTGTAGAAAGCACCCCTTCTTTCCCTTCCCTTGGAGTATTCTGTCGTATACACAGCCTGTAGGAGCATGCCAGTTGAATCAAGCTGCTGATTTCTCTGGGACAAGCTTGGTCTCATATTAGGCTGTAGAAAGACTTTCCGTCATCTTTCGCTTGTGCCCATGATATAGTGCCAGATGGTTGCCCAGTCAGTGTGTTCTTCATAGACCAAAAGTAGTCAACATCAGCTTTCTTGTGAATATATGTGGACTTCATTCCATTGCTCGCAACTTCTACAGCATGATAAATTATCAAGAGTGTCCGCCTCTTCCTGTGTCTGACATCCGTCATGTGCAACTTCATAATTCGTCCATGACCTCTTTCCGTGTTTGCAGTCATAACCTTTTACGTTACTGTAGTGGATGAGCTGAGTGGGTAAAGTAGGAGTTTAGTGATCCTTTGTGCTGCTGCTGGCGAGAAACATCTTTTGTCTTTGATGCCTGTTGAGTCTGAACAATGTAGATTTATTCCCTTCAGCTTGGCCTTTCCGCCGCTCATCTCGTCTGCTCCTTCAGTGATGCATTCTTGTGTAATTATTCAAATATTAACTCGCACTTGACATATCCACGAGCCTTTGAGTCAATGAGTTGACAAGGATGGTTGCAATTCTTGCAAGTCTTGAAATTTTGCCTGCCATTATTCCTTGTACCACCCCATTCATCAATTACAGAATCGTCTCAGATCCCTCTTCAAACTCGCAGGTTGTGCAGAAGCGTTGAGCTGCTGTCATTGCACCAGAGCTTCCAGAAGCTTTATCACTTGCTCTTGTCTGTAGTTGGGTATAATAGATCCCATTCTGTGCCATGAGAATTTGTTGTGTGTAGGCAAACTCATGCATTGCCAATCACTTTGTCTCCTTGACACAACAAGCAGATTCGAAAGTCAATGGAACGTTCAGTTGCACGCTTCTTACATGATGGTTCTCCACAGGACGCCATGGTTTATCTGGAATCATAACCATAAGTGAAATTAACAAGTTGCCATAAATTTCAATGCCTGAAGTATTTTATAGGATGGGATGTCCACTGTGCATTTTTGGTCTT
>CM068958.1:46965754-46983403 GCA_035128595.1 Eptatretus atami | reverse complement strand
CTACCCAAAATTTTGCTTTTTTTTACATAAGCCCACAGACTATCAGCCATGATCTTTCCTGGGCAAGCCACATTTCCAACCTGGCCTCCAAAGCCAGTCGCTGACTGGGAATCCTTCGTCGTGCAAAGTCCTTCCTCGGCCCACCTGAGCTCCTGGGGGGAGAAAAGATCGAGGATTTGATGGGGGACGATAAGAGGTGGTGATGACAGCTGTTTTGAAGGCCTGGGGAGGAATGGGATTGAACAGAGTGAGGGAGTTTATTTCAAAGGGTGGGAAAAAGAGGAATGAAAGAGTGAAGGTGAGCAGTGATTCTGATTTTGGTAGTTTTACCAGAAGGGGGTTGTGGCGGACCTTGAGCGCCCTGCGGAAATATGATGGGGACAAAATCGCAGAAAGAGCAAGGTGGGGAGCGGGGGGAGGGGGGGGCGAGACCGGAGAGGAGACGGTAAAAGACAGAAATACCACCGACCTGCTGCTGCATGAGAGAGTGAGAGGCCCAAAGACTCAGCTCATCGCGGGAGATCCAATGATCCAAAATGCCTTGGTTTCCACAGCGTGAAGCCGAGAAAGGTGGGAGGCAGGAGCACCAGCCCAGAGGGGAGAGCAGTACTCCATCAGGCTGCAGACGAACGCTTTGTATGTGGTCAGGAGCTCAGGTGGCCGAGGAAGGACTTTGCACGACGAAGGATTCCCAGTCAGCGACTGGCTTTGGAGGCCAGGTTGGAAATGTGGCTTGCCCAGGAAAGATCATGGCTGATAGTCTGTGGCTTATGTAAAAAAAAGCAAATTTTGGTAGATTCTTGGCACCCGTGTTTAAACACATCTATAAACTTCATTGATTCAGAAAAAAAGGGTGCCAGTTTTTCTATTAGCTTTTAGGGCTTCCATTTTGAATTTACAAAATGGCTGCCGTTTTTACCCTTTATGTATGATTTTCGGTATTTAACGTTATTTTGAACATATAATTCAAAGTGTGTGCAAATAGAGTTTGGGTACCAAATGCATTGTAGTTAGACAACTGTTCATCTGAACTCTGTTTGCATGGATATCAACAGGTTTGATGTTAATGTCAAGAAATATTGTATGAATGTGATACTTATTGCTGGTATCTGACGAATATTTTCTGCTTGCAATATGATGCATATCCACTGTGAACAATATACTTACTGCTTTATTTCAGAGACCAAAAATGCACAGTGACATCCCATCCTATAAATACTATCAGGCATTGAAATTATGGCAACTTGTTAATTTCACTTATGGTTATGATTCCAGATAAACCATGGCGTCCTGTGGAGAACCATCATGTAAGAAGCGTGCAACCTGAACGTTCCATTGACTTTCGAATCTGCTTGTTGTGTCAAGAGACAAGTTCACTGACATTAAAGGTGTTCATCAACTGAGCATCTGCGACTACCAGAACTGGAATCATACCAATCATTGTTGGACTGTATAAGCAAGAGGGCTCATAGTCAAACCCTGAGTATTGTTGTTTGCATCAACAACTGAGTGGCATATCTGAAAAAGAACTGAACAACCAACATGCAGTGTGCCAACAAATCATGTCATGGTAAAGCAACACACAAGCAACACATTGAGAGACAAAGCAATATATGACAAAGCAGTTTTATCAGAATCAAGTGTATTGTCATACAGCAAAGTCGTGGTCGCCCTCCGCCGCATCACAAACATCTAACACCCCAAGCAGAGCAACTCCTGCATTACCAGCACACTAACAAGATCTCGTTACCCTCCATTCCAAAAGGAACACGTTTCTTCGTCAAAACGAGAAGATTTGTGGTGGTGTGGTAAGACAGAACGCCTATTACTTGTCGAAGTGTCGATATTGGAGTGTCAATCCAAACATAGTTGTGTTAGCGGGAATGAACAATGAAAGTAATCCTGGCAAACATCATAACTGATGGCGACTTTCTTTCAAGGACATTAATATCACAAAAATTGCATACCATTAACTGGCGCAAGTACATACAAGCCAAAGAAAGAGTCCAGCAACAGAGAACATCAGGCAGAAAATACAGTGGAATTTTTTCTGCAGAGATCGAGTTCAGTGCTGAATTGCAGGATCTTGTAGATCAAGAAGCATCCCACTACAGACAAGAGCACATTGATAAAGCTTCTGGAAGTCTGGTGGCCAATGACACAGCTCAAGCTTCTGCACAACCTGCCGAGTTTGAAGAGGATCTGAGACATGTCTTGTAGTTGATGGAATGGAGTGTACAGGAATTAATGGCAGTCGAAAATTTCAAGACTTGCAAAGAACTTGCATCATCCTTTGTCACACTCATTGACTCAAAGCTTGTGGATATTGTCAAGTGCGAGTTATATTTGATAATTACACAAGAATGCATCACTGAATGAGCAGACTAGAGAGCGGCGGAAAGGCAAGCTGAAGGAACTAAATCCTACATTGTTCAAGACTCAACAGGCATCAAAGACAAAAAGATGTTTCTTGCCAGCAGCAGCACAAAGGATTCACTAACTCTCTACCTTTCCCATCAGCTCATCCACTATAGTACCGTCAAGGTTATGACTGCAACACGGAAAGAGGTCATGAACGAATTATGAAGTTGAAGCAATGACCGTGTCAGCACACAGGAAAGGCGGACACTCTTATAATTTATCATGCTGTAGAAGTTGCGAGCAATGGAATGAATGTCCACATATATTCACAAGACACTGATGTGCTACTTTTGGCTCTACGAAGAACACCACTACTTGGCAACCATTCTGCACTAATCATGGGCACAAGCGAAAGACGACGGAAAGTCTTCCTACAGCCTATATGACAAGCTTGGCCCAGAGAAATCAGCAGCTTTGATCAACTGGCATGCTCTCACAGGCTTGATACGACAGGACATATCAAGGGAGGAAAGAGGGGTGCTTTACAACTTTCCTGAAGGCAAGCCCCACCATTCTGAGAGCACTATCTGACTTAGCGAAGGGATGAGCCATCTGAAGAAGTTCTTCGTGGTTGTGAAGAGTTTCTTTGCTCTCTTTTCTCTCCAGTTGAGTCCACTTGGGCAAGCAAAGATGCTGAGATGTTTTTATTACCCCTCAGCCCAATTGGCTAAGGGGTATTGTCATCACAGGCGTTTGTCCGGGCGTCTGTCAACTTTGGTTTCCGTCAATTTCGAGAGAACGCCTTGTCCGATTAAATCCATTTTTGCAGTGTGTGTTGGGCTGGGTAGAGGAAGTTCCTTTCGATAATCAGCGCAATTCGATTCTCGGCTAGGCCACCAGGGGCCAAAACTGAAAACCTAGAAATGCTATTTCTCCTGAACGAATGCTGGATCATCGCCAAAATTTATCACAGGTTATTTCTGATGAGGATACATGATATATAACCCGGTTTGATTTGACCTACTTTTCAAGGTCATAGAGGTCAAAGTTCATACTTCGGTGTCCGGCATCCGTCAACCTTGGTTTCCGTCAATTTCGAGAGAACGCCTTGTCCGATTAAATCCATTTTGGCAGTGTGTGTTGGGGCTGGGTAGAGGAAGGTTCCTTTCGATAATAATCAGCGCAATTCGATTCTCGGCTAGGCACACCAGGGGGCCAAAACTGAAACCTAGAAATGGCTATTTCTCCTGAACGAATGGCTGGATCATCACCAAAATTTTATCACAGTTATATCTGATGAGGATACATGATATATAACCCGGGTTTTTGATTGACCTACTTTTCAAGGTCACAGAGGTCAAAGTTCATACTTCGGTGTCCGGCGTCCGTCAACCTTTGGTTTCCGTCAATTTCGAGGAGAGAACGCCTTGTCGATTAAATCCATTTTGCAGTGTGTGTTGGGCTGGGTAGAGAAGGTTCCTTTCGATATCAGCGCAATTTGATTCTCGGCTAGGCCACCAGGGGCCAAAACTGAAAAACCTAGAAATGGCTATTTCTATGAACGAATACCTGGATCATCGCCAAATTTTTATCACAGGTATATCTGATGAGGATACATGATATATAACCCGGGTTTTTGATTTGACCTACTTTTCAAGGTCACAGAGGTCAAAGTTCATACTTCGGTTTTGGACAATAACTTGAGAATGACTCGACGATGATTTCATTTTTGTGTGTATAATCGGGGTGTTAGTGGAAGTTCCTTCGATATTCAGTGTGATGCGATATCCAATATGGCGGCTAGGCAGCCATCTTGAATTTGTTTCCGGACAATAACTTGAGAACGGCTTGACAGATTATTTTATTTCATGGGATAATGGGGTGGTTAGAGGAAGGTTCCTTTCGATATACAGCACAATCCGATATCCAATATGGCGGCTAGGGCAGCACCTTGAATTTGGTTTCCGGACAATAACTGAGAACGGCTTGACTTATGATTTCATTTTGTGTGATATAATGGGGTTTAGAGGAAGTTCCTTTCGATATTCAGCGCATCCGATATCCAATATGGCGGCTAGAGCAGCCATCTTGATTTTGTTTCCGACAATAACTGGAAGGCTTCACACATTGATTTATTCTGGCGAGGTATAATGGTTGAGTAGAGGAAGGTTCCTTTCCAAAATGGCATGCTGCGATTTTCACTGTGGCCGCCACGGCAGCCATCTTGAAATTGGTTTCGTCAATTTCGAGAGAACGCCTTGTCCGATTAAATCCATTTTTGCTGGGTGTGTGGGGTGAGTAGAGGAAGTTGCTTCGAAAATGGCTGTGCGCGATTTTCAATATGGCCACCATCTTGAAATGGTTTGCGGCAAGGGGCTGAGGGGTTACCCCGCTTGCGGTGCTATTTTGTTCAAGCAACTCACAGATAAACAAGGAGTTGACAAACTGCCACCGACTTCAGGGAGCATGGATGAACATATACGCCGTGCCCATGTCCAGTGTAATATCTGGTGCCAGGATATGGTACTGAACCCAACTTTTCTTGACCTTTTGACCTGGGTGGCGAAACCAAGACAAAAAGCTACTGATTGTTCTTTCTCAGATTGCACCAGCTCCATCTCAGTGCTGCAGCTCGTCAGGTGTAACTGTGAGAAATCAAAGTGTTCAAGAAGGTGTTCATCCAGAGGAAACAGTTGTGTCTGTACCGAACTTTGCAAAGTGGTGGGGAAGGCGACAGCTGTACGAACATAACACCACCAAGGATTGGCGAAGATCTAGAAGATGATGAAGCAATGACAATTATAAATGTCAATCGGTAACATGACACTCCTGATTCATACATGTAGCATTTTCATACTTTGAAAAAAACTTATCCATCTTCTAATTGTATAACCGCCCAAATAAATTATATTGAATTACGATGCTCTATATTATTTCTGTTAAATGTTTTGGAGGATTGGCAAAGAGGTCCAATCATAAATATGTGTTATTATTGGAATCCTCCTGTGCCAAAACACTATGA
Source organism: Eptatretus atami (assembly GCA_035128595.1). NCBI lineage: Eukaryota > Metazoa > Chordata > Myxini > Myxiniformes > Myxinidae > Eptatretus > Eptatretus atami. The sequence continues at coordinate 46,978,020 of CM068958.1, read as the reverse complement.
TTAGACACCAAAAACATCTTCTTATGTCTATTGTTCAAAAGTAATGGCATTTTACATAGAAAACCCCCGAAATCAGGCGGCCATCTTGAATTTTTTCAATATTAGAGTATTTCTATGCTCTTAGTTGCTTCTAATGAATCTTTGTCCCCTTTATTATTTAGATGAAAATAAAAATAAATTTGTATGACATTTGAATGAATAGTTATGGTTAATTTGCAAATATTATTTTAAAAGAAGATTTTCGGCGGTGGTCATTTGAAATTCAAAATGGAGGCCCTAAATGTTAATGGAAAACTGGCACCCTTTTTTTCCTAAACCAGTGAAGTTTCTAGATGTGTTTAGACATGGGCGCCATGAATCTACCCCAAAAAATGACAAATCCAGAAAATGTTACATGAGCCCACGGACTGTGATAGTGAGACCCAGAAGCTTGAAAAAAGGGCTTCTTCCAGAGGATTTTGGAGAAAGTAATGGGGGGGGGGGCCAACGTCTTTTCGGAGAGACAAAGTGAGAGTGTGAGATTTGTCCGGATTGAAAGACATGTCCATATGTTGGAGCAGTTGTGATTTACCCAGATTGCAGTGAGCAAAGAAGCTGCTGCTTGCCGGCTGGAATGACAGATGGTACGGCAGAGGGTTGGAGTCATCAGCAAAAAGATAAAGAGGATTTCCAGAGAGTCGGAGAGATCATTGATGAAAACCAGAAAAAGAGAACAGGGCTCAAGAACGCTGCCTTGAGGAACTCCAGCCTGGACAGGAAGAGGAATGAAAGAACTCCATTTAGGGCCACACGTTGACTGGACAGGAGAAGGAGTCTGCGAGCCATGAGTGGAAATGCCTTGATACCATAGGAAGAGAGTTTGTGAGCAGGGCAGGGTGCCAGACTGTGTCAAAAGCACGTGATATGTCTAGCGATATGGCTCTGATTTCATGTCTTGCATCCACTACCTCCATCCATTATTGGAGAGCAGAAGCAGCATATCCAGCGGTGGAGTGACCTGTCTGAACCAAATTGATGATTGGAAATCAGGCCATTGGAGAAGAGAAGGATTAATGTCTGAAGCCGATGATGGATTCCATAACTCTTTCTGATGATTGGGAGAAGGGATGATTGGTCTGCAGTTGCAGGATCTGTTTTTGCACTTTTTATCAGGGCAGTAAATTTGCTGATTTCCAAGCAGATGGCAGATCACCTTGAGCAATGAGAGTGTGAATAGAACAAGAGGTGAGCAAGAGCAGAGAGCAGGTTTTTAGGACACGTGGTCTGATGCCGTCTGGACCGGTTGCAGAATCTGAGTCGATGTTTGACAGCAAGCTCTCCACTTTGTTAGACAAGGACTCAGAGTCCAGGGACAGTTGGGTGGCGATGTGGTGAGGTGGGTACAGAAAGCGATTGGTTTTGTACACCAGATTTTGATGCAAACACCGAGTTTTAGGCATTCAGCCTTTTTACGTCGGTGTCTGCAGTGCCGGCCATTTGAGGTAAGGAATGGGATGTTGAGGAACATACATACCAGAAACAGATTGATTAGACGCCACCAGGAATTTGGAGGAGGGAGAGAGGTTGAGAAGTTAGATCTTGAGCTTAGAAAGATTGTTGTTTTCTTGGCTCCTCCTGAGGTAGATACACACCTTGTCCGAGCTTTAATGGAACGAACTGAGATTACCCTCAGTTGGGTTTGCCTTATATGAGGCAAAAGCAAGTTTTTTCAGGGACTAACTGCCTTGCCACAGGCCTACTGATACCATGGGTGGAGGCAAGGTAGGACAACTGAAGACGTCGAGAAGGGGAAATAAACTCTATCTTGAGGAGAGCAAGTTTCTTTGAAAAAAAATCCTTTAGTTGATGGATGAGTATGTTTGCGAAAGTAGCGATGCAGACCAGTCAGTAAGTTGATGTTGCTTGGAGACCTGCCAGTCGCTGTGAGTGAAATCCAGACTCGACGGCGCTTGAGGTGGTCCTGATACAGCCCAGAAGAAGTCCACTTTCACAAGGCATGTGCGTCAGAAAACCGATTGAGTGAAAATGAACAGCAGATATTTTTCAGGGAAGATTGTCAAAATCAGATTCAGGAAGAGATAGAGTACCATGTTGAGATCCCGGGTCGGGAAATTTACCAAATTGGCCAGTCCCAAATGAATCGCAGGAAAGGCTTTGCTGAGTGTGCCATGACACGGTGAGGAGTACCCATACCTAGCCCAACTGGCATGCATGACAATCTGAAGCTCACGCACATATGAGGAAGAGAGTTCGGATGAGAAGATAGAAGTTTGTCCATGTTTTGATAGTGAGTGTAAACGGGGTCATACTGTTTGGTGACGGGTCCAGTATCATGATATAAACATGGGTGAACAGTGGAGGCGAACCGTGAGCCAGAGGTATCCTGGGGGTCTTTTTGGAGTGAGGGCATGTGGCATTGAGAGTGATGGAATGGAGTCTTTGATGAATACAGAAACTCCCTCACCAGGACGAGGATCAGATCTTTCATTCCGGAGGAGGAAGTAACCAGGGAGAGATGCTTGGGAGTCAGAGACCGTCTGAGGGAGGAAAGTTTACTGGTTAGGCAGATTTATGTTCGTGGTTTGTCAGTGCAACTGTATGAAAAGATCGTAAGGTTTGAGTGACAGGTCCTCGGATACTTGAGTCACACCTTTAATAAGGAAGAGGGAGGAAGGAGGCTTTGCGTGCAGGGTGGGAGGGGAGGGGGAGGAGAGAATGGGCGGGGCGTACAGGGGAGTTGTTGAAAGGGTGTGGGAGTTGCAGAGAGCTAGGGTGGTGGGGCCGGATGAGGAGCACAGAAAAGGCTCTGGGTGGTGCTGGGGGGAGGGGGGGGCAAGAGGAGAGGCAAGGCAGTTTTTGAGTATTTGAGGAGGGTGGAGTGATGAGATTAAGGTGAGAGGGCAGGAAAGCAGCTTTATGGATGAGAGGGGGACAACTTTGAGAAGGGGGAATGTGGAGAAGGGGTGGAAAGTGGTGATGGGAGAGTTTGAGGAAGAAGGTGAGGGTGAGTTTTTTGAGAAGGTGAGGGGGAAGCTTGAGGGAGAAGAGTGATGGTTGCTTTGAGAGGGAGGGGTGAGTGGGTTGAGTTGGCACTAACGTTGGAAAAATAAGAAATGTTTGTGATGGAAAGCCGAACATTTATTGCAACTTTTTTATTTTATTTTATTTTTACCCCATGGAGGTCTTCGCGCCGCTCGAACATGTTCTCTCTTTTCTTGTGTACCAGTCCATTTGGATCGTCTATTTCTCCATTAATACATGAACAGAATCCGATGCATAATTGACAGGCAAATATAGCTAAAGCACCTATGCGGCAGGCAATAACCGAGCCCAAAGTGCGATGCGGGCCCTTGGCCAAGAAACGGCCCTTTCGGCCCATTTCTAAAATTTTATCTAATATTAAAAAATGAATTAAATGCTGCGTGGGTGATGCCCACTTCAAAATTAAGTGCAAATGATGATATAAAACTAGCTTCACGTCTTGTGAGGTGTTTCTGGTTTCTTTTTCTGATGCGATGAAACAATCTTACCAAATTTCAAAACGATCTGTCGGTCGTCCTATCGCTTTCACCTGAGAGTGTATGAATGAACTCCACAGGGGTATGTTTGCAATTCGCAATGTTAGTTCAGAGATGTGATTGAAGACATTTATTGATGGATGCAATAAGGCGAAGAAAGGAAGAAACGCTGTAGCAGTTGGATTTTTTTAGAGGTATGAGGGAAAGGTCGAATTGAAGCATCCTGTTAAGTAGAAAGGAGTATGGAATTAGATACGTAAGAGAATACAACGTGTGAAAAGAGGAAGATGAAGCATGAAAGAGATGCAATTTTTTATTAGTATTATTAATCATTATTATTTTTTAGAGAGAGAGAGAGATGAAGAGGAGCAGAGATGAGAGAGAGAGAGAGACGGAGAGAGAGAGTGAGTTTTCATCAGATTAGGTATGGAAAGGTGTAGAAAAATGAGTGATGGTGATTTGATCGGTAAACGCAGAGGGTGGAACAGTCACGTGTTACGGAGAAGCAGTGGCTATGGAGGTGTGGTCGCTCAAAAAAGTGAATTAATTAATTTATTTTAAATAAGGTTCGCGCAACATTCAGAAAATGGGAAGGTTGAAGTAAATCGTGGAGGTGTGTGGTGTGTGGTGTATTTGGAATGTAAACGCGGAGTGAAGCTGATGGATCGATGAAAAAGTATCAGGAAATTTAGAAGAAACAACGCGGTTTACAGGAGGTGAATAGATAGAAAGGATACAAGGAAAATTTTTATTTTTTGATGTATTTTTGAAGATAGGTAAGAATTCGGAATGGAAGGTTTGAAGGAAGAAATTGTAAGGTTTGGCGAGAGTGAGTCAAGAGCTCAAGTAGAATACAGTGGTGTGCCGGCAAAGAGAGAGAAGAAGAAGAGAATTAATTTGGACCTTGTGGGTATCCAGGGGAGGGTAGTTTTTTGTTGTTTTTTTCTTTTGAATGACAAGAAACAGTGTTTAGTTGGGAGGGATGGGCATTGGAAGTGGGGGAAATAGCGAATTGAAGGTAATAGGGAGAGAAATACAAATAAAAACGATCGTACACCAAGAGGGAAGGACGGGTATGCTCAAGGAACCCGGTAGAACAGTTGACAAAAACTCACAAATGCAGCGATTTTGAAACAAAACGAATAGGAACATAACAAGTAACATGTAGTGAGAAAATAAACCGTATAACGGGACAGATAACGACCGGAAACTTACTTTGAGAAAGTCGGCGGCAGAGACATCCTGAGAGAAACCTCCGGTGCTGCAAACCAAAACCGAAGATGAATCCAATGCATTATCTCGCTGGAAACAAATACAACATGAAGGCACCTCGGATCATTCCCACAAAGCCCCCAAAAAGTGCGTGTCTACACTGCAGGAGAGCCAGAAAACTATCCGTCACCTCAGGATCGAACTTTCAAACTCGTCTCCCTCTTCTAAAAACCTGTGATGCCTTGTCAGTCTGGTTCTGTGTATGCCCCCTTGCCATCCCCTTCCCTCAAATCCAATGGCACCACAATGCGATCCATTCGTCAAGAAACAAAAGCCTTCAATTCTGTTGTTGCTTCAAAATGTGTGGTCCCTAACCACTCTATCTCGCCCCACTCTTCAGTCGATACCCAACTGCTCATGAATTGTGTCTTTGCATTTTGAGAGGTGGGGAAGTTTCTGGCAACGCCCGACTGCTGACTCAGAAAGCATTCGCTCATGTGTCTCGAAAACTACTCGTGCTGCTCTTGCACCTCCTCATTTCACTCTCTCTCTGCCTGTTTCACCTGTCCATTTACACCTTGGTCATCTTTTCCTATCCTTGCGTGAAAAAATCGGCCAACATCACATAAAAACGTGTCAAAATGGATCCCATTACCTACAGACCAACAGCTTACTTCCTATCAGCAGGGTATGGAATCCCTCATTGCAGTTTGCAATAAAACCATTTATTTTCTCAACAGCCTCATCTCAGATCATCATTTGATTCAGACCAACTCAACTCTACGTGGAACATGCTGCTTCTACTCTGGCAACAATGTTGGATTACCCGCAATATCAGACATAGATGTCAAGGCTGGCTTATGGACAATCTTGAGCTTTGATTACCAGCTGGCATGTGCGCTTTTGCTCTCCAACCTGTCTGCCAGATCCAAGGCCAACTCCACCCTTGGATTTATTTTCTTCAATGTCATAGCTAAGGCATGGCTCTCAACAGAAACATTTCTTCTCTCGTCCCTGTCAAGGTGCTGGAGTACCCGCCATGGCAGTGTTTCTATCCCATCTATTCCTCATCATTTTATCAATGATCTCACTGACTCTAGAAAATCCTCTCATCTCTTGCGATGACTTCACACTCTGCATGACATCTCTCATCCTTTCTGATAACAGGCTGCAGCCTTCCCTCTACTCAAAAGACTTGACAAAATCACAAACTGGTCCAAACACTTAGAACATATCTTTCCAATCTGATCTCTCTCTCTCCTCCTCTTCCATCCCTCTCTCCTCTTCTCTCTCTCTCTCTCTCCTGCTCGTCTCTCTCCTCTCTCTCTTGTGTCTCTTCTCTGTCTCTGTCTGCTGTCTCTGTCTCTGTCTCTGTCTCGCTGTCTTCTTCTCTTGGTCTCTCTCATCAAACCGTCTCGAATATTTATTCTTCAAATCTTGGGTCTTGCTCTCAGCCATGACTCATTTTCAAGTTGGCATCTCAAAGCCAGACACTGACTACACCCTCCAATCATGCAAAGTCTTCCTTGCACACCTGAGCTCTTATACACCCTACAAGGCTTTCATCTGCACTTGATGGAGGTAAACTGCTATCGCCTCTGGGTTGGCTCCCCTGCCAACATCTGCTCAGCTTGACGCCATAGAAAACAAAGCTTTCAGATCATCTGATATTCCCTCGTGATGAAAGCTGGAGTCTAATGGCCGAACACTTTGGCCATCACTAACAGGTTTGGTGGTTCTGTTCTTCTTCAAGCGTCATTTCTGGTCTTGCAACCCTCTGCCCCTCTCCAGTAGTAGGGTCTGCCCCCACCTCCCCCCCTGAGAGGCCGGGAAGTATACGTGTAAGGATGCACGCACCCACTGCAACCCCTCACGAGTGAAGCGCCTAAACCAGAATCTCTGCTCACCTCATCTCATATATTCCTCTCTTTCTTTGCTGGGAATCATCTTTCACACACTCCTCAGTCTGCATTCCTTACCCTCCAGTCTTCAAGAGCAACGGCTTCACCACCATCTCAGGTCACCCCCCCATCCAAGCCATGAATTTTCCGCACCCGTTAAACCACTCCACGCCTCTCTAAAAAGTTTTTGCTTCTGTTTCCGATTCTTGTGCACCCCTTGCGTTCCCTTAAGTCCTAATCGTTAACTTTACATCGCCTTTGTTTGTCCATCTACCTTCTCCCTCCATCCCTCTATTGGTGTTTCCCGCTTTCTCCTCATTTCCTCTTGTTATCTTGTGTCCGATTATCTGTTCTTGTCTAGGCTCTTCCATGAGCCAGAACCATGTGCTGTCTTAAAAAAAAATACTGGAATATCCAAAGCGCAGAACAGGCTTGATCTGACTTTGGCTGACTCACCGTGGTGAGACTTCTTAGACGCAATTGCAGGTAAACTGTGATGGGTTTCTCGCAAGTGAGTAACGGAAGTCATATAGTTTCCTGCAATTCATATATATAGTCCTCCAATCGAAAGACGCCTGTGATGGGGAGACTGAGCAAAAGCCACAACACCACGTCCTTGAGTGAAGGACTTGTTTATCTTGTGAATTGACCCATTTGCGTATTAAAATTATCACATCTTACATAATCTGTGGATATATAAAGTGAACAGTCAAGTTTTAGAACACCCCAATTTTTTCCATATTTACTGAAATTTAAGCAAGTTTAATGTTTAAAAGTACTCTGAAATATAAAATTGGCAACATAAAAGAAATCATGGAATTTTTGTTGAAAATATATATATATGACTTCATCACGTAGCCACCTTTTCAGATTATAACAAAGCCAAACATACTCGTGGCAATTGCTTTCGACAATGGAAATCAAAATAATTGTTGTCGGAGCAAATTCTCCAGAGGCGCGAGCCTGTTGCCAAGAAGTTCCCACAGAATGTGTTGCACTTGTAGGTTGCTTTGTGCTTCAATACACTGTCCACGTTGTCATGACCAAAAACGACACGCTGATGTGGGTTTAAGCAAGAGAGCTGTGGCTGGAATATACATGATTTGAGAGCTAACTGTCTTGATTCCTTATATTTAATACTAATACCCAACTGGAGGTATGATTTTGGGTTGTTTACTTGCTGTAGGATGAACCCCTGACCACTCGGGTGTAGGACCAGAGGGTAATCCTATGTGCTTGCAAATGCTGCGATGTAGCCTTTTGGTTAGGGTGCAGTCAATCTGTGCAAGTCGCCGACATTCCTGATACAGCAAAAGAGCCCAGATGCATCAATGCTTCCTCTCCATGTTTGACAGTTGGTGTCAACAACACTGAGGAACCCATCCTTCACCGACATCGACGGCTGTACAAAACCCTGCGTGATGACCGAAGATTTCAATTTTTATTATCGGTCCATAAGACCTTCTTTCCAGTTTTCAGTAGCATCATGGCCCAGGGCAGCCTCTTTTCTCAGTTATTGGGCGCATCTTAGCAATGGCTTTGCTTACTGGCCTACTACGACTTCAAACCTTGCAGCCTCGAAGTTTTCATTTTCCTTCACAGTTGAAACTGAGACTTCCTACTTCAACCACATGTTAAGCTGTCTGACAGCTTCTTGTCTTATGAGCCACCTATCACGCAAGCTGTTGACTTCAGGAACCTGTCTTCTGTCTTGATATGAATTGGTGTTGTGTTTGGGGTCGTGTGCCAACCTCTTCCTGCAGAGTTTTTCTTTTCCTCAGTTTCCAAGTGCCTTTTGATGGTGTAGGAAAATTTTACTACCACTGTGACACTTGGGCTTCAAATAGCAGCATTTCTCTCTCAAGGAAAGAACCTAACAACTTTTTAGGGTTATAAATGGTCTGTCTGTCTTCTTTATAAATTGTCTTTTTCTTCACCATGTATGGATAGCAATATACTACCTACTCCTGCAGTGCAATACTTGTCCAAATAATGTTTCAGAGGGGTGTGGCACCGCAGTCTGTTCCAACACTCGCTTTATACAGACAAGGGTTTGGTAAACTAATCAACCAAAAGTTGGGACACCTGTAGGAATTGTTTGCATAAACTTTTCAAGGCTTATTTTAACTACTTCCATTGCGCAGACAGCTGCAGTTGCTGAACCCATTCACTTGTTCCTGGAAAGGCCTTTTTTTAACAACTTCATGAAATGTTACATTATTTTCAGTTTTTTGGTAACCTAAACTTTTTTTTAATCGGCCTCTGGCGTTTCCGCTTATATGCTTTGTAACCATTTCAGGTTATTCACTGGCAGCTTGCACTGCTTTAAATTTCAGTAAAAAACTTGAAAAATGGGCGGTGTTCTAAATACTTTTAACCCAGTAGTGTATCTCAGAGGCAGTATTTAAAACATCATGTTTGACTAGCAGAAGTAACCGCGTGAGGGGCGTCTGCTTCAAGCGTGCAACAAGACGTTGTGTGAAACGTAACCTTCATTTATGGCAGTGTATAGGTTAACATCGCTTCCGAAAATATAAATACTCCGGGTGACTTGTATGAAGCAAAACGTTACTGCTGTTTAAATACGCCCTCGGATATATATATATATATATATATATAATATATATATATATATATATTATATAATAATATTATCGGGGCCCGTATATGTGATACCGGTCGTCGTCCGGTCGTCCGTGGCGGCTTCCTGTCTCGCACCTCCTAACTCCAAAAGTTTCTCCAACTTTCACTGTTTCATATTTGGTCAATCAGGGTAACAGACTGTGAGAGACGGTGTCGCGAAACATTATTCGTCATCTAGTGGTTCCATGGCAACCAGGATGCTGTTTGCATGTATAGACAAATTCTGTATATACCTTCTTGCTTCGGGGTATATGCTCCACGTGAGCTCTGTTTTGCATATACATACCATCCATGGTTGTATGGTTTTGGCTATTACAAATTGAACCCCCACCCCTGCTTCAACAGAAGAAAATGCCATTTTATTTTTCAAAACTTTGATGGCAATCGAAAACACCACTTGCACAGGCACAACTTCAGAGTGGCCATTATATTAACCCCTAAAGGTCAAGCTTCCTTGGTCAGAATCCTCTCAAACGGGTATGAAACATATCAATATATTGTTTGGACCGTTGATTCGCGGTGATTGCGTTCTGAAAAATGCTCGCGATGTCGGGGCCATTGTTCAATGGGAAAAAGGTTGGATGGTTTTTCCCCGGCGGTTCAATATCATGAAAAAACCCGCACATATCGACACCGTGAACTGTCGAGCATTGTTCAATGGAAAGGGGGGAATAGATTCCGTGGTTGTTCCTGATTCTATAGGGAAAGTGCAAAAAAAATTTTTTTTCGACTGTGAATGCATCATGATTACTTAGTTTTATTTAAAATAAATGCGAACATAATAAAAAAAACGACAACACCCAAATACTGTTCCAATGTTTATTGCAAGGAATCCGATTGCAGGTTTCTTTAAAATGCTTCACCAACCATAGTGTAAAAGTGAAAAAAAAAAACGGATACCATTCAATTTTTTATTCACACAAACACATTCAACTTTTCAAATGTATGATAATTAAAATCCAGGTAACTCTATGAACTCTGAAGATGAACACGGTTATGGTGTTGAGTCGTGTACCGAAAGGGAATGTAGGTTCCGTGCGGGTCCCATTGAGGCTCGCCGTTCCCATCCGTCAGACCCCCTCTCCGTCCTGGGTCGTCCGCGTCCCAATTCCACGCATGTCACTTAAGCACATGTATGTCTAGCTCGGCATCACACTCACACATTTTAACCACACACTCTGTGGACATTCACATCGGGGGCTCGTGTTTAGCTCGAAAATATCCCGGGTTTCTATACCCCCCAAGCTCGCATGTGCTCATTCGCACCATGCACCTCACTCGACTGCGTACGGCCTTAAACGGACTCACCTCGTACGGCCTGCCTCGAGGGAGCATACCGTTCTCCCTCGTTCTTTGTGGGAGGTTAATCTGACCGCTCGCATTGGGTCTCAAAAACACTTCACTGTCAACCTCATGTCCCTCACCAGTTCTAACGTGTTGTGTTTCCTCTAGTTTGTGCAATTCGTCCCCTCTTTTTGATTTCTGCATCTTCCATCACCTCTTTTTAATTCCTGCATTTCCTTTTTTTTAATTATTGTAACGTCACTCGTCGCCTCGACTCACCCGTCGTCATCTGCGTCCGAACAACCTCCACACTCCCCCTTGACCTCGTCTCGTTTCTTTTTGAATTCGACGTTACAGCTCCGCATTTATTTCCCCTGCACCGCCTTCATATGTTCTTGTAAGCTTATCCCCATGTTTTGCATATCCCCTTCAGTGCGTTGCGCATATCGCCTCCATTCGGTTTGGTAAATCCCATTTCAGTCCTTGCATATCCTCCTCTGTGCTGCGTATTCGCATCCATTCTTTGCATTAGTATCGTCCAATCATCAGTCCTATCATGTCAAATGACCGCCGGCGAAGCCCGATCCGCCTACGATCGGGTATCGGATCCGCAGGGATCTTTTCGGTCCTCCGATGGGGGAATTTTGATGAGCGGGAACTCTTGGCAATTGTCGCCGTTGCCCCAATTGCTACCTCTGGTTTTGGCTTGTGCAGAAAGATCTTCCTCCAGGTGTTTCCTGAGCCACGATTCCTTTAACATTATATCAGAACCCACCTGTACCAGCTTCTCTGGTCCGCCCATTGTTTCGTACCGAGAATTAGAATAATTTTACTGCTCTTAATTTGGAGGGAAGGGGGAGGTTGTTCAAGCACACATCTGGTCGAGTCCCGTAAAAAAAAAAAAAAAATAAGAGGCGAGGGGTTCGTACCCCGCCTTGTGAACAACCAATTTGTTGTGGATTCGAACCCTGTAAATTCTTTGTGGGGTTGCGTGGTCCCACCCTGACTACCACATTTGTTGTGGCCGGGGCGTCGGTGGCAAGAACACCGTTAGGTGGGGAAAATTGTGTCGTCTCTACCACATCCCTGGAATTATAGGCCGTGCGCTCCGGATAACTCCCAAGCCGGCGGATCGATTAATCGACCGTGAAACGCCAATATTGACCGCTGTGGCGTAGCTTAATTGTCTCGAAAATCCGATATACCTACAATAACCATGCAGTCCTTGGGCTACCGGGATTCATCGCCCTCAGCACGTCTTTTCTCAACCGGTTCCTCTACCAGACTGTGGAAGAGTTCCAACTAGCGACTTACCAAGCTCCGGCCTCGGTTTGCAGCGAGCGAAACTGCCAAAGCTGGCCGGCTAGGATTACTCGGGATGAAAACCCGTCCTGAACTCAGACCCGGGCCATGCTGGACGCCAATATAAAGAAAGGACGGAAACAGCTGGGAACATTCTAATAATTATTTAAAATATATTCATAAAAATAGAAGAGTGGCGAAGACTATCGCGAATATGCACATTGCAGTATTTACCATGATGAAATAAACACTTAACACAATTCTACTTTATAGATGGGCCCACACGCAGAGAGACACACAAATGAAAGAAAACCCAGAGTTTTCTATTGACCTCAGCGATGAAGAGACGACTGGGGGTCCGCAGTTCGGATGGGGCACCTCGTGGGTCGTCGAAGGTCCAGCCCGC
>CM068958.1:46938697-46952892 GCA_035128595.1 Eptatretus atami | reverse complement strand
TCCACCGACCAACAACGACCAACCACGACCAACAACGCTCTCGGCGTTGAAACGCGCCTTTTTATAGCCCGGAGGGAGGGGTCGCTCTGGGCTTCATCGCACCAAATCAGCGCCCTCCCCCTTTTCACCTTTGAACTTTCACCCCCGGCTGGCTCCGCCCCTTTCGCCGTTCGATCCGATCTCGCCGTCAACGCGGCCGTGTTGAGATCAATTTCACAACGCGAGTCGTTTGAGATCACTTTGCCGCTGTCGAGAATGATGCCATCGTGTTTGTTTGTGGAGATGTTTGTTTGTTTGGATGTTTGTTGTTGGTGAAAAGATGGCGGTGTTGTGGAGATGCTGGTGAGGAGAATGATGGCGGTTGTGGAGAGATGGTGAGGAGATGAATGGCGGTTGGGAGAAGATGGGAGGAGATGATGGCGGTTATGGGAGAAGATGGTGAGGAGATGATTGTTAAAATAAAGACAGAAAGGAATAACTACCTCAAATGTTCACAGGCCTGGCCACGAAATAATTCCCGTTATACATCGGTGGGGAAAATCTAATTTGAACACACACTTATCGACATAACTGTCCTTAGGGGAACCTGATGGTGATCTGTGAATTTCACAACCGTAACATATATAAGTATTGTACACCGCTCCTTCCCCGATTCCATTTCCAGATGATTGGCATGACGTCATCGCCGGGCGTCGAAGAAGGGAGTACTCAGTATTTTACTCATTGTTTGTTTTAATTGTTTGTTTGTCCGGGCGATATCTCAGCCATCCTTGGCTAGAAAGCTGAAATTTAGCGACCAAAGTGAAGGATGTGTTTTTGGCAAAAACTTTTTTCTATTTTTTTGATTCATCCATTAATTGATTAATTATTTATTATTGATTTATTAATTACTTATTTATTTTCTTTCTTCTGGCCAAATCTCGGGCCACCTTTGAGTGAGGGAGCTTCATATTTGGACATACGGTGACCGAGTGAATGCTATAAAAGGGTATTTTTATTTATTGATTCATCAATCGAGTAAATTATTTAATTTTTAAAAAGTTACAGATTCGGATGAAACAGTGATGTTAGGTACACTATTAGCTAATTGATTAAAGAATTAATTATTTTACGATTATTATTTATTATATTATTATGCAATTAATTAATCGGATTATTGCACACCGCTCCCTCCCATTCCGTCTCCATGTGCTGCGTGGTGGCATATAATGTTGTGCGCTGGAGGAATTTGTTTTATTTATTTATTTGACATGGGAGTGGTGAACCTTGAATGTACCTCACTTGATTCTCCTTTTTTTAATTAAATCTACTCTTCAAAATATACTCGTGAGACGCATCCAAGCTTTCGAGTCCACGCTGCTCCAAGGTCGCTCAGCGCGGAGCACACCGGGCACCGGCATCAGCGACGAGATCGCCTGCACCGTGTCCACAAATGTCGAGGCAGTCACTGCGAACACCGTGGTGAGGATGGCGCAGAGCAAGTACCGCTGTGGTTGATGCGCCCAGGCGTTGCAACGGGGGTCGCTGGGACAGACCGGGAGATGTAGAGCAGCAGGAACTGCCTGCTCAGGACCTGGGACCTGTGCCTTTCCACACATCAACACGAGATCGAGTGCGTCCACTCCCTCCAGCGCCCAGAACACTTCGTTTGTCCTGATTGGCAAGCTCAACTCCCGAGCGGGCAACCCTGAACAGCTGCCTTTTCCTCTTAGGCCTCGTCGTCGTCCTGGCATCTTCTTCTGCACACACTTGATTCTGCCATTCTTGCGTGTCAGCCTTCCAAGACACAGCGGTCAGGACCACACTTTCAACAGATCGTCGTCGCCTCGGGCGATGAACTTTTCACTTGGCCACGTGGCTTGGAACAGCTTGTCAAGCGACCGGCCAACCCTGCATGGCCAACGCTGTGCATCACAGCGGACACAAATCACAATCTTCAGAAAACCCATCACCCCCCAACTCGGAGTGACAGCAGAAGCTTTGAAATCCACGGACGAGCTGTGGGCTGGAAAGGGTGTTGCTGTTGTTGTTGTTGTTGTTGTTTGTTGTTGGGTTCTTGTTGGGGATCGATTTTTGAAATGTGCTCCATTTGTCAGATATGCTGCCAGACTCCACCCACATTTGTCACTTGACTCCACCCACAATGTAACCAGACAAAATGATATGTCCTCCATCTTGGTTTTCTGGTGCTGAACACCATTAGGCCTGTAGCCTCTGCTGACTATACACTGCCCGGTTTTTTTTAGCTCGCCTGTTCGAGAACAGAGAAGTCTATAGCGATACCCCGGCGTGAGCGTCAGATGAGGTGAGCGTGAAGAATGTTTAAAGTTTTTTGGTGCAGTTATTTAGAAGCTTGCATTCATTTAATATGGTGTAACTCGATCTGATATTTGGCTGGAGGTTCCTTTGGGGTATACTATTGGTGTATGAAGTTGAAAATTAACAAATGATTAAATTTTTTTTTTTAATTCAACCTAAGATGGTGTCAAAGCCAACCCAATGCTCGCCTGTTTATACGAGACCGGCTTGCCATTCATTTAATATGTGTACTAGTTTTCTGATTACAATATACAAATACATATATTGCTTTAAAATTATTTGGATCAGACTTCACTGGCCAAATGCTTTAATAAAAATATTAATTAGACAAGTCTTTTAAAAACGATAAATGTATAAACAGCGACATCGGGTGGCTTTGACACCAACTCTCTGGTTTTATTTGCCGTCGCACCTTGTGACCACTGCGGTCATTGTTGTTTTCTTGAATGGTAGGGTGAGAACTTTGAAAAGTAGGCGTGAGCGAAACAGATTGAAACCTTTGGTTGTTAACAAATGGTCGTCAACCTGTTGTCGAAGTCTTGGGCAGGAAGCTGCATATTTCCAACGATGTGTCTCCTCTAAATGTCATTGTCATGCACATTCTTTAACCACATATCTGTTTTTTGAAGGAAGCTCATTGCTGGTGTAATATTCTATTGCAGATGCTGGCTTTCTGGAAAAAAAAATTCTGGCTGTAAAAGAGCACGAGACACTCTGAAGGAGACTGAGGAGGTTACCCGCCGAACGTCACACAATGCCCCATTGTCCGTACGCTTGGCTTCTGACTCTTTCAAGGTGCTAACAGGTCATCCGCATTCACCATTAATAGAAGGGAGTGGAGCCCTGTGCCTGGTATACATCATCGTGTTGTGCCGTCACTTCATTCTGATGGACATGTTTCGTCCCGATTCAATATCCTTTGTGAAACAAGGCTTTGGCAAGTTCATCCTTCATGGTGATGTAACGCTCACTACTCCATCACATGTGGATAACATGATGAGTTCGGAGCCTTGTGGATTCAAAGGTGAGAAGCAGAGATCCTTGATCCATTTGTTTATCATGAATAATAATAATAACGATTATCCTATTAATACAAGACCGGAGACGATGTGGGACATTTGGGAAGACCTAACCCCAACATAGAAATGGGGTAAAAAAACAAACACAAACAGGATGGAAAATAGCTCCACATGGGATTGAACATACCAGAATGTGGTTAATAAACATACAATGCGGTTAATAAACAATTAAAAAAATATTATTAAAAAAACAGATTGGTTAATTACTACCAGATGTGGGTTCATAAAACATACCCAGATGTGGTTAATATACAAACCAGATGTGGTTCATAAACATACCAATGTGGTTAATATACATTCTGATGTGGTGACGCAGGATTGAAACATGTGGTAACATTCTTTGATGGAGATGAGGTTAACATGAGCTGCTGATTCTATTCCCCCTCCAATGAATATCAACGAAAACGTATTATCCTGCTAACCTGCAACAGGAGATCCCGCACTCTGCTGTCCACTCCCCTTGTATCTCTTCCCATCCCCACATCCTCCGTGTCCCATTGCCATCGACCGTTTCCTTCTCCCCATCTTACGTGTATCTCATCCTTACGCACACGGGATATGTGTGAGTACACTCGAACCTGTGGTATCCCATGTGATCTGGAATCGATAATTATATAATAAAGAATAACCAACGGCGTCACATCAGCTGAGTACCAGTGGTATGATCTGACGTTGCTGAAGCCACGATTGGCTCATATCGCCCTGAAACGTCATCGTACGATAACGGTGTCATCATCACTTGATGAAGATCAAAACAAAGGCAAAATCCCCAAAGTTCGGCCGGTTCAGGAAATTACTCCACCGTGAGAGAAATACGAAGAACATATGCAAATCCATCAGTCTGCCGTTTATGAAATTTAATACAAATCGATGTTACATCATTTGCTAAAGGTTTGGGGGAAAGTTCGGTCCGAATCCACCAGATCCCAGTCCGGTTTTTTCCGCACTGCCCGCTGTTTGAGGCGTCCACGTGATCCGTCCTCACTCACACACTTTCCGGTATTTTGACGGAGACGCCGTTGAAGTCTCGTGCATCGCCCTTCCTGTGTGTGGTCCGTGATCGCGCCGAGCCCCTCCATGAACGGGCATGGGGACGCACAGAACGGCGAATGTTGGACGGTTCGTTTGTCTGAACGACTAATAAGGGGGTTAGACCCCGTTTCCTCACTCCAAGGAGGGGAGGGTGAGGGGAGGCACGGATTTCCTTGGGGAGGTCGGGGCTCGGGAGCGGATCATCACGCGATCGAAGGAATCGATCTCTTGGAGGCAGCTGTGAGGGAGGTAGGAGGTAACTCGAGGTACCCCTGAGACCCTGGGTGGTCACCATTTGATGAGCACCGATCAACTCATGGACACGTTTTAACTGGCCGCAGCACGTCCCTCGAGCCGTCAGGAGCGGAAACCTCGTCCCGGTGAGTCGGGAGGGATGTTGTTAGGTCCGGATTCAGACCCGGTCTAATCAGTGGGTACAAACATCAACTGTTCACCCTGGTAGGGGTGTGGTGCTCTAAACCGGTGGTGTCATTTGTTTGTCAATCACCTACAAGTTACTATTTATAAACCGATCATCATGCAAACGTTACCAGGTTGTAAAGGTAGTCTCACATTATAAACCGATCACCATGAAACGTACCAGGTGGAAAGGTTAGTCCACTTTATGAACCGATCATGCATGAAACTTACCAGGTTGTAAAGGTAGCTCACTATTATAAACCGATCATCATGAAACGTTACAAGTTGTAAAGTAGTCTCACAATTATAAAACCGAATCATCATGAAACGTTACCAGATTGTAAAGGTAGTCTCACGATTATAAACCGATCATCATGAAAACGTTACCAGGTTGTAAAGGTAGTCTCACAATTATAAACCGATCAATCATGAACGTTACACGGTTGTAAAGGTAGTCTCACGATTATAAACAAGACTCACATGAAACGTTACCAAGGTTGTAAAGTAGTCTCACTAATTATAACCATCATCATGAAACGTTACAGGTTGTAAAGGTAGTATCACTATTATAAACGCGATCACACATGAAACTTTACCAGGTTGTAAAGGTAGTCTCACTAATTATAAACTGATCACCATGAAACGTTAACCAGGTTGTAAAGGTTAGTCTCACAATTATAAACCGATCACCATGAAACGTTACCAGGTTGTAAAGGTAGCTCACTATTATAAACCGATCACCATGACGTTACCAGGTTGTTAAAGGTAGTCTCACTATTATAAACCGATCATGCATGAAACGTTACCTGGTTGTAAGGTAGTCTCAAACGATTATAAACCGATCATCATGAACGTTAGCCAGGTTGTAAAGGTAGTCTCCACAATTAATAAACCGATCATCTGAAACGTACCAGGTTGTAAAGGTAGTCTCACGATTATAAACCGATCATCCATGAATACGTTACCAGGTTGTTAATGGTAGTCTCACTATTATAACCGATCACATTGAAACGTTACAGGTTTAAAGGTAGTATCACTATTATAAACCGATCACCATGAAACCTACCAGGTTGTAAAGTAGTCTCACTATTATAAACTGATCAGCCATGAAACGTACCAGGTTGTAAAGGGTAGTCTCACATTATAAACCGATCACATAAACGTTATCCCAGTGTAAAGGTAGTCCTCACTATTATAAACCGATCACCATGAAACGTACCAGGTTGTAAAGGTATCTCATATTATAAACCGATCATCATGAAACGTTACCTGGTTGTAAAGGTTAGTCTCACTATATAAACCAATCACCAATGAAAACGTTACGCAGGTTGTAAAGGTAGTCTCACTATTATAAACCGATCAATCATGAAACGTTACCTGGTTGTAAAGGTAGTCTTCAACTGAAGAAAACCGTTGATTTTAAGGTAAAGGTCATCTTGAAGGTTCACATTTCTAAAACAGTCCATTTTTTCATCGATTACTTGATATTCAACATGAATTTACATATTGGCGTCACTGAATGGAAACAACTATTTTTGAGGTCAAAGGGTCAACTCAAGGTCAAACTCCGGAGCCGCATGCGGTCAAACTCCGAGCTCCCAAGCCCGATGGATAAAATCCCCCTTTCTCATGATAAATTAATTTTCAGAAAAATTTTGTGATTGTCGTGAAAGGATAAAATAATAGTTGAGAACCGTTTGGCGGAGTGAAAAACAGGAACAATACATCCGATTAACCGGCGAATTCTGAGCAAAACTTGCAACGTTGTGCTCAATTACGCGGTTAATTTTCGCCATCTTGTCGGCAACTAATTATTCTTCAAACTGTTTTCAACAGCCTCAGTTTACCATTCGAAACCCCCATTAAAAGTTAAGCCGACGCACTGACCTCACTGGGCAAGTAGCGAAAATCCGCCATGAACGACTGTGTGAAATATCAAACGAGATGTTGTTTTGACACTCCCCCTTCAATGGAGGGGAACGTGCGTGTGACGTCACCACGTTGCTGTCCGCCACTTGGAGTACCCGAAAACAAACAAACCACAACGTGCACTGGCATCATTGTTTTACATTTGTTTTAAAATAGAGTTAAATGGTGAATTTTTGCTCATTATTTTGTTCACAAGTATATTTGATTGACTTGGAGCTTGACTACGAGTTATGAGGGATGTTCAAGAGGGATTCGGAATGAGTTGTCAACGTCCAAGAAATGGTGTTTGTCTTTACGATGTCTTGTCCGAGGGCATTCAAATTAGTACCTAACGCGTGGGGGTTGGGGTTTGTAGTGGGGTGGGGGTGGTGCACGTCCAAACGTATTGAGTTTTACAGGGGATTGGGAGGTGATTCAGAGCCATGATGTGACGACCTTTTTCATTACAAATTAAAAATGACCTGTTAAATTCGACGTTTCTAGTGAGCTTTCCCGTAACCTTGAATGAGGTGTTCTGATCGAGTAACCTCTTCTGTAATAGCCAAGGCTTTGCCGAGGATCTCACTGTGAGCCTGGTTGATGGAAGAAAAAAAAGTGACAGCCACACCCCGAGAGATAGAAGAAGAGGGAGAAAGAAGAGTCTGCAGCAGGAAAATAGGTTATCCATCTCTGTGTGTTGAAAGTAAAATGTGTTCTATTTGTGACTCACTGCTTTGAGCTCGAAGTTATTCACGACGAAAATTTCTACGATCAGATTTTTTAACCACAATGCACATAAAATCTGCTTTTTAAACGGTCATAAGGAGGACATTTGGCCCACTGTTTCCAGTGTTGCACTCCAGAGTTAATTTTATTACCAACCATAAGTTAATTTATTGATGCGCTTACTCCTATCACACCCTGAGACCCATTGGAACTAAATACCATTTAGAACCGCCGTTTGGGCCTTTTAGACCCTTCACACCGCATTTAGACCCTTTTGAGGTGTATGGACCTTCTTCGATCTTTTGCGACAGCTGTTAGACCGACAGACCGTCTGAAGCTCTTTGGACAATTTCAGACCATTGGACACTTCAGGCCCCCTTTTGCTTTTCACCCTGAAGACCCCTTTACTCTTGAACTGAGTACATCTAGTTAATTACATAGCTATTGAAATGGTGAGTACGTCTATTAATTACATAACTATTGAAATGTGAGACGTTCTATTAATTCATACTATGAAATGTGAGTACATCTATTAATTACTACTATTTGAAATGTGAGTACGTCAATTATTACATACTATTGAAATATGAAGTACATCTATTAATTACATACTAATTGAATGTGAGTTACGTCTATTAATTACAATACTATTGAAATGTTGGAGTACGTCTATTAAATTACCATACTATTGAAAATGTGAGTACGTCTATTAATTACATACTATGGAAAATTGTGAGTACGTCTATAATTACATACTAATTGAAATGTGAGTACGTCTATTAAATTACATGCTATTGAAATTGTGAATACTTCTATTAATTAACATACTCCTTGAAATATGAGTCGGGCTTGTAGGCATGTATTGGTGTACACTGTGGTCTAAATGAGGAGAAAGCTTAGAAATTGAACCCTAGTTTTTAAATAAGATAAACAATCTTAATGTTATAATAATGCCCAAGTGTCTGTGCTTCAGAAAATTATACTTTGCTATGGGTCCATGGATATAGTTGCTTACAAGCATGTTTTTTATGTCAAGCATGTCAAAAATGTTAGGAAGTACGTTAAAAATTGCAAATTTACCAAGCTGTACAAAATTACTGGTAGCTATAAGCTGATTTTATAACCAACAGAATAAGTTTACAAGATGGCACTATATATAAAATCAATACCAATAGGCCATTTTGTGTTCAGTATAACAGAACAATCAAAGGTCGTTATGAAGTACTAACGTTTTAAGGGAAATCTGCACTTTAATCCCAATAGTTAGTATTGGTTCAATCACAGCATGTATTTCTATGGTAAGTTTATGTGCAAATATATTTATGACCTGAATGAAACACTGATCAATTGATCAATTTGTTAATTTCATATGACCTAGACCTCTTCATATGATTTTCATTTTTGGGTCCCCCGTTCCTAAATGTACATAATAAACTTGCTACAAGCGTAAGGTCGATCAATTAACAATACCATTGAATGTGAGTACGTCGATTAATTACATACTATAATTGAAATGTAAGTACAACTCTCTTCAATTACATACTCTTGAAATGTGAGTACGTTTATTAATTACATACTATTTGAAATGTGAGTCTCGATTAATTACATACTATTGAAATGTGAGTCATCTATTCATTACATACTCCTTGAAATGTGAGTAACTTTATTAATTACATACTATTGAAATGTATACGGTCGATTTAATACATACTATTGAAATGTGAGTACATCTATGCAATTACATACTATTGAATCCTGAGTATGTCTGTCATTTACATAATTTTGAAAATAGTGAGTCGATCGTTGGTTGATAATATAGTTTGTGAGTTTGTTTATTGAGTACTTGCGAATGGAACGTAGACTATAATTGCGTTCCAATTGCAGGTTTGAACAATCTTAATTACGATAATTACCAATTGAATTGTATTTAAAGGCATGTCACACACCAGCCTCACAAACACCACATAATAAGTCCTGCCGAGGGACTGCAATCTCTGATTGAAATCCTCTGACCTTTCCTTGTTGATACCTCCCACCGACCTCCTGTAGGAATTGGGAAGGCTTATTCCGCTGTTATCGGGGTTGTTTCTGAAATTAGTGCCCAATATTTTGCAATTATATTCTGGAATGACCCAATGATTTTGATGAGACCTTAACCACATCCTTCATCACCCGGGATGGTACCCAAAGTCTGTTCACGGCAAAAAATCGAGGTCTGAAGGGACTATACGAGGGGTCTACGGATGGGTTGCCCCAAAAATATATATTTGGCTTTCTCTTCTTCCGAAACTACACACACAACTTCAATGAAACTTGACAATAAAGTTGGTTCACGATATTCAGAAAAAAATATTGGGAGTCTAAGTGGGTCTACGGGTTGCGGAGGGGGTCTGATGATGCATTTTCAGATGCTTTCCAGTTAGTTTTGTTTCATTGTCTTCACAGATAAAGTAACTAGAGGGGGAGCGATCGTAGAGTGCAAAAACCGCCGCCACCATAACTGCTAAGTCACTCAAGTGAACCTGATATCCTATTCAATTCATTTGACGTCAACAGTGCTCACAGAGTTTAGTTTTTGCAACTTTCCTTTTACTTTTTAATTTTACATACTCATCATATCGTCATAACTAGATTCCTTGAGACAGAAATTTGAAATTTTACATGGTATATCCACCTGGAAGTTTCGCAAATCAGCCGCAATTATAATAATTTTGCCAATTTTTTTGTTGAAATCACTTATAACATGTAGAAATGCAAAAAAAAAAATCGAAATATTGTTGAAAAAAAATTTGCAATTTTTTTTTTTCTCTAACAATTTTTTTTGGGGGGGGGGGGGGGGGGTTGGAAATCACTTAAAACATGAAGAATGCAAAAAAAAAAGAAATCGAAAATTTTGTTGAAAAAAAAGTTTCAAAAATTTTTTTTTCTCTAACCACTTTTTTTTGGGGGGGGGGGGCGTTGGAAATCACTTAAAACATGTATAAATGCAAAAAAAAAAATTCAATATTTTTTCAAATTGCCGCTATAGCGGCCATATTGGATTTTGGACAAGTCAAAATCTATGCAGATCTTGGACCAGACTATACCCCCCCACAAAGTTTCGTCGAAATCCGTCGAGGAGTTTTTCCGTAATACTGTTCACAAACAACAAACAAGCGCCATAGATGGTACTTACGAAATCGTCAACTTGACCTCTGACCTTGTCGAATAAAAGCTGTCTCTAGAGAGGTAAGCGACGCAAACCAGAAGTTCTACGATGATTCTGTATCAAACCATCAAAAATCGTATACGTCGACCGAGCAAAAATCTCCATTTCTCCACGCAATTAAAACCTTAACGAACTCAACGACGCGTCTGCTCGAGCGCACTGCATCATGGGACGACCCGTGACGCTCGATGAAATATTTTTTATACAAGTTAAATGACGTCCTCCAAAACATCCGATTTTTACGCAGAATTTCGACAACGAGTTTTAAAGCGTGCCTAAGCCGATCGCAAAACGAAGACAAATTAAAAATTGAAAGTTAAAACGAACTCGTAACGTCGGCGAAGCAAAAATACTCCATTTCTTCCAACGTGAATTTACGGGAATTATGTTTGACTCACTGTGACCTTGACCTTTGACCGATTTTGACCAAAATCTAATCAGCACTAAAGCCATGCACCCTCGCTGAAATCAACGTGGTGTAAATTTGACATTGTAGCTTCTTTTTCCATTCTCGAGTATCGTGCCTACAAACAAACAAACAAATAAACCAATGTCACCCGTAGGGTGATCGTATCTTGCAAAAGTGACGGCAAGTGTGCTCTTTAAGGTCAACTGAGGTGAACAGAGCTTGCTAACCCCACTACCCCTTTATTGTCTTTGTCCGGCTAGCCTATCATGTCACCTAGCCTACTCCAACCCGCTACGTCCTCCCCAAACCGGCTGACTTGAGCACGTCTCTCGAAACTGAACCCAAGACTCGACTTGTAACTGGATCGCGAGCTCGTCTCCCCCACCACTGACTGCGCGAGCTCCTTCACCAACACTGGGCAACCGACCCACCTGACACTTCTCGGTCTCTCGACACTGCTCAAGCTCCGTAAACCCGACCTGGCCCTGAGCTCGTTCTGCTCGCCCTTTTATAAGGCCCGGGGAAGCGAGAAATCGACCCCTTGACCCTTGTACCTCTCAACCCCGGAAAAGTGAACTTGGTAGAAATCATCGGAGCGCTCGTCCTGACAGCGTGAACTTCCGACCCCCGGCAAAGCGGACGGTGGTAGAAATCATCGGAGCGCTCGTCCTGACAGCGTGAACTCCGACCCCGGCAAAAGCCCGGACGTGGTAGAAATCAATTCGGAGCGCTCGTCCCTGACAGCGTGAATCCGACCCCGGCAAAGCAGACGTGGTTAGAAATCATCGGAGCGCTCGTCCTGACAGCCGTGAACTCCGACCGCGGCAAAGGGGACGTGGTTAGAACATCGGAGCGCTCGTCCTGACAGCGGAAGATGGCGTTGTCTTCCGGGATGGAGGTTGAAGCGATGATTGCGGGGTGGCGTTGTTGATGGTAAGTCAAAGGGACAGGCGAAGGTGGTGGGTGGTTGGTTTGTGGTTGTTTTGGGAACGATGTGGTGGTGGCGATTTGGTTGTTGTGGTGTTTCGTTTGAGAATGGCGGTTGAAGCGAATGTTTGCGGGGTGGAGTTGTGGGAGTAAAGAGGTGAAGGTGGTGGTGTTTTGAGTGTAGTTGTTTGGGAATTGAGTTGGTGGTGGCGAATTTGGTTGTAGGGGGATGATTGTCCAAAATAATGTTAGAGAAAAGAAAAACGGCTAATCTCAAAGCGTCGCAGCCACCGGTGGAACACGAAAAATCTCTAAACAACGGTGGGGAATATCTGCACATAAACTTACGCGATAACTGATCTAAGGACCTTTCTGGTGTTCGTGCAAATTTCCACAGCCGTATACAATATTATTATATATATATAATATATATATATATATAATATATATATGTATAATATGTATTCGTTACGGGCCGGGGGTCGGCCGCCAAACCGCCGCTCTGAACGTAGCCGCAAGTCGAGTCGGCCCGACCGATCGCGAACGGAATATAGATCGCCGCCCGGTATAACTCCGAGCGACGGGTCCTTGTACAAGAACCGAAATATGCAATCGGCAGTATCAAACGTGGGGTAGGCGATTGCAATCTTCAATGTACCTAAATACAGCCACGTGATCCATCTACCGGGGTATTCCCACCTCGACGGAACTAGTACGGAACAAACCGCCGAGGAGAGCCTGTCCGTAGCGCGATTCCGAGCGGCGTAATCACCGAGAAACCGTCGGTCCAAATGTCCTATTACGGCAAACAACGGCTTTCTAACTCCCAACACACGATGTTCAGTCAATGAGGGGAATGGACGCAACGAGAAGGTTTACATTCACACAAGGACATTTATTATAATGAACACGTAATGCAATAATAAGGCCAAAACATGTAGCATATACATAAACAAAAGCACGACAAAAGAACTACAAACGTCTACTTATTATGTATCCATTTTTACACTTAACAGCAGTCCTAACTTTTAGACGGGCCACGGACACACGTACGCAACACACACACACACACACACACACACACACACACACACACACACACCACACAGCACATCAACACAACACAACAAAAACGGTGGCTGAGGCCTTTAATGCACGAGCCTCCAGCTCGGAGGACAGGTGGCTGAAACTCAGAGCCTAAACTCGAACCTTCACCTCGTGTGTCTTCACGTTGTCCGGACCCGGGCTCTCAGCGAGACGAGCTGGTCCAATCGCGCGGATCCTTCCCGAGCTCCCGGAATCCTTCCGCGCTTCTCAATCAACGGCCGGTAAACGAGGCGCCGATCCTTCCTGTCGATCGTCGCTTTCCCGAGGATCCAATCCAGAAGAAAAAAAGGCCCCGATGAAGTTCGCACCAAGCCGGGAAACAAAATGGAGAACAAAGCTCCACGACCAAGAGAAGAGGAAGAGGCCTCCACTCGCATCTCGAAGCCGAACACCGGCTCAAGTTCCTTCCAAAACAAAGCAGCAGCCGAAAGCTCATGAAGCCCAGCTGAAGCAAAAAGCTTACTCTCCCACGGGACTCAGCCACGAACTCTGCACATGGGACTACAGAACGGGACGTTCATGAACTCTGGCCACGGGACTCATCCACGAACTAAAAGAAAAGGGTCTCAATCTTTATCCTTTGCACCCCCCCCCGCACAGGCCGGCAATGACTCATGCCCTTCGTGATCCACCCCATCCCCCGCCAACACGGTGGGAGGGAGTTGTTGACATCAAGCAAGGCGTTCTTTTCCTCTTCGCAGAAGAGGGGAGGGACGTCTCAATTGTTCGCTCCTAACTATTAAATCGATCCAGCAGCGCATCTAACGATCTCTGACATTTTAAACAATAAAAGGTGAGTCTATCTAGGAACCATGCACTTATTGACCTAGCTGACTAAGGAACTGTATTTGTGGTGCAATTGGAATTCCAAATTCGGAACACTACCCCCTCCCCTTTTTACAGACTCGTCCCGAGTCGTCAAAATTTCGTGTGCCTACATGTGTAAGTTCTCCCCGAGTACGATTTACCTTCGGATCCCTGAGTGCGACATTTGGTGTATCCCTGTCCCAAAAGTAAATAACCTATGGGCTGTGTAACTAACTAAACAAACTCACTCGTA
>CM068958.1:46891160-46903261 GCA_035128595.1 Eptatretus atami | reverse complement strand
CAGGCGTCTTGTGTTTTTCCCGTTGACATATCAGAATAAAACCTTCGACAGCCCCCTTCCCATTCATCACCGACATAATATAGTGTAAATTCATCATTTCAAATACAGCAGAGACTAATCACGCTTCAAATTCTTGTTCCAATGTACAACGAACACTATCAACATTTTCCAGAAGAAATCATTTACGAGTGTGGCGTTTGTGTTATTCCCAGCCTTAGTGAATGTAAATTTACACAACAAGAAACTTCTTCGATAGATTCAAATAAGTTTGATGATTATTTATTTCAAAACTTTTTGTACCATTTGCATTCCAGTCTGTTCCAGTATATTGCATTTACCTTGAAGTAATCTTCTTTTTAGTGGAGTTTGAGATAATAATAGTATCATCCAAATCATAGATACTATCAATTGCTTCCATACTTGTATTTATTAGAAAAAAAATGTTAAAACTTTGAAACCCTGATCCAGTATTCGAATTATTTTCTGTCGTTCTTGGGGAGACAACTGAGTTTTTGCCTTCTTAATTTCTTTATTGCTTGTAATTTATGAGATTCCTTTTGGGCATCTTTATACTCTTTATAGCACCTGCTACATTTCCACAGCAGAAAGCAGTTGAACGAATTAGGTCTTTATGTTTAAGAATAGTTGAACGAACCCATTAGAGTATCAATTATCCCATCTCCTCGAAATGATGTCCGACACCCCTTGTCTCATAGGTTTATAGTATCCCTCCAGATACATACCTTCGCCCTTGTAGTATGGGAAAGGAACATCCCATCCCTGTAATTATTTTATATTTTCCCAACTCGTGTTTCCTCACAATAACCATCGTATTTATTTATTGGAAACTTCACGTAGGTGAATTCTGATGGATATAACTTCTACATTTAAAGAAATCATACGATTATCTTGGTCGGTTATCCTAAAATTTACTCTGTGTATGTTTTCCTGACACAGGAGATAAACCAAATTTTTGGTTCCATATTGAATTTATAACCAATTGGGTTGAGTATGCGCTGAATGAAAAATTGTATTTGTTTTTATTCCATCATTATAAGCACCATCATCAAATCACAGTGAATTAATACCGAATTTATTCCTGAGGATATTTGAATGACATTATCACTGTAAAACGTCCCATTAGTTTCAATCTTTTTGAGGAGAAACCAATAACTCTCTAAAATGAATTATCAATTGTGAATCAACCTTGTAGTTATTTTTAAGTTTAATCGTTGATTTTGAAGTATGTTTTTGAATGTCTATGACAATATTTTTGGTTCATCACCCTGTTCTTTCATAAGACGAGCAATTTCGGAGGATATTGAGAAATCTCATATGCTCCGGGTGAGACTGTTATCGTTTTGTATCCACTTCCCGGATTATAACTAAACTTGTCATTTTTATCAGTTATATTAAATAAGGTATTATAAGTTTCCATGGACAATAAAGATGCCTCATATTCTTGTTGTTGTGTCAATTGTAGTGGGTATGGGATGAAGATGTGTGCGTCCTTGTTGTGAAATTGAAACTAAGGATTGTGCTTCTCATCTTATTAATATGAGATAAAATGTCTTTATATTGATGTTTATTAATTATTTTCATGTTCATCAACTGGTCTAAAATGGCTGATGCTTCATTAAAACAATTGTTATTTCCAGCCTTCTTACTGCCTAACAACAATAACAGTCTATTAACTAATTTGATGGGTCATTTGGAAGAAAACTAACACCTGAACAAGGATACTTAAAGCCTGAATAATGTGTTTCTCCTTCTCATTCTTCCTACTTTTACCAGAAAGAATAACCCTATAATCAACAGAGTTCAGCAGATCAATATATACTTTATCATCATTATTTCTCATATCCAATGGTTTATCAATATACTTTGATTCATCCCTCACAGTTGAACCTTGTCTTCCATCTTTTGTGAGAAGAAACATTAATCTCGGAGTTAGTTTGACAGGGGGTCGAGCAGACTCAAGAACCTTAATTCATCATTAAATATCAATACCTTTTCTTGAACAGATGAAATATTGCTGATTGTTCTGTTGAATGAGCCCTGCTTTGGTTTTTGAATCCGCTGAAATTCATTGTTTTGAAGAGCATTCACAATATAATCAGGGGGGTCGATTCATCTCTTCCAGTTGTTGAAATAATCCTTCATCATCATATTCTAATTCTCCTATATGCTCTAATTCTTCCTCCGTCATTTGACTGAAATCTTTTAACATTTGAGCTTTCTAGGAGTATATTATTGTGGGAACTGTGGAACATCTATAATTTTTCTTGGGAAGTTTTTAAAAGTGGTTTAAAAAATTTCTCTTGTTTTCTTTCAAATGCTTCTTCACCGTTAGTTTTTGCCTGCGTTTCTTCTTTTATGTCTTCCTGTTGTTTTACAACTTTTGAAACCAACTCTTGATGTTCCCTAAATCTTCTTGCTCTTTCTTTCGCATCCATTTATTTATTGAAAAATATCATTTAATATCTCATCTTGTTTCAACAACAATATATTTATATTTTCAGTCGTGTGTTTCATGTAATCCCCAAATTCCTTTTTACTACATAAATGTAGAACAATTGTCTCTCCAAAAATTGTTTATGTCTATTGAATTTAACTTGAATAAAATAAAAGTATTAGCATTGTTTCTGATGGAACGACGAGGAAGTTGAAAGTACGATTGACTAAGATAAATACAATTACAAGAAGAATGTCTCCCTCTTGTGTAGTAGCTCCATTACCGTTTGGTTTCCTCATTAACACAATCATCAAAGATAACGAGGTTCTTTTTAGATTTATCCAAATCTTGGGGAGACGGATATCATCCGTATTATCACTAAGAATACAAGTTATCGGTTTTGATTTCTTTTTACATCTCTGTGTATCACAAATAGTTGTATTATATCTTCAATGTTATAATCATTTAGGTTTTTTTGAAGTTTAAATAAACCGATTATATCTTCTTTTGAAGACCAGCATTAAAACCTTGTGAGAGTAGTTGATACTCTGGTTGAAAACTCGACTTTGTGAAAATTATTAAATATCACAATCTAAAAAGTTGGGAGTGAGGAGCATCTTTAAAAGTAAGCAGGTTTTTCCACATCCACTTGAACCAACTATAAGACATCTTAATAAATTTGGAAGATTTTTATGATTGTTAAATTTTATCTTATTTTCCCAAATGGGTAAAAAATCATTCATTTATATATTTGGGAAAACAGGTTATTTAATTTATTATTGGCTTTTTTAGAAACTCTATATTTTATCCTAAGTTCAGGTTAATTTCAAGATAATCCATTATTTTATTTATGCAATATCTTGTGTTGATATTTCCCTGAAAATCACATCCATGAATAATATATAACAGCAATCCTTTGAACATTTCTCTAATACGTTCAGTTTCTTCCCTTGTAAGGAAAGGTGTGTATCACCCTCATACTTTACATTCATTTCTCTAATCAATCTTGTAAGTAATTCATTTTTGGTGTAAATCTAAAAGAATTATTTTCCTTTTTAAATTTTTTATTATCATTAATTAGAAGATAATCACAAAATATACATTGTTTATAGGCTTTTGACTCTGTGTTTAATCCCCGTCTTTCACACGCAGGACAATTCTCAAATTTGTCATATGGAGAATCAGGGAATTCAAGAGGCTCAAAATCGAGTAAACTATTCATATTTATAAAGTAAAACTTTACTTAAACTGGAATCATCTTCGATATCATCTTCGATACTTTCAGAATCATCTATACTTTCATAACTATCGTTTGAACACAAACTCTCGGTATCATAACCATCGTTGAATGCAAACTCTCGGTATCATAATCACTCTCATAATCTTCAAAATCTTCAGTTGAATATTTACTCATATTTAATTAGTAGAAAAAACATTACCATCGATATCTTTATACTTTTTTCATTAACAGATTCAACTGCTACATTTTTTATATAAAGGTAATTTTAAAATGATCCTTAAGTACAATTGAACGAAATGTCATTTCACCTGATATATTAACATCCTTTATTTTCATCAGGATTTATATCTTTCGGGTTGTTGAAAAAAATACAAATTTCTCCTTGCATATTACAGATGGTCTTATCTTTCTTTCTAAAGCTTCATCCATAAGGTTTTTATTTTTTGATACTTTTTCTTGTTTCATTGCTTTTTCTAGTTTGAATATATTGCCAGAAGGAGAGAGAGAAACTTTTGTTAGAGCTACTTTAATTGATGTTCTTCCAGGTATACTAAAAGCCCTTCCACTGAAGTAAATTGAAGAACTCATATATTCGCCTATATTGTTTTTATCCAATAGTGTTATATTTATCTTTGTTCAATTTTACATCCTTGACATATTCTCCAGTATCTTTAACAAATGAAGAGATTGATTGAAACTTGTCTTTTGTGTCTTGAACATTGTATTTATTAAGTGAAAAAGTTGGAGGATAAAATTGGTTTTAAGCACAGATTCCCTGTAAAATAAACGAAATTTTCATCAAGAAATTTTAGTTTAAGCACAGATTCACCAGTAAAATAAACGAATTTTCATCAAGAAAATTTTAGTTTAAGCACAGATTCACCTGTAAAATAAACGAAATTTTCATCAAGAAAATTTTAGTTTAAGCACAGATTCACCTGTAAAATAAACGAAATTTTCATCAAGAAAAATTTTAGTTTAAGCACAGATTCACCTGTAAAATAAACGAAATTTTCATCAAGAAAATTTTAGTTTAAGCACAGATTCACCTGTAAAATAAACGAAATTTTCATCAAGAAAATTTTAGTTAAGCACAGATTCACCTGTAAAATAAACGAAATTTTCATCAAGAAAATTTTAGTTTAAGCAAAGTTTTATTATATAAATATGTGAATACAACGTTACTGCGATGTTTGTAATCACGAATATAAACATTATAGAAAAACACCTCCGAACCAACAAACAAACATTTAATCTATTTCATAAAATATCTCCTCTTGAGTTGGAAAGAAAACATTGTGATATCTGCTCAAAGGATGTTTTGAAGAGTAGTCATAATAGACATCTTCAATCACAAAAACACAAGAAAAATGAGTTTAAAGTAAAGGGAGACTATTATATTGAAAACACTGATGGGGCATTTAAAGGCATATAAAAATAAGGATTTTTCAATTTGGAGACCCGGTCCATCAATCAATAGCTGAATCAATTGAAATAGTGAAACCTGATGTTGAAAATTATTAAAAAGACATTAAAAGAAATGAAAACTTTAAAGTTTTATATGGGAGTGAAAATGAATATGAAAAGACAAGATGAAGAACAAACTCCTTATATGAGAACAGCTCTTCATTTTATAACATCATTTCAAGATTTTTTGAATAGTGGGGTTTATGAAGAACTATCAAGACAAGAGGAGGATGTTGATAATACATTGGTAGGAAGTGGATTCAATATTAAAAAAATCATCTTTTTAGATATACACATTCTAAAATCAAACCCTCTTAAAGCTTCTTCTTATATTGAATTACCAAAAGAAATAAAACTAAAGAAGGCAGTTGTTAATATTAAGAACAATGATAATAAATGTTTTCTCTGGTCTGTTCTTGCTCACTTACATCCACCAAAATGTAATTCAGAAAGAGTAAAACAATATATGAAATAATGAGAAAGCACTTGGACATTAAAGATTTTAAATTCCCAATGCCACTAACAGATATTCCTAAATTTGAGAAAAAGAATAATCTTTCTATTAATGTATATGGATTAACGATACAAACAAAGTTAATATTAAAAATTTCAAACAACTATAAAAATGAAGAAACACACATTGATCTTTTATATTTTAGTGTTGGAAAGAATTCACATTACACATACATCAATAATTTATCAAGATTAATCTCTTCTCAGGTATTCAGAACAGCAAACAAAATATATCCTTGTAAGCGATGTCTTAATTCATTTCATACAAAAAGAACGATTAGAACAACATTCAAAATATTGTAGTAATCATAAACAGCTGTAATTACAATGCCTAAACCTGGTGAAAAGATTTCTTTGAAGATTATAATAAATCTATGATGCACCCATTTGTGATATACGCTGATTTTGAGTGTATCCTTAAAAGATAAATACTGCTTCTCCTAATCCAAAGAATCATATACAAATAAATATCAAAAACATATTCCTTGTGGTTTCTGTTATTATATCAAATCATCTGTTGGAGAAAAGTATAATAAACTTGAACATTATAGTGGAAAAAATGCTTCACAAGAGTTTGTATAAACGATTAGAAAAGGATTGTATAAGACTAACTAAATTAATGAAAGAAACAAATGAACCGATGAAATTAACCAAAGAGAAAATTAGAATTTAGAAAGACAAATATCTGTCATATTTGTGAGGAGGAAATTGAGGAGTCTAAAGTTAGGGATCATTGTCATCTTACTGGTAAATATAGAGGTCCCGCTCATTCCTGTTGTAATCTTAATTATAAATTACCTTCTTTTATTCCAGTCTTTCTTCACAACAGCGCCAACTATGATACACATCTATTTTATAATGAACTTTCAAAAACACCAGGGAATATTTCTGCCATAACAAGCACAAGTCAAAAGTATATTTCATTTACAAAAATGATATTCACAAAACCTTTAACTCGTATAAGGTTTCTAGATTCTTACAAGTTTATGGCAACACCACTAGCCAACCTAGCATCAAATCTAAGCTCCACGGGCTCTTTTCCAAATCTTAATTCATTTCTTCCAAAAGAGGAAATTCTAACTAAAGAGGAAATTCAGATTAAAGAGAGAATTCAAAGTCAAGAGGAAATTCTAATTAATGAGGAAATTAATGAAGAAATTCTAACTGAAGATGAAATTCTAATTATAAAGAAAATTCGAACAATGAATGAAATTCTAACTAAAGAGGAAATTCTGATTATAGATGAAATTCTGGTTAAAGAGGGAATTCTAACTAGAGAGGAAATTCAAACAAGGAATGAAATTCAAAGTAAAGAGAAAATTCTTACAAGTAAGGAATTTATCCTTATGATTATATGGATTCATTTATGAGATTTAAAGAAACACAACTTCCTTCAAAGAAAGTTTCTATAATAACCTTTATGAAGAAGAGATAAGTGATAAGGAATATAAACACGCACAAGAAATTTGGAAAATATTTAAGATAAAGAACCTTGGAGAATATCATGATTTGTATCTAAAAACAGATGTTTTATTGTTAGCTGATGTGTTTGAAGCTTTTAGATCACTCTGTCATAATAAAAATTGTTATGGATTAGATCCTGCCCACTATTCACAGCTCCTGGTTTAGCTTGGAGTGCAATGTTGAAAATGACAAAACAAGATATAGATTTAATCAGTGATGTAGATATGCTTTTTGATTGAGAAGTCTAAGAGAGGTGAATATCACAAGTATGTTCAAAAAGATATGCTAAAGCAAATAATAAATATCTTCCAAATTATGAGAGTGAAAAAGATAGTAATTATTTGATGTATTTTGATGCTAATAATTTGTATGGATGGGCAATGTCTCAATCTCTGCCTTATGGTAAATTAGAGTGGGTGGAAGAAAAGGATTATGAAAAGGCTTTGATGAATATTGTTATTTCATCTCAAGAGGAATATGAATGAGGAAGAAGAAGGTTATTATTTTGAAGTTGATTTGAGGTACCGAGTGATCTTCATAATAAGCATAAAGACCTTCCTTTTGCATGTGAGAAAGAAACCCCAAAGAAAGAATGGTTAAGTGATTATCATAAAAGTTTTAATATTAAAGGTAAATCAACAGAAAAGTTATTAACAACATTCTATGATAAAGAGGGATATGTTTTGCATCAAAGGAACTTGAGACAATATTTATCTGCTGGGTTGAGTGTAGCTAAAATTCATAGAGTTTTAAAATTTAAACAAGTCCTTGGATGGAAAAGTATATTAAATTCAATACAGATATGAGAGCAAATACAAAAGTAAAATTTGAAGGGACTTTTATAAATTAATGAATAACGCTGTATTTGGAAAGACTATGGAAAATGTTAGAACACACAAAACATTAGATTCGCAACATCTTGGAAAGAAGCTTCTAGATTGATAAATAAACCAAGTTTGAGAAGAAAGAGGTTTTTTCAGAGAACTTTTCTGCCATTCATATGAAAAAGGAAAATATTGTCATGGATAAACCAATTTACATTGAACAGCAGTTCTTGATTTATCAAAGATATTGATGTTATGATTATTTGTATAATGACTTAAAGAAAGAGTATGGTGAAAATGTTTCATTGTTGTATATTGACACTGATAGTTTTATTCTAGATATAAAAACTGATGATGTTTATAAAGATATGAAGAAAAATATTGGAGTATATGATACAAGTAATTTTTGTAAGAAGAGCGAGTTATTTTCAAAAAAAGAATGAAAAGGTTATTGGTAAGTTTAAGGATGAGTTGGGTGGAAAAGTAATGAGTGAGTTTATTGGATTGAGAGCAAAGGCATATGCTTATAAGTATGGTGATCAGATTGATAAAAAAGTTAAAGGGAATAAAGAAATATGTAATAAAGAAATCAATAACTTTTAGAAATTATTATAATTGTTTGATGAATAAGAAAGAAGAATATAGGAAAATGAATACAATAAGAAGTTATAAACATAAGATATATAGTGAAGAAGTAAATAAAAAGGCATTAGGAGCCTTTCATGATAAGAGATTTATTTTAGAAAATGGAATAGATTGTGTTCCATATGGATATTGTATGATAGAGTGAATAGAATAGATTGTGTTTCATATGGACACAAGTTTTAACGATGGGACGATGGGTTAGGGTTTTTAAGGGCTACCGCCGCGTTTTTCACAATATATAAATGGTCGAACCAAGTAGTAATCAAACTAAAGAGTGGAGAAAATCTCAGTCTTGGTATATAAATGGAAAACATAATGAATGTGAAAAATCAAATAAGTCTTATTGAAAAAATAACTAAAACAAAGGTAAATAAAACAAATAAGCGAATCAATTTAAAACCAATAAGTTAGAGGATGTAAAGAAAATAATAAATATCCTTGAATGGACTGAAAAATTTGATGGTTATCAATTGAACAATGGAAAAATAATTTACTACAATCTCAAAATGATATGCAACTCAGGAGGTGGTCAGATGAGATCATTTAGAGAAGTATATCATTTCATAATGGCACAAAAGGGGTATCTTGAAAAATATAAAGATTCAAATGTTTTGTTTTTAAATATTTTAGATGGGGATTATTGTGCAAAGAAAATTAAACTATTGAAGGAATTTGAGAATGAACAAATGTTTATAGGTTCAATGAGTGAGCTAAACAATATACATTGGTTATTTGAATAGCTAGGCTCCCTAGGTTAAAAAGGGAGACAAACAAATATACCTTGGGATAAAAAGGGGTGTAATTTTAGGGGAAAAAAAAAACCTTGTGAATCGCTGAAAATCCCCCATTCATTTACATGGGGAAAAGTGAGCCAGAATCAGTATATTCACCCTACTAAGGCTCCTTTTGCCTCATTGTCTGCATTACATTTAAACCAATTTCTCTGGAAATTTTACTATCATCATTTTACTCTAATCATATCATCAAAAATGAAATAATCATTTTTTGTCTAAGTATACCTCTGATTTTCTTCTCTCCAGCACTCTCTTGTTCTTCCAGCAGTGTATCTGTATGGGGGATTGGGAGGATTTCAGTGATTGGCATTGTCGGATACATTGTCGGATACCAGGATCAGAATAGCTTTATCAGGTTTCATCCAGACTTCTCCAACTAAAATACCACTGTATCATGAATGCACAGAATGTGAGAAAGCTGAAAAGAGGAAGGGGGAGATTGTTCAAACACTGGAATGAAGGGTCTGCAAACTTCGAAGACAAAGTGATAAAAATTAAAATAATTTATTAATTTCTGGCCTGTTCTTTGGGAGATACCATATGTTGTCATGGCTTTCCTGGTTACAACAGGAATCATGGAAAACGAAGTCTTAAAATATGACCGACACACACACACACACACACACACACACACACACACACACACACACACACACACACACACACACACACACACACACACACACACACACACACACACACACACCAAGCTGACAGTGGAGAGGAATGGATACAAGGTGTCCTGCACCACTGATTATGAATAATAAAAAGCACAACTATAAGAAGTGCAATTAATCACTTCTTCTTTAAGGGCCACAATTATTCCCACGTTCTTGTGAGGTTGGCTGGAAGAAGCTTGGCCCAAGTCTTTCCCGACCTGGCTCGCCAGGCCTGGCGTTCGACAAAAGTTGGGGCAGGAATTTGGAATTTTGGCAATGGTACCAGCAATAGCTCGCCTCCTCTTCACCAAGGACACCGTGGGATCTTGAACGTCCACCAACTAATACCGGCACACAGTTCAGCTGCTTAACATCCACCTGAGGAATGGCACACAAATCGATGATTCACCCTGCCTGTGAAACACCGGGTTGACAATTTATAACTAAGGCCGAGAGTAGAACCCAGGCTAGACAGCTTAGAGGCTAATGTGCATACCTCTGCCCCATCCTGTCAATCCTTACCACCGATAACTATTCCCAAGCCAACCTCTTTCCAAATTTGCAGTCTTTCCTTCCTGAGAGTTTGCAGCTGCATCCATCTTTTTCACCCCCTGTGTCCTCTTCTACCTGTAATTCTTCCTGACATCCCTTATTTTTCCAAGTCTCCCTCCATTTTATCCCTCAACCCTGCTGTTGGTGTGTGTCCCCCCTCCCCACCTCCGCTATTTTTCTACCTTTACTTATGTTCTGTTACATCCTGATCCATTCTATGTTCGAGCTCCTCGACGAGCCTCGTATATAAAAATTGTAACCTGCCAGCAAAAGAGGTGATTGTTAAAAGGTGTGTTTGTGTACGAGTTCTCAACAAACCCAGGAGTACTTACATGGGACCTGGAAGACCAGTGGTGGCTTTACGCTTGCTGGTGCGGCTTTGAGGTCGACGCTTAGTTTTGTTTTTTGTGAGGTAGTAGTATGCCACACACTCACCTACTGACTTTGTGCGAACCTGCAGGGAAAGAGTTGTGGTGATCAAGTCGTAATGTGGAGGGATCAAATAAAATTGGGATGATCTCCCAATTTGGAAAATATGTATGGGTTGGGGAAGGGGTGGGAGGGGTTGCAAGGAAAAAATGAGAGGGGGGGTACCCTTTGTATTGATCACAACACTGAATACACATTAGTTTACAGTAAACCGTCAAATATCATGGGTTCCAATATCACAGGTTTCTACCAATCGCGGGCAACCTATTGTGTTCCAATTTTTTTATCACAGTATTTAATTTCGGGCAATTGCAGTTTTTGAGCTGAGGTGAGTCATTGTTTGTGTCTACGTATATGATTTGTGTCTACTATCTCATTACCAGCTTTTTCTTGTTTCTCGTGCACCGTTAATTATAGTAATCAGACCAGCATTCAGGAAAGAAGCTAAATTTAAAAATAGGAGCGCCTGTCCTGAAGCTCACCTGTATCAGGAGCAACAGTCACTCAAACCCCCCTTAGACCCCCTGAGACCCTGAATATTGTAATGCCACGAACAAATTTTGGTACATGACGGGTGATGAAGGTTGTGGTCAAGTTTCATGAAAGTCGTGTGTGTACTTTTGGAGAAGAGAGCAAATACCAATTTTGGGGGTCAAACCCCACCCTGTAATGAGCGCAGATTTTATGCAGAAGATACATAACACTTTGGTACAACACATGTGATCAAGGCTGTGGCCAAGTTTCATCAAAATCATATGTGTAGTCTCGGAGAGGAGTGCAAACACCTACATTGGGTGGGTCAAAAACCCCCCCATCGACCCCCTTAATGAGCGCAGATTTTTATGTGGTCGATAAACTTTGATCCATTACAGGTGGTGAATGTTGTGGTTAAGTTTCATAAAAATTGTGTGTGTAGTTTCGGAGAAGACAGTAAATAGCTATTTTGGGAGGTTTGGGAGGTCAAACAACATATTTATTTTATTTACATGCTTATTTCAATGCTAACATGCTTTATGTTCAGTATGTGTGTATGTGTATGTGTGTGTATATATATATATA
>CM068958.1:46858685-46873505 GCA_035128595.1 Eptatretus atami | reverse complement strand
GTTGCTGGATATTTCTACATGCTCACACTGGTTGTGTTCTCACCCTCACAATCTTTCTTCGAATCGCCAAAGGGACGTGTTGTTTGATTCCATCAGCCAATTTGAGTGTTGTGCGGTCCACGTACCAAGCTTCACATCGGCACTTAAACTCAAAAATAACATTGCTGGTTTGTGAGCTGGGTAGCACATCCTTGTTAACTGACGTCAGCAAACGGCGAGAGGTAAAGATTACTCGGGGTTGCACAGCCAGAAACGTGTTGGACACAATATGTTTGATTTGTACTTTCAACCTTCGGGATGATTGCCCTTTCCAGGGCATCCTGATATAGACTGGACATTTATTTTGTCCGGACCAATCTTCCGATCTTTTGTCATGTTTAGAAACTGTGTATGTTTCTCTAACTATATGCTCAGGATAACCATTCTCACCGAGTATATTCATGATTTTGTCAATTTCAGCAGGAAGATTACAAGGTGAACAAATCCTCTGTGCTCTGTTAACCAGGATATTGATCAAGGCAATAGTGTTTCTCGTGGAGCTGTAGGAATCCCAGCGAGTCTACTGCCCTGTGAAAATCGGCTTCCAGTAGACGGATGTTGTGAAACCAAGGTTGGATCTATCAACCAACACGTCCAAAAACGGTAATGTGTTTGACGATTCCAGCTCCGTGGTAAACTTCAGCGCTGGATGGAGAGTGTTGAGCCATGCCTGGAAATTGTCACATGCCTTCCGAGACTCAAACAAGGCAAAAATGTCATCAACATACCGATAGTATACGATGGGGGAATCGACCACAGGGTTTTTTTACCTGAAGAGTGCAGCACGAAAAGCTTCGGTCACTATTATGTCGTGTTTGTTTGTATCCATATACTGTATATATATATATATATATATATATATATATATATATATATATATTATATTATATATATATATATATATATATATACATACGAGATCCGTCTAAAAAGTAACGGGACTGACTTCACAGAAATTTTATTCCAAAAAATATATTGAAATCACAGCTTGTCCCCTTCAAAATAGTTTCCTCCAGTTTCACACACTTGTCCCATCTCTTCTTCCACGCTTCAATGCACCCCAGAAGCTTCTTCTGGAATCCTCCGGAGCTCGTCGTCATGGCCCTTTGATGGCCTCCACATCAGGAAATCGGGTCCCTTGATCACCCCCTTGAGCTTGGGATTAGGAAAAGATCACAAGGGGCCAAGTCTGGCGAACACGGGGGTTGCTCCAGAGTTGGCACGTTCCTCTCCACCAGAAACTGTCGGACGCTCAGGCACTGTGAGCAGGGGCGTTGTCATGGTGGAGCACAGGCGTTGTTCTCCCACAGATCCTCTCTCTGTCCGCGGACTGATCTCATGAAGCCCCGGAGGATCTTCTTGTACACGTATTGATTCACTGTTTGATCCTGTGGTGGAAACTCGAAGTGGACGATGCCCTTGATGTCAAAAACGCGATGAGCATCCCTTGACTTCGACTTCGACATCCTTGCTTTCTTTGGTCTTGGTGACGCCGGACTTTTCCACTGACGACTCTGCTGTTTGGTCTCGGGATCATATTCGAATATCCACGATTCATCGCCAGTAATGACTCTCCGAGCAGGTCTTGATCGTCCTCAAGCACTCGATAATGTCTTGACAGACAGTCAACCATCACCAATCACATATATTGCTGGAATGTTGCGAAAGACTGTGACGCAACCCGTTCATTCAAGTTGTGTAAGTGGAGCACACAGCAGGCTCAGTCCCATCACTTTTAAGACGGATCTCGTGTGTGTGGTGTGTGTGTTGTGTGTGTGTGTGTGTGTGTGTTATTATAATAAAATATACACATCACATATATATATAATATATATATATATATATATATATATATATATATTATATATATATATATATTATATCATATATATTGTTACGGATCTGGAAACCATTTGCATTCAACATCGATGTCCAAAGTCAGTTATGTCTTTAAGTATGTGTGAAGTCAGATCCCCTTCCTTTTGTCTAGTGGGAGAATCAAAGGCATGCATTGCGATTTCTTTAGTTAGATAATTAATATCTAACAAGCCATCTACAACCATCCCATCTGCATGACCCTCGCCCATTACGATCACGGTACCATCGCGCTTGCAGCCCCCAGTTCACGGTCACAGCGCACCTTTGCCTGAGACGGATTCCCGAGGATGTTCGAGGCAGTTTCACCACCACGACCTTTCTCGAACACGCGCGGAGGGGAGGGTCGGCTTTCCCCAAACAAGGCCGAACCCCGCCCCGGAAAGGTATGCCGTGGGACCCTGTCCAATCAAAGGCGGACAAGCGAGTGGTGTTCACCAAGGCCCTCCCGCTGAGGGAGCCATAAATTCCCGAGCACTCTCTGAAGCAGTGTTAGAGTTTTTGTTGGGTTTTTGCTGTCATGAAAGGGTTTTTGCTTTCACGAGGGTTGAGCAGAAGGTCGTCAAGGCAGCGAACATGTCTCTGCTGGCCCTCTACAAGGAAGGAAAGAGCGACCCCGACCCTCTCCGTGGACCCCGGCCATTCACACCCGAGCTCCGCCACAAACCTCGAGTCCCACACGTGCGACTGGGGACCAAACCAGCGACCATTGGCAGGTGCGCAGCATGGAGTACCCTCTTCTTCGACGGCCAGGTACCCATCAAAACTCTGACCCCAGCTTGTCTCTCTCCTCGGCTGCGAGGATCCAATAAAGAACTCTGGTTTATTTTCATTTGGTGTGTGTCTGCGTGTGGGCCCGTCTTTAAGGAGAACTGAATAAGTGTTTTTGGAACATTGTAAATATTTCTTGCATATCCACGTTAAGTCTTGCCTTTGTCTTTTACTGTAAATAAAACTTGTTGGAAATGTCCCCAGTTCGTTTCCGTCCTTTCTTGAATTGGTCCAGCATGGTTTCGGATCTGAATTGAAGCGGGGTTTCATCCCCGATAATCTGTTCATTCCAGCCGGCACGGCTTTGGCAGTTTCCGCTCTGCTGCACCCGAACCGGAGTTGGTGTCGGTAGTTGGAACTCTACCGCAGTCGGTAGAGTGACCCGGTTCGAGCAAGACGTGCGCGAGGGCGTGGTTTCCCCGGTCGTCGAAATCGCGTAGTTAATTAGGTAAATTGGTTGAAGAGAAACAGACCCTACGCTACGCGGTTGAAATATTGGCGTCCACGGTCGGTTCAGTGACCCGCCAGCTCACGGAATTATCCGGACCGACGGCCTACAATTCCGGGGAGTCTGGTGGGAGATGGCGGAACTCCCCCACCTAGCGTCGTTCTCGCCACCGACCCCGGCCCACAACTATAATATATATATATACATATACATTTATACTATATATATACATAACATAAATACACACACACAATGTACAAAACATAAGGAACACCTGCTCTTTCTGTGAAATACTTATCAGGTGAATTCAGGTGAAAGCTATGATCCCATATTTATTGCACCTGTTAAATCCACTTGGATTGGTGTAGATGAGGGGAGGAGACAGGTTAAAGAAGGATTTTTAAGCCTTGTTTCATGGATTGTGTTCGTGTGCTTGAGGGTGAATGGGAAAGACAAAATATTTAAGTGCCTTTGAATAGGGTACGGTAGTCGGTGCCAGGTGCACCGGTTTGAGTGTGTCAAGAACCGCAACGCTGCTGGGTTTTCATGCTGAATATTTTCCCATGTGTATCAAGGATGGTCCACCACCCAAAGGACATCCAGCCAATAGCAGGCCAGTGGTCGAAAAGGGTTCATTGATGAAAGAGGCCAACGGAGGCTGACACTGTGCGGAGAAACAGACGGGCAACAGTTAGTCAACTGACAGTCCAGTACAACATTGATGCCTGAAGGCCATAAAATAATGCTCAACTCGTCGTACATTGACACAAATGGGGTCTGGCAGCCGACAATCGTGCAGAGTTCCACTTCATTCAGCAAAAAACAAGAACCTGCGGTTGCAGTGGGCTAAGGAATGAAAAGCTAACACTGGAGAGGATTTGAAAAAATTGCCTGATCTGATGAATTCCGGTTCCTGCCATTCACGCTGATGGGAGGACTAGG
Source organism: Eptatretus atami (assembly GCA_035128595.1). Taxonomy (NCBI): domain Eukaryota; kingdom Metazoa; phylum Chordata; class Myxini; order Myxiniformes; family Myxinidae; genus Eptatretus; species Eptatretus atami. The sequence continues at coordinate 46,869,430 of CM068958.1, read as the reverse complement.
GTATGGAGAAACCACATGAGTACATGCATCCATCATGCCATGTGTCAACATTGCAGGCTGGTGGTGGTGTGATGGTGTGGGGTGTGTTTTTCATGACACACATTGGACCCTTGATAAAATGGAGCAACGTTTGAATACCACAAGATATCTGAACGTCATTGCCAAATAGGTGCATCCCTTCATGACAGCAATGCATCAATCTGCAAATGGATTTCTTCAGCAGTATAATGCCCTATGCCATAATGCTATGATTGTCTGGGAATGGTTCCACAAACATGACAATGAATTCAGCTTTCTGCAGTGGCTTGCCTGCCCAATCACCAATATCAATCCAATTGAGCATGTGGGATGACATGAACGAGCTATTCGGAGTAGAGATCCACAACAGCCAACTTGACATAACTGTGGGAAGCATTGGAGTCAACATGGGCCAACATCCTGTGCAACACTTTTGCCATCTTGTAGTGTCTCCATGTCCTGATGAATTGAGGCTGTTCTGAGGGCAAAAGGGGTGCACTCAATATTAGGAAGGTGTTCCTAATGTTTGTACACTGGTGTGTGTGTGTGTGTATACATATATGTATATATATATATATATATATATATTATATATATATATATATATATAATAGTTATGTTTGTGGGGTAAGAAGGAGGAATTTCAAAACAAAGGTAGAATTTTATACAGTAGTATGGTCCGTGGACAAGCAGGAGATATCTCAAATGTAATTTAAGTGGGAAAGACTGTCAGCTTAAGTTGTTATGTGCACTGCACGAGGGGTGGTGCTGTGTTAATAGGTAGGTTTTAAGGCTAATTGCTCCATTATGTGATTGCCCCCTGTGGCCTTTGCCTACAATTTTGCATTTACAAAGCTGGATATAAAAAGGAACGATGCTTTAACAACAACCACTGGCAGGCCACGCCCCGAGGCTTGGGATTGGTCGATGTGACGTGAGGGGAAGTGGAGACGATCAGAGAAGAGATCGTTTGGTGAGGGATGCGGTGGAGACAAAAAGGCTCTCGCTCGCTGGTTTCTCCCATCAACACGCCAAAGGAAGGCTGCACAATTCTCGTGTTCGTGCTGTGTGAATTTGCCTGCGTGTTGGAGCAAGACGATAGCTGTTATCTGTTCGGCTGAGTTGTGAAGTGACGTTTATGAGAGAGAGAGAAGAACAGGAGCGCGCTCTCAACGACTCCGTGTTATCCCATTGTGTGTTCGAGGATGAAGGTGGGCCGTCATTGTGAGCGGACCTGGTATAAGAGAGAAGCGGGGTCAGCACATTCGATCGTGAGAAGAAACTGAATGAAGGTTTGTGGGCCCTTAACAAAGGAGGACCACCCACGTGAATTTACCATGTACTGTACATTTCCCGCCCAAAGAGCGGCTCGGGCCATTTTGGTGCGGATACTCTTGCAGTGACTACCGGTTTAGACGATGCCAGGCTCATGAAGGATCATCTCTGGACACCCAGCTAAATGCCTGAATAAAGGAAGGGAATTTCTTTTATTTTATCTTTTCCTGTCTGTATTTAAGTCCATGTGGAGACGTCTCGAAATTAGCTTGAGTTTACTCCACATTTTTATTATTACGCTTTGATATATTTCCATTATAAACAATCGATTTATGTTCATTAAACCCTATTTATTAAAGTTGATTGTGTCTGTCTATTCGTCGTGGGTTCGAATGAAAACCTCGTGCTTCCATCTGTTACGTGTCCTTGCCGCCTCCATCCTGCGCACGTGGTAATCTCCAAGGTAGAACCGTTCGGCTATCCGTCCAGGTCAGTCTTAACCGCCGTGGACATGACAGAAAATACAAAACAGTTTTTTTTGGTCTATCATGACAGCAAATGCAGCATGGAAAGCACCACCTTAAACGGTAGACAGACGAACACCTGTAAATACAGCAGAGTTCCGTTAGGATGAACAGGATCGTTCTATTGACCATACAATTAACATATTCGATTCAATGGTATTTTATTATTTTTACATGACAAAGTATACCGGTCTTAGATAACTACTGGCGTCCAGATCCGTCGCTTCGCTGACAGGAACACCCATCTTTGCTGCAATGGCTAATCTATGGGTCAAGAATTAAAAAAAGGATTTCTGGGAGAGATCCTGCCCTCCGTGTGGGGATAATAACCAGTGTTGCAAGTTGGTGTTTGCAGATTGCCACTTGTACCCATGTACAGTATATTGTATACCCATACACAAACCGACCTTTTTTGTGTGTGTGTCACAAACCTTTCCTGAGTTTCCTGAATCCACCGTCGTTGGTTTCATTGAAATCCGTTAATCTATTCTCATGTTACAACAAGACAACAGACAGACATGGCTCCTTTTATAATGTAGATGGTAAATACTCTTTAAAGGAAGCAAGTGGAAACACACAGGGTGTATAAAAATTGTATGCAAATCTACATTTTTGCTGCTGAGCCCAGGATCCACTCTATAAAGAGGTTCACTTGAAAACAAAGGTTAACTTGAACAGGTTAAATATTTTTTATGCCACCACAGCAGAAGACAGGAGGTATTATGTTCCTAGGTTGTCTGTCTAGCGTTTCGTCCTCTGTCAGTTATCGGTTTTCATGTTATCACTACAACTTGTGAAACACTGAAGGGATTTCAACCAAACCTGAACACACCTGTAATAAAATATGGATTTATTACAAAGGAATTTGGGTTCAAAAGATCAAAGGTCACATATCCATTGAATGAAAATGACTTAGCAGAGCACAACTCCAGTTCAATGCATCCGATGTCTCTTCTCTATTTCTCTTCTTTCTATCTCTCTCTTGTGACCTTTAACTTTACCTGTGAACTTTTATTAAGATCAAACGTAAGTGGCTTTCCATATAATGTGGGAGAGGCATGTCCATGGCGCATTTGATTCCAAATCTATTTTCTAGTTTTATTTACAGCACACAAATAGTAACAATAATAAAAAAGTACAACAGTCATCACTCGACTCACCCTTTCGTCATCACGAACGGGTGAGGTGTGGCGCAGAGGCAAACAGGACGGAGCTGTGGCTTCTCGAAGGTATGCCTCAACATCAGCCTCAGATACACAACCAAACCTCCACAGAGGCTGCTGAATTTACATGACACTGTAAAAAACAAGGAAGGAGACAAAGATCAACTGCTTTAATGGAGTCCTTTTGTACAAACTGTTTACAATGCACCGACTGGCAAAAGTGGATAGTTGAGATGATAGTCAAAGAAGGTGGCATCACACGGCCCGCTGGGGATAAATGGCAACCCCCTCTCCTCCCGCCTTTCTGATCAAATCCAAAGAGAATAGTTACAAATTATTACTGGCAGTTAATACTTTCCTTGCTAAATGCAAAAGATTAAGCACCAACTTACTGAAATGAAGCAAAAGTGGATGCCACCGAAAAACTCCAAAATTGACGTGTGGAGAAAAGCGCCAATTTTGGTGGTAGCAGGTATTAAAAATCTTTCTTATGATATGGAGTATATGTTGTGATCAATAAAATTTCTTTTAAAAATGACAAAAATTAAAAAGTGTATTTCCAAGACTGTGTAGCAGCACAATGCCCACTCCAAGGTGGGCTGAGAAAGGTACTCCCGCCCCTTCTCGGCCGAGAGTACCCTTCTCGGTGCCCGCTGGTGACTAAATGTTCTGAAAGGGAAAACAGCACATACAGCTTATATATTTTATATTGAATCTGATGAAACCTAAAATAATTAAATAAAGTGAGACTTTCGTAAAAGGACTGAAAGATGGTGTAGATGGGTGACCAGTTGCACGGTGAGCATGAGGTTTCAGTAAAGGCAAGCCGACTGTCAGAGTGCTCACATTTTTCATCCTCCTGGTCTGGAGTAAGAATGTCTGGAATATCAGCCTGATAACGAGGGCCCACACAAAACCTACAAGACGAGAGGAAAAAAATGCTTGCAGTTTGAATCTGGGATTTCATGAAAAAGTGGTGGGTAGATTATTAGCACTGCTTTATCTTCAGGAGTATGAGCATTGGAGATCGAGCAGACCAGTTCTGGTATTACCTTCTTACGCCACGAGGAAGCAACTCTCATCATCTGAGTCACTGAGACTGTCATTCCATCCTCCTAAAATGAATAATAACAAATAATTAAATATCTTTAGAGAAAATAGTAGAGGTGAGGATTCACAGCTATGATACAAAATGAAAATGAAGAGAAGACTGTGCAGGCAGAGACAGATAAATGCCCAGCCCAGGACTCACGAGTGTGGGAAGGCGACATTATCCGAGAGCAACGAGGTGAGCCGAGGATGGATGGCGTACTCCGTTGAGAAAAGTGCCGTACCCCATCATTCTGTCAAGACAATGAACACAAAGACTGACCACACTCAACAGGAAGCCAAAAGCCAATCGTTCGATTTTGATTGATACTTTACAATATATGAATAGCTTAACTTGTAATGAATGCGGTCTCTGAGCCATTGAACTTTCTGAACTTGTAGCATGGTTAGATTCCTTGTAAGCAACGTGAAGGCTCGTGGAAGAGCCAGTACGTACATTGAATGATTCAGGACGTAATCGAACAGAAGGAACAGCAGAAAGACTGGGAAACACACCAACGGTCGTGCCGAGGGACAAAATATAGGGAGAACAATGAGGGGTAGGGTAAGATGCATGGGGTGGACAAGATGGATACAGAAGCAACTCACTCAAGAAGAACAATCTGAAATTTGGGAAGAGGCTCTTGGGCTTGGGGCAGGGAGTGTGGTTTCACTGGGATAGAAAATATCATGGTTTTGGATTGTGGATGATCTGAGATGGGGTGAACGGCTGTCTTGAATATCTGGAGGGAAGAATACACATTTAAGAAAGTGTGGAAGTTGGTTCCACAGGTGGGAAAAAAGAGCAACGGAATGAGTGGAGATGAGCAGCGATTCTGGATTTTGGGAGTTTCACCAGAAGGGAGTTGATGGTGTACCGTATGTGCTCTGCAGAAACATAAGGGGATAAAGCACGGAATGAGCAAAGGGCGCAAGACCAAAATGGAGGCGGTAGAAGACAGAGACCATTGGTGTGTCTGCAATGTGAAAGTGACAGGCCAATAGACTCAGCTTCATCATGGGATATTTCAGTGATCTTGAAAGCCTTGGTTTCTATGACGTCAAGCTGAACAAGGCATTGGGTAAGGTGCCAGCCCAGAAGGGAGACAGTACTCATTCAAGCTGTTGATGTAGGCCTTGCATGTGGATAGTTCAAAAGGATTAATCATGAGAGAGGATGCCCAGTCGGTGACCAGTTTTGGAACTTACAAATGTGGTTTGCCCAAAAATATCATGGCCGATCATGAGACCCAATTGTTTGACTGACTGATCTCTGAGAGGATTTTAAAGAAAGTATATGGGAGGGTTCTGCCAGACAGTACTTGTTGGAAAGACAGTGAGAGTGCGAGATTTGTCAGGATTAAAATACACATTCCAAGTGTTTGACCAGTTTTGTGATTCTATCAAGGTCTGAAGAGAGGGATCCGAGGATGAGGGATTCACGTAAAATGGTGGAGTCATCAACAAAAAAGATAAAGTGGATATTCCAGAGTCAGAAAGATCGTTGATGAAAATCAGGAATAGGATTGGGTCAGCATTGCTCAGAGCACTCCAGTCTTGAGAGGAGAGGAGATGAGAAGATTCCATGTGAGTACCACACGTTGGTTACATGTGTGGAGGAGTCAGTAAGCCAAGTATGGAGTTGGTCTGGATTGCAAAGGCAGAGAGTTTGGAGAGCAAGGCAAGATGCCAGATTGTATCGAAAGCTGATATATGTCTATAGAGACAGCCCTGATCTCATGTCGACATTGAGGGACCCATCCATTGTTGGAGAGTAGAAGCAGTTTGGCCAGGTTAGTGACCCATTCCCAATCCAAATTGATGATCAGAGATCAGGCTGTTGGAGAAAAGCAAGGATTTTATATCAACTGTAATGGATGCCATGACCTTGCTGATTAATGATTGGATGTAAGCTTATAAGTCTATAGTTAAGGGGATCCGTTTTATCACCCTGTTATGTAATGCAGTGATGTTGGCATACTTCCAAGCAGAGTAAATATGACCTAGGGCAAATGATAGGTGAACAGACCAGAAAGTGAATGTGACACAGCACAGACGGTTTTTTGGACACGTGAGATGATGCCATTAGTCCAGTTTGCAGAATCAGGTCGAGGGTTGCCAGAATCTTCTCCACCATCTCAGGAATACAGAGCCCATGAGCATTTGGTTGCGACTGGGTAGGTTGCTTACAGAGAGCGAGTGAGGGGTTTATGGGGGCACAAGATTTGGAAACAAACACAGAATTGAGGTATTCGGGCTTCTCATGAGTGGAGTCGGCTGTTGTGCCATTGAAGTGAAGAAGGGATTATGGGGGAGCATTCTCCAGAGGGAGACTGAACAAGGCACCACCAGGTTCCAAAGGCAGGAGACAAGTTTGAAAGTTACATCTGGAAGATGGACAGATGTTGTTTTTTAGTTCTCCTGAGAGTGGACACACTTGTTGTGGGCTTTATGGAATGATCTGAGATTGCCTTCAGTCGGGTTTGCATTCGAGGAAGAGAAGGCAAGTTGTTTAAAAGCATCTGCCTCACTGCAAGATTCAGTGTTGCATGTGCAGGAAGAAGGGGAGCATAAATGAAGACAAGATGGGACTTATCTGTGCATATGAGAGAGCAGATTTCTATGGAAGAATTTCTCGACTGAGTTAATATCAGGAGTGATAGAAACTAGTCTTGAAGTGAGATGCTACTTGCAGTCCTGCTAGTTGGATATGAAACGACAGTTGCATTTACTGTATGATTTAATTTAAGAATTCAACCTTACACCCATGTTAGCCTACAAGAATCCTGTTATTGTGTGTGCTTTTGCTTTCAATAACATTTTTTAACAGTACAGTGTACACACAATGACAGTTCACAATAGTCCCACTATGTAATGCCATATCAGTGATTAATTCGAAACAGAGAGAAAAAACAAAGCTGACAAAAAGTAAAATATATAATACGACTATGACCATACATGCACACTTCCCTTTGAGACACATCTATCCTGGTTTTGAAATCTCAGTACAGCTATAAACTGTCTTCCTGGCGTTTTACATGCATGGTGAGGAATCAATGTATGTGCTGTCCCTTGGATGGATGGGAAGCTGGGTGTTCTGTTTACTCACATTAATTGGTGAATGTACATATCTCATGATATCCTTGGCAAAGAATAGGCGAGCTTTAGCTGAAACCTTGACCAAACCCCAAAGTCCTGCACACTCTTTCAGGTATCCTATGTCGGAGTGGCAACCTGTCCCAGATTGTAACCTAGTTCTGCGAACCAACACTCTGCATCGAGTGAGCATGGTGCACAATAATAAGACTAACCACGATTACTACTAACTTCTTTGATGGCACCAGTATTCAGACTCTTGAGGTTTGACCAGCGAAAGTTTTTGGCTCAAGTCTTCAGGAATTGGCTGGCCCGACCTGGTGTTTTGACTGCGATAAATTGCCGCCTCTTTGCAAAAAACCTCACCATTAATAAAGGCCTCCATTAATAAATGGGATCTTTAAGGCCTCACACATTACCATGCTGACAGATTAACATCCTTCTGATGGATGGCGCACCCATTGATGCATCGCTCTGTATGAGAAACACAATGATGAACAGCTTGTAATTGGTCGATTCAAACCCAGGCTTGACATCTCAAAGTCGAGTGTGTATACCAATAAGTTATCCTACCAGCCTGCACATGTTATTAAATTCCATTAAATCGTTTTTATATCAAAGCTCTTTTTATGAAGTGAAAAAATTACCTGATATGGCAAGTGTCTTGAGAGATATTCCTTTTAAAACGTCACTTAGAAAAAAACGCGATTTGTACATTTGATCAGTTATTAAAATAAAAGACAAGTGTGATAGTGTTCCAATTTTGAAACAATGAAAAAAGGGTCAATGTACAGTAAATACATAACAGCATAAAATCGATGTTTTCTCTGTGCAAGTCACTCTAGCCTTTGCTATAAGTATTTTGAAATGAGTGTCCTACTTTTTAAATGTACAGTACACAGAGGACTACTGAATTTAAAGATTAATAAAATTTACATTGGCAGAACTTGAGAAAAGTATTTACATTGGTGAAACTAACAGCTGAGTCGGTGTCCAGTCCAGTCTCCCAAGGCATTTCAGACTCATAACCGTAGAAATTCATCAGCTCATCAAATGGAATGTCATTCTAAGAGAATTTGGGAAATGAAGAAAAATCATCATTATAATCATGAACATCAGCATCATGTAACATGTACACATACAGTTTTTCCAAAATAGTTTTCTTTCGCCAGGGTTGCAACCCGGGACAAGTCACCACTCCGACAGGATAATCAAATGAAGGTGCAGTAATTGTTGATTTGGCCAGGGTAACCGATGATAGTCACCTACTCTTTGCAAAACAATGGTGTGGGATCTTTAATATCCACTAACTAAAGAGTTCATAGAACACGATACCCCAAGCAGTTTCAAGTATAATACAGTCCTTCAATTTTAAGTAAAATTCATTTAAAGATTGATTTTAAAGACCCTTAAAAAAATCCGTAAATTTAGCATGACTGAAGCAGTCTTATATACAGTACATCACTTTTCTACCCTTATAACCCCACCTCAATCCCTCCTTCCAAATTTCCAGTTTTCCCTCCTGAGAGGTTCCTTCTGTATCCAGTTTTCCCTCCTGAGAGGTTCCTTCTGTATCATCTTGTCCACTCTTATGCATCATCATGCATCCTCCACTGCCCTCATTCTTCCACACACCCTTTGTTTCTCTAAGTCTGTCTCTATCTTGGCCTTCAACTCTGCTGTTGGTGCACCCCTCCCCCCACTCAACTGTACTTTTTTGTTGTGTTGTATCCTGAATATGTTATGTGTATTAGTACTAGCTCTTCGACCAGCCTCAACTATGTATACAAAAAAAAATCACCCTTATACACTGTAATAAGATGACGAGTCAGTTTAGGTGATGGGGTCTTATTAATCCATCGAACGCAGCATCAATAGGCATCTTCTTCACCCCAACCCCTCACATGCCACACCCTCATGCTATTTATCGATACAGAGCGTGGTTATTTTAAGTATAATTAAGGCGATTTGTGTTCTACAGTGTTTAACTATTTATTCAATTTAAATAAATTAATTCCAGGTTTTACCGCCATTTTACCCAGCATCTATTACATAACCCGATCTAACATGTTACATTAGTTATTCGTTCCTGTTGTTTGTGTTCTTTATAACATCCTTAAGAAAAACTAAGTTTCCTGTTTGGAAAGATTTTCTATTTTTTTGACTGAAAGGCAGGCAGACAGAGTGAAACATTATCTCACACTCTATGAGCGTGCACAATCGGGACATTCAAAAAGCCAAGAGATTGTAAAATGGAAAACTTGTCTCTGATTCATGTTCTGATTTGTGTTCAAAACATCACATCGGATTTAAATAATTTGTTCCTCGATCATAACTGATAAGACAGAAGGATGGATGGACATAAACTGATTGCTTAACCCCACTTTTCGCTTTATGTGCACGGGGCAATTACTACCGGCAGACAGGACACCCAGTTAACGTCCATCTGAGGGACAGCACACACATTGATGTGCCTTACCCTGCCTGCAAAACACCGGATTGACAGTTTTGAGCTGGACTGAGATTCAAACTCGAGTCCAACTGATATATTGGCGATATTCGGCTTTTTAAAAAACATCGGTATCAGCATTAGTTATTCAGCATCAGTATCAGTATATATGCCATCGATGTGCCTGATGTTCTATACCAGGCCATTGGGTGCATATCAGGCCGTTCATACCAGCTCCCCACCCCCCCCCCTTTCAATTTGAAATCAGATTACTGCTTCGATTCCAGCTTATTCGTTTTATTTTCATTATTTTTATGAGTTTCACGAGCTTTGCAAGTTTATGGGTCTTACTGTTAGTTTTGTTTTCTTGGAATTGCTTAGTGAGAACACTCATCATTTTGTTTGTTTGGCATACTGTTCTGCAAATGTTGGACCTATTTTATTCATTCTATTTTTTGCATTGTTTGGTATCTCAAAGAAATATATATCTCAAAAAGGACCAATGAATCACTTTTTTGAGCAAAATACTCCCCCATTAATCTCAAATTTGTACCCAGAAGAATAAAAAAAAAATACATTTTTTTCAAAAGTTTATTTGTTAAGTTTCCAGGGTCTCCCAGATCGACACCTGCAAAGGTGTAAAGTTTTTGATAAAGTTTTGGGTATATCTTCAAAATAAAAGGATCAGTGAATCCTTTTTTTGGAGCAAAATCTCCTCCATGAGCTCAACTTTGAAAGAGAAAGTTCACAGTGAGAGGTTTTCAGCACAGTTGGAAACTTTCCGACGATAAAAGAGGAGCTGCTCCTCAGTGGTGAAAATGCAGAGAATTTGTGTTTTCTTCACTACAATCTGCCACTGCTTGAGTGCAATGAGAATGAACTCTCATGTCTGAGCACTGCCAGATTCCACTAAAAATAGCTGAAGTTCAATTGCAAGTATTTTTTACTTTTTTTTTTTTAATGTTGATATCATTAAAAAGTTATTGATGTGTGTATTTTTTATATATTTGTTTGCTCGTTCACAGTATAATTTAAGTTAAAATGTTCTCAAATATTGAAAAGTTCAAAAAAAGAGAAAATTTTCAAATTTATTTGAAAACATTCCTGTATTTTTTGACAAATAAGCAGTCA
>CM068958.1:46823461-46837153 GCA_035128595.1 Eptatretus atami | reverse complement strand
TGAAATCAGATTACTGCTTCGATTCCAAGCTTATTCGTTTTATTTTCATTATTTTATGAGTTTCACGAGCTTTGCAAGTTTATGGGTCTTACTGTTAGTTTGTTTTTGGAATTGCTTAGTGAGACACTCATCATTTTTTGTTGTTTGGCATACTGTTCTGCAAATGTTGGACCTATTTTATTCCATTCTATTTTTTGCATTGTTTGGTTATCTCAAAGAAATATATATCTTCCAAATAAAAGGACCAATGAATCACTTTTTTGAGCAAATACTCCCCCATTAATCTCAAATTTGTACCCAGAAGAATAAAAAAAAATACATTTTTTTTCAAAAGTTTATTTTGTTAAGTTTCCAGGGTCTCCCAGATCCGACACCTGCAAAGGTGTAAAGTTTTTGATAAAGTTTTGGGTATATCTTCAAAATAAAAGGATCAGTGAATCCTTTTTTTGGAGCAAATACTCCTCCATGAGCCTCAACTTTGAAGAGAAAAGTTCACAGTGAGAGGGTGTTCAGCACAGTTTGGAACATTTCCGACGATAAAAGAGGAGCTGCTCCCTCAGTGGTGAAAATGCAGAGAATTTGTGTTTTCTTCACTACAATCTGCCACTGCTTGAGTGGCAATGAGAACTGAACTCTCATGTCTGAGCACTGCCAGATTCCACTAAAATAGCTGAAGTTCAATTTGCAAGTATTTTTTACTTTTTTTTTTTTTAATGTTGAATCCATTAAAAAGTTATTGATGTGTGTATTTTTATATATTTGTTTGCTCGTTCACAGTATAATTTAAGTTAAATGTTCTCAAATATTGAAAGTTCAACAAAAGAGAAAATTTTCAAATTTATTTGAAAAATTCTGTATTTTTTGACAAAATAACAGTCAATAATCGGTAATCTGTGGACTGGGACTCTCCAAAATCGGTATCGGCATCTGACCCAAAAGCTGGCATTGTTTGGGCTCCAATTCAAACCTAAGCTAGACAGCTCAGAGGAAAGTGTGCATACCTCTTTGCCAAGAGTAAGCAACGTACGGTGTGTGTGCGTGCATGAGTGGCACGCAAGATGATTTTGAATGGCACGAACAATAAAAGTCAAATTAACGGGGAAGAAACTAAGTTGACTGCTCTGTCAATCTCCAAAATAAAAAACAAGAGCTCCCATTGGGTAGCATAATTTAGAATAAGTTATGCTACCCAATGGAAGCTGTGATGGAGAAAGAAAAAAAAAATTCAATTCGTTTATTTACTGCATTACTTTTAGTGGGGCCAGCCAATCTTGATTCACAGGAAATCTCGCGATAAGTGCCACGGATCATTACACTAATGTTTCTAACTGACATCACCATATATCTAAATTAACCCAACCTTCGTCTGCAGTGTGCAGGCCAAACTGTTATGGGTCTTTTTGAAACATTGAAGACATTTCTTGCGAACCTACTAATTTTTTCTCAGGACATTGACACTTCAACTTTCTTCCATTTCCAACATTTTAAAGAACTATTGACACACCACATTGTCAGTGTTGCCAAGATTGGAATTGTACATGCAAGAACAGAATTTTCTGTCAGATTTCAAGATTTCCAACATTTTGGCCTGATGTTTTCTTTTCTAATTAAACCCAACAACTTTGATTCCAGCAACATGGATTTGAGTGTTTTAGTAGATGGGTGTTGGGGATTTTGAAATGCAGCATTGAGTTACGATGCTCAGACTTATTGGCCTAAAAGTTTAGGGATCTGTGGTGCACACTTGAGGCTACAGAGAGGGATCACAGGGTCTCTATCCTGACCTGTTGGAAGTCCTTGCCTGTGATTGACTGTTTGAAGGAAGTGTCATTTTCACTACTAGAAGCACCCGCTCCCTACGGGAGCCATCAAAGGGGTCATGTTATTATATTTATGCCTATTTTACTCCAAGGGGTCCCAGGATTTCATTACACACCCCAAAAATGGTTGCGATCGGTTCAGCCGTTTTTGCGGTACCTGGGAACAGACAGACGGACAGACGGTGAATTATAGTAAAGATGATTCTCAGCATTTCGATCTACATACCTCTGTGAACAGATATTTTCATAAAGTCATGATAACTCAGCAAGGGAAAGCAAGAGCAAGGATCATACTAAATGATAAGATCTGAATTTTAATTTATTTATGAATGAAGCTGCAAAAATGTAAGTAGGACTATTATTGATGTTATAAATGTATCAATGGCAAGCAGATCCATAAATAAGAGTGAATAGGTTAACTCTCGGCACGCCACTTCTAAAAGGTTGCTGACCCCTGCTCTCTGCTATCCCATCGGGCCAAACCGATAAGGAAATCGAGTAACCAGAAATGAAAAATAAAATAAAAGTTACAGCCTGAACTGGATTATTGACATTTACCAGCGAGGTACCCGTGCTATGCATGGGAGGGAGCCCAAATGCAAAAAGACAATGCGGAAACGGTGAATGCCAAACCATGAACCAAGAAATTCCAGATTCCTGTGACACCTTCAGTTGAACATCAGGCATCGACAGCTGCTTCGTGAAGCATTTGGGCAAAAAAATATGATAAAAAACCTTACTGCAGCTGATCCCAACAGAAGTAAAGTTGGTAACATTTCAATGATGTCATGGCGAATCTGCAAATGCCGAATCTGAGGATGTCACCGGTGGAAAACCTCACATATTTTCCGCATTCTACTTTAAACTCAATCTCCCTATATATTTTTTCCCAAACTGCATCAGGCTAATCATAAATTAAACACCACACCATTAATATAACAAAATACAATGTTACAAACGCTCGTGAAGGTAAACGAAGTATTGCAATGATGTCATGGCGAATCTGCAAATGTCAAATGCACGAATGTCACCAGTGGAAATCACAAGGAAATTAGACACAGGTCGAGACCATTCAGCCCATGACGCTAGTTTGGCCCGCCCACGCCGCGCGTGTCTGGGTTTGGGAAGGTGGATGCTGATGCGGCTTCCATAGCGAATGTCGGGATTTTGCCTCTGAAAACGAGTCGCTGGATAGACGGTGGTACGCTGTGGCCAGCGAAACGAGGGTAGCAAGCGAGGCAAATTTACCTCAGCAGTGAAAAGAGGAAGAGTGGGAAGTGGAATGGAGGGGAAAAATGATTTGATAACCTTACTAATAGCCCATCGCAACACACTCCCTCGTTTTCCCACTAGACAAAAGGTAGGGACCTAACTACACGTATATTAATGGAATAACTGACTCAGGACAACTATCTGTTGTATGCATATGGTTCCGAGAACCGTAACAATATATACATATATATATTATATATATATATATATATATATATATATATATATATATATATATATATATATATATATATAAAAGAAGATGAAGATATTGATGATACAAGTAATTATGATCCTAATAACTTGCTCTTTTCAAATAAGAATAAAAAGGTTATTGGTAAATTTAAAGATGAATTAGGTGAAAAGATACAAAGTGAATTTGTTGATGTTAGATCAAAGGCATATGCTTATAAATATTTAACAAGACGGTTAAATGAATTAAAATGTGAAAAGAAACTTAAAGGTCTAAAGAAGAGTGTATTAAAAGAGCCTATGAACTTTCAACATGACCTTGAATGTATATGGAAGAGTAAATATGTTTATAGAGGGATTAATCTTATTAGAAATTAGAAACATGAAATATTCTCAGAGACTGTTGGTAAGAAAGCTCGAGCAGCATTTGATGATAAAAGATAGATGAGTGATGGAATAAATACATTACCTGATGGGTTTAAAGTATAAGTATTAATAAAAATTGGGTTGAGGGTTTTAAAGGGCTACCGCCGCCTTTTAAAAACTGATGAATTAATTAAGTTATCCCTGAAAATAAAACAAACAAATAATTATAGGATCTCTATTCGACTACTAAATTTGGTGAAATATATGATCAAATGAAAGGAAGGCGAAGCCCCAGCCCCGCAGGGGAGGAGTATTGAAAGGGAGGTGTTTGACGAAGTAATGCGTTTCCAGTTTGAAAAGGGGAAATATGAGTGAGCATCAGCGAGCAAATATTGCGACTTTGAGAAATGGTCGACATTACTGGGTCAAAGTCTCCCTTTCAACACAACTGATGTCATAGGTCACGTGGTATGGCAGCTATCTTGGATTGAATGAAAAAAAAAATTATATCTCTGAAACCGCTGATCAGAAAAATTTGAAACTAGGCCCATGACATTCTTCTCCCAATGGGGAAAAGGATCTTATATTGATTATGTCATAGGTGAAGTGATAGGTCAACCATAAATGCATAAACATAAAGCCTTGTACAAAAAATATGAAACCTCACACACACAATCTGGAACCCAATGCCTCAGAAATGCTTAAATTTCAGACGTCATCTGTCACATGGTTTGGCAGCCATATAAAAAATAAAAAAACAATGAAAAAAAACCTTTTTCTCCAGAACCACTTTACAGATTGAAGTGAAACTACACACATGATCAACGATCAATGCTGAATAAAGTTTGACAACTACGATGTCATAGGTCACATGGTCTGGCAGCCATCTTTGATTTACCATAAAACTTTCAAAAATCTTCTTCTCCAGAACAGCTGGACAGTTATGTTCCCCATGACTCGGGTATACTGGGGTGATAAAGAATAATTGATAGGTCATGTGGTTCGGCGACCATGTTGGATTGAAGAAAATTATTAAATAATGCTTTCTCTGGAACCACTTATCCGATCGAAGCAAAATTTACCAGATATATTCCACTACCATTGCTGCATACAGGGTGAAAACGATGACATCATAGGTCATGTGGTGTGGCAGCCATATTGGATAGAAAAACGAACCTTAACCAATCAAGGTGAAACTTTACACACATGATGCCCTACCCAATCATGGGCAGAGTGCAAATTTTCAATGCCATGTATCATGTGGTTTGGCAGCCATGTTTGTTTGAAAAAATCGACACTTTCAAACCTGTTTTCTCTGCAACATATCCAAATGAATCACATCTCATTACATGGAGCAAGGGTAGTGGATGATAACCGCGAGGTTTCAAATCGATCACAACAGATGTTTCCGAAATATAATCTCATATATACTTTCCGTGACACCAATGTGGCTGCCAAACCATGTCACGGATGACGTCATTCTTGAATAAAATATATACAGCAAGTGAAGTGCGTCATAACTGCAAAGTCTAGTCGTGATAGGTTATTCGGTTTCAGAGAAACAATTATTTCATCATCTTTACTAATCAATGTCAATGTGGGCGCGTGCACGTGCGCGTGTGTGTGTGCGTGCGTCAAGGTGTCAGTGTGTAAATGTGTCAATGGGTCACCTCCATAACTCCAAAACCATAATACCTAACGTTCTGAAATTTTGCATGCATACTAAGAAAACTCCAAGGAAGTGTAAGAGTGAAAATTGGGTGTTTAGTTTGATTTAAAACACCCCATTTGAAGATACTAATTTAATTTGAAGACATTAACGGCCTAATTTAAATATATCCTTCATCGGGCGATCCTCGGCCACCTTGCTCTCTGGGTTCCAAAGGCGTTTCCTGGGTAACCTCGCTGGGGTCTGAAGCCTGTTCAACTCTGCCTCGACATGGACCAGGTAACAATGATTTTGTAATGATAAAGTTTTTTTTTCTTCATTTTCCTCTCATATTATCGAATGCCTGTTCATCATAGCTACGAATCACTGAATACGTTACTTTTGTAAGTACTATAGTTTTCAAATTAGGAGATCAGAGAGATTTCATGCATTTATATTACGATTTTCACACAATCTCCTCTCACAGACTAAAGTATATCATGGAAATATTATTTAGGTTTTGAGTATCGGATATCATATTGACGCGGATCTATATAAGTGTCTAAATCGGTTGTGAAATCTGATAATTTAAACTTGAAGAAATAACAAGTCGTATAACTAAGCCAATAGGCCGGGGGGCCAGTGGGCCTACCTTGCACCCCCCCCCCCCGCGACAATTTTTCACTGATACCACAGTGTTATATATATCCCAAGTATCAGAAAAAAGATGTTCCCAGAAAAATAACTCATTTGCACTATGCTTTATAGCGCGGGGGCCAGTGGGACCTACTTGCACCCCCCTGCGACAATTTTTCACTGATACCACAGTGTCTATATATATCCCAAGTAACAGAAAAAAACTAATTTGGCACTATGGCTTTAATTAAGCTGTTTCCATGGCAACCAATCAAAAATAGACGAATCTCACAAAGATCAGCAAAATGTCAACATCTCTATCAAATATAAACATAAAATCACAAAATTGGTGTCAAATTAAAGCTTATACATTTACGTATTAAAATATATTTTGTTTATGCTAATTAGCATATTTGCATATGAATTAAATTTGACTTAAAGACAATAATTCCCACAAAAATGCAAGAATTTCCATTTTCAATCCTTGTAATTACCACACGTCAGTTTTTTGTCAAAAAAAAACATTACTTAAATGTTGCCAGATACAAGCCAGGTTGGCAAAAAATATATTAAAATTTTTGAATTTTTAAAGTAGGCTAATTAGCATAAAATACAAAGCACAATGAATCGTTCGAAAATCATGCGAAATCAGATTAATCAATAGAATTAATTACCTGGGCCTGATATAATACATAACTGCGACTTATGATGTCTGTTGGTGTTTAAGGGAAACATAACTATTTACTGTTTGAGTAAAAGTAGTGGAAATAATTTTAAATGCATTGATATGCTAATTAGGATCTGCCATTATGGAATTCTCATTTTCGTAAATATCTCAACTTCTGTACATGGAAATTTGTAAATGAGGAATCTACACATATGTTTGGAGGGTCAAGGAATAGAGTGAACATATTTCCTTTGTTGTCAGAGATGTAAAATCATGTTTGGATAGCTTAATTACATGCAAAAATGGAAACAGCTTAATAAAGCATAGTGCAAATGAGTTATTTTTCTGGGAACATCTTTTTTCTGATACTTGGGATATATATGAACACTGTGGTATCAGTGAAAAATTGTCGCAGGGGGGTGCAAGGTAGGTCAGTGGCCCCCGGCCTACAATAAACCTGTTTACTTTAAGAAAGCAAGGCTATGTTCCCTGCTTCTCAAAAGATGCACAAAAAAATGTGAAATTTCCAAAGCATTAAACATATATTTTTCTACTGTTTGGAAAATTATGAGTGAACAAAAAAAAATTGAAGAACATGCTAAATTTAACTAGATTCATTGAGCAATGTGATTTAATGCATTCACTGCCAGACCTCGTGCTCTGTCCTTCAGAGGGGCTGCCTATCCATAACGTCTGCCAGATCTGCGTCTATATTTTCGAAGGTTTCGCGAGGTACTCGACAGGGAATCAAAGAAAATCTGGTTTTAAAAAACGGACATTTAAAAAACAAAAAGTTATAACGCTTGCACGGACCCCGAACCGATGTACCAAGTGACGTGTGCACAGATGAGCAGGCAAGATGGTGGATTATCTACAATGTTCGTTTCATGGGCGAATGAACTTTGCGATGTCTCGAAGGTTGTTCTGCATTAAGCTGCAACTCTTTTGTGGAAAAAGTCATTATTTGAACGAATTCATGATATTTCATTAACTGCTGTGATGATATTTCATTTCATTAACTGCCTCCTCTCTGCCTCCGGGTGAAGACCGACATCAAAGTTAAGGGCATCCGATATAATATGCAGCGACAGCCTGGCCAACCGTTCGTGATAAACCATTTAATTAGAGTGCTTGCATGACTGCTGAAACCATTTGCCGAACGCTTTACAGTCGATAGCGGTACCGCGCTACGTCCTTCTGAGCGAATTGTTCACTCACTGCGAGCGTGCCGTGCTCCGGCGCCCCGATCGAGCGGGCCATGGCTCGGCGCCCCGATCGAGCGGCCAGTGCCCCGGCACCCCGATCGAGCGGGCCGTGCCCCGGCGCCCCGATCGAGCGGGCCGTGCCCCGGCGCCCCGATCGAGCGGGCCGTGCCCCGGCGCCCCGATCGAGCGGGCCGTGCCCCGGCGCCCCGATCGAGCGGGCCGTGCCCCGGCACCCCGATCGAGCGGGCCGCGCGCCGGTGCTCCAATCGAGCGGGCCGTGCTCTGGCGCCCCGAGCGATCAAATAAATAAACTAATAAATAGCACGATATCTCAAAAAGTTGTGGACGGATTCGGATGAAACTTGGTGGACAGGTTGGGTGTTTGCCAGGAACGAATCCATTCGATTTTGGTGACAGGATCTGGACACGAGAATTATTTGTTTAAAGTGATTCTTCACTATTGAGAGACCGGGCCAAAAACGACATGTATAGTATGATATTTCAAAAATGTAATAGGCCCGATATGTTCTCGTGGATCAGGCATTGCGTGGCGGAGGTATGTGCTCTCCCGAGTCATCTTCTCGTTTGTACATTGTTTCCTAATCTTGTGAGAATCCCAGATAACATTACCTCACAACCCTTTGCTTTCAGCTGCTTTCCCAATATCCTGTATCTATTTTTCCAAAACCTCCGAGTAAACTTTCCCGAAATCATTTGCTCCGAGGTGTACCACAACCAACTTCTACCTACCGTGACGCGATACAATGTAATTTACCCTTCCTTCAATGTCCTCCTGCTCCTTCAAAACTGCACAGAACTCATATTTCTTCGATCCTTCCTGCTGAATGAAGAATCAACATATTTAATAGTCTCATCACCACCAAAAACTATCTCCCACACCTCATTCCTACCAATCTCCATTGCTGCACCGTCACCGATGCCTGTACTGCTCCGTGCTGCAGTCACGCGCTTGCCTGCACTCATCTCCGCTGCTGCACAGTCACCGCTGCCCACTTACTCCCGCACAGTCACCACTGCCCGCACTCGCTCCGTGCTGCACCCTCACGCTCCTGACTCAGCTCCGCCACCATCACCGCTGCCTGCACTCGCTCCGTGCTGCACCATCACTGCTACGCCTGCCACTCGCTCCCGCTGCTGCACAGTCACCGCTGCCCACACTCACTCCCGCACAGTCACGCTGCCGCACTCGCTCGCGTGCCTGCACACTCTCCGCTGTCTGCCCCGCTCGCTGCTGCACCGTCACTGCTGCCTGCACTCGCTCCCGCTGCTGCACCATCACTGCTGCGCTCTGCACTCGCTCCCCGCACCATCACCGCTGCCTGACTCGCTCCGCTGCTGCACAGTCAACCGCTGCCTGCAGCTTGCTCCCGCTGCTGCACCATCACCGCTGCCTGCCCTCGCTCCCGCACCATCACCGCTGCCTGCACATCGCTCCCGCTGCTGCACCATCGCCCGCTGCCTGCCTTCGCTCCCGCTGCTGCACCATCACCGCTGCCTGCACTCGCTCCCGCTGCTGCACCATCACCTCTGCCCTGCACTCGCTCCCGCTGCTGCACCATCACCGCTGCCTGCACTGCGCTCCGCTGCTGGCACGTCACCACTGCCTGCTGTCATTGCTGCACCGTCACACTTCTAATATCCTCAGCAACTTTCACTCCATCAACTGTAACCAGAATTTTATCTCCAATTTCTCAACATTCTGATAACTTGCTGCAATTTATTAACGTTCTCTTCAATTCCCTCGTGATACACATCCTCAAGTGGACTATTTCCTCACACTTCCTACAACAGTATGAACTCTCTGCCTCCCTGTTGTTGCGATGGCCCACATTGAGATCTATCACATTTTATGAACATTTTATGAACTCCTCTTCCTTCCTTTCTCCTTCGGTCTCTTATTTGTACTTTTTCACTCCCATACTCCCAAGGCCCTAACTGAAAAATGCTCAAAACTTAACACGAGGCCTCCCCCTGCTTCTTTCAATCAACCAACACAAATACCCGCTAAAACTGTTAGGAACACAACTACACCTTTATAAATACAGTCCCACAGCCCCGAACACAAATCATGATAACAAAATCCGCAAAACAACAAACAAAAACCCTCTTGTTTTGTTCTGGTAAAGGAGCTTACACAGACTCGTGCGAACAACATGAAGTGAATGACATCCGACAAATAATTTCACATAATTTCCGGATTCTCCTTTCAAACTCAATCTCTCTATATATTATCTTCATTCCAAAACGGCATAATTCCAATCATAAATTAATACTGTACCATCAATATTACAAAAATACAATGTTACAACCGCTCGTGAAGTTCACGAAGCATTTCAATGACGTCATGGCGAAACTGCAAATGCCGAATCCGCGAATATCACCGTTGGAAAAACCTCACATAATTTTGCTGATTCGCCTTTAAATTCAAACTCCCTATATGTTTTAATTCCAATCACGTCAATACTATTCCATTAATATAACAAAATACAATGTTACAAACACTCGTGAGTCAGCACGATGAAAAGAAGTTTCCACACAGTCAGGCTCAGATCCAACAGTGTTTCAGGCGGTCCACGAACAACACTTCGGTCAAGACGGAGAACCCTACATGCGCATGCGCAGAGCTCCCCCCTCACCCCGCACCGCGCAGAATGCGCAAAGAGCTCCCCTCCACGCGCATGCGCAAAGAGGCTCCCCCTCCACCGCATAGCGCAACAGCTCCCTCCACGCGCCATGCGCTCGAGCTCCCCTCCGCAGACATCATGACCGTACAACATCCAGTGCAGGCTGCATTGATCGTCTCCTTCCCTCTCACATGTCATGCATGTCATTACAAATGGACCGTGACACAAAATGACTGGAAATGTTTTTTTGTTTGTTTTTTTTTACAAATAAAAGAGCCACAACACAAGCCAAACAATAGTAACAAAAACGTACTGTGTGAAGTCCACACGAAGGTCAGCAACAGATGTAAATGGCACAGCCTGACACCATACACGAAGTGCAGGACTGTGTTGTGGTTGCTCGACATAATTGTCCAGGTAAGCAGGCCTCCTGCACGATCGAACAGAGCGTCGAGGCACGGGGCATGTACGCATACACAACACGCACGTACGGATGATGGTGTACGCAAGGATGCACCTTGAGTCTTGGGGAAGGTCATTAGGGGCTTCGAGAGCATGATCACCAGATGGGTCGTTGGTTGAAACGTCTGCAAGGGTGCAAAGGTGACATTGGGTTGACAGTGCAGGTGGAGGTCGGATCCAAATCGATAGGACCTGGGGAGGCAAGTCGCGACAGTTCAGAGGGTAATATGGTGGTCCGAGGATCAGGTGGAGATTGCAGAACATTACCACCGTGGTAGCCAGCCAACACAGGTGATCCGTGGGGAGAGTAAAGCTGGCAATTGGAGGTGTGGAATCAGAATAAGCAGGTGCCTTGTAGCATTCGTTTGATCGAACATGATACGGCCTGTTACGTAATTGCGACGGGGAGAACTTCTTCACTTGACACCATGGATGATCTATCGATGTGACTAGGTGTCGGGGTCATGCGCAAGTCCTATCCCTGTAATGTGTGAGATAGACAAGATCGCCAACTGTTATTGCGGGGTTGGGTGGGGATACACCAGTGCATGCTTTGGAGCATTCACTGTATTTATGGTTCCGAAGCCAGACACTGCGTTGACGGTTGATAAGATCCAAGTCCTCGATAGGAATAGTGGTGTTGGTGAATTGGTCCCTCGGGTAGAGCATTTCGTAGGACGACAAACCATACCGACACAGCCTGGAATTTAAGCGGGAGTACACTGTATCAAGGGTGACAGACAAAACAAGGCCGCTAGATGGGCCCACACATTTTATTTCAGACCGCAATTCACTGATAGCGTGTTCAGCTACTGGGTTTTTGTTGGGGGTTTTCACACGACCTACTTCAAGGGTGATTCCAAGGAGTGAAAGGTAGTCACTTTTCGTGATGGCAGAAAATCCAGGACCAGGCTCGACTCTGATTGCAGCCACAGGGCCCTCGATCGGACGGATCCACAAGCAGAGCCTCGTCATGGCCCGAGCCAAGGTATCTCCACGTTCATCGTCAACGATACAAGCGACTGTGTACGAAGTTACCATCTCACGGATGTCCATTATGAGTTGCCGTTGAGTTTTCATGAGGTCAGCAGCGAATGAAATACCAATGGAGTCTGGGGGGCTGTAGACTGCTCAACAATAAGTGGAGGGAGACGTTTTCAGTGAGGGGCAGAGGTGACAACTTCCACTGACTTTGTCGACATAGTGGTCGAGGTCTAAGGCATAGAAATACCTCATGAACATCTGTTTCAATTGACTCGACTCTCGACTCAAAATACAACAAAAATCTCTGAAGTGTCCACATCTCCCTCTATTTTATCTCTCAAGCATGCTTTGGTGTTCTCTCTCATTCTCATGTTCCTTTTGTTAAGTTGCGTCCTGATCATTCTGTTTCTCGCTTTTCCAAGAAGCCTTGACTTTGTGTTTGAAAAAAAAGAAAAAACCGGACCTATCAAGCGCTTGAAAGACGGACGAAGAGGGAGCACACACACTTATGACAAGAAAACAACTAAAACACAAACCCCAACTATGGTGCCAAAAATACCAGAATAAAACGTTAAACCAAGGGATAAACAGAAGAGGACTTGAACGAGCACGAGCAGGTCTCTGCTACACCGCAATGCTGTCGTGCAGGTAGGCGCAGTAAAGGATGAAGGTGTGACTCGGGGCAGGAGACGAGAGGATGGCAATGAGGTATGATGGCAGGGAGAAGGCGTTCGCTGTCTCTCGAACCGGTCCTTCGTAGGGAGCGATGAGGCAGAGAGAGATAATTAATGTTGGTCTGATACCAACTGTTATCGGTCCACGCATGCACAGACACGGTTTTTAAAACCTTAAGCATCGCCCTCTGGTCTCGTCATTGGCCGCCGACTGCGAATGGGCGGAACTGCCCTTTTTCCGATGCCACTCTGCAGGGCGGCTCCTTGTAAAAGAGTTCTGCCCTCAACCAGGGCCCTCTGAAACTTACTGCACAACCATGGCCTGCTGTCTTTGGCCGAACAGCCTGTGACGATGTCAATTTTAGCACATAATGCGATACTTATTCCTTTGTGCCAAAGTTATTCACCTGGCTTTGCCTCTGCAGATTTTACATAAGACAACTGTACAAAATTCTGCTCGAAAGTTACAATCACTGCCCCTGTCAGTGCACATATTACATATGGCGATGAGGTGTGATGCAAATCCAACTGAGGGTAATCTCAGTTCCTTCCATATAGCTCGGAACAAGTGTGTGTCCACCCAAAGGGGAGCCAGAAAACATAATCTTTCTAATCTCAAGTCTGAACTCTCAAACCTCTCTCCCTCCTCAAAATCCTGGTGGCGTCTAATAAAATATGTTTCTGGTGGATGTTCCCCCTCCATCCCCTCCCTTACCTCAAATGGTCGCACTGCAAACACCACAGGTGAAAAGGCTGAATGCCTAAACTCCATGTTTGCATCTAAATCTTGTGTCCAAAACCCATCGCTTTCTGTACCCACCTTACCCAGTCGCACCCAGCTGTCCCTGGACTCTGTGTCCTTTTCTTCTGACAAAGTGGAGAGCTTGCTGTCAAACCTCGACTCAGATTTTGCAACCGGTCCAGACGGCATCAGCTCACGTGTCCGAAAAACCTGCTCCTCTGCTCTTGCTCACGCTCTCTCTGTTCTATTCACCCTCTCATTTGCTCAAGGTCATCTGCCCTCTGCTTTGAAATCAGCAAACATTACCGCCCTGCATTAAAAAAGGTGCAAAAACAGATCCCTGCAACTGCAGACCAATCAGCCTTCTCCCAATCATCAG
>CM068958.1:46774665-46803457 GCA_035128595.1 Eptatretus atami | reverse complement strand
CTTACAATAACTGTTGCTGACCTCCAATCAACTGTGGTCCACCTTCGCTTGTAGAACATAGGCTGCGGTGAACCAGTTGAAATGGGGTAAAGCTCCAGGATCTGTGGCATCCATGCTGAACTTCTCAAGGCTGGTGGAAATGCTGCACTCGTGTCATTGCATGCAGTTCTCTGCTCTGCCTGGAACACAGGCATCATCCCAACTGACTGGAAGAGGGGCCTTGTTGTCCCTCTCTGGAAAGGGAAGGGTGATCGCCAAGACTGCAACAACTACCGAGTGGTGATGCTGCTTTCAGTGCCGGGCAAGGTCTTTGCTCGGATAATTCTTGATAGAGTTTTCCACCATCTGCTTGAGCACCAGCATCCAGAGCAGTCAGGCTTCATACCAAGAGGTCAACGATTTACTGTATCCTTGCTCTTCAGGTCCTCACCGAACGCAGACAAGAGTTTCGGCAGGGCTGCTTGCAGCCTATGTTCATTATCTGTAAAGCGTTTGATTCAGTGAAACAGGATGCTCTCTGGAGGATTCTTGGTCTTCGTGGGGTGCCACCAAAATTATCGATCTGATGTCTGAACTCCACTCTGGTTATGAGAGTGCTGTGAGATGTGGTGGTACCATCTCTGACTTATTTCCAGTTGTTACTGGAGTTCGTCAGGGGTGTATACTGGCCCCCACACTTTTCAGCACTTGTATGGACTGGATTTTAGGGAGGATGTCGGAGAGATCAAGCTCGGCACATCGTTTGGAATGTCAAGATCTCTGACCTGATTTCGCAGATGATGCAGTCATCTTTGCGGAGACTTTAGATATCCTTTTGAGGGCCTCGAGGTGCTAAATAAGGAGTCGGAGCTGCTGGGATTATGGGTTTCCTGGGTCAAAACTAAGATCCAGGCTTTCAATGACATCTTGGATGCTGCTCTCCTGTCTGTATCTGTTTGTGGTGAGGATGTTGAGGTCATGGAGAGATTCACTTACCTTGGCAGTGATATTCATGTCTCTGCTGGCTGTGAGTCAGAGGTCAATAGACGTCTGGGTCGGGCCTGGGGAGTCATGGATTCACTGGATAATGGGTGTGACGCTGCCAGTACCTGTGCGGCAAGACGAAAGTCTGAGTCTTCAGGTCCTTGGTGCTTCCAGTCTTGCTCTATGGATGTGAGACTTGGACTCTGACCAGGGATCTGAGACGGAGACTTAATGCCTTTGGTACCAGGGCTCTTCGGAGAATCCTTGGCTATCGCTGGTCAGACTTTGTGTCCAACGAGCGGTTGCTGAGAGAGACTCAAATGAGATTTGTTACCTGCATAGTCCGTGAGTGTCATTTGCGGCTGTATGGACATGTGGCTCATTTCCTGATGCTGATCCTGCTCACCAGATTCTCTCAGCGAGAGTCTCGTCAGTGGAGGAGGCTAATGGGCCGACCACGTGCCTCGTGGTTGCAGCAGGTTGATCGGCATCTCAAGGAGATGGGGATTGGCCAGGCATCTGCCTGGGGATGGCCAGACGGAGGCCCCTGGAGTAGTGGCAGAAAGTGGACGCAGCGACGCGCTGCTCTGGCGCATGCTCCCACACCTGGCCTGACCTGACGTTCATGATAAATGCCACGAATGTCTGGTTATTGTTTCAATTGGAAAAAGGGGAGATGGTTCCCGGCGGTTCGTGATTCATAAGGGGACATTAAAACATTTTCTGAACACGAATACACATAAATCCAGTTTCAGTAAAAATGCTTACAAATAAACAAACAACAGTAGCAGGTACTGTTTGCAATTTTTATTGAAGATATGATGTAACTTTTGATGTGATGATGATGATGATGATAATGAAGAGTTGGAATCCAATCAACTTTTCTGAAGAGTATGCAGTTGAGGGCGTTATTTATTGGCTGCTCTTAGAGCACCCTTATTCTGGTAATTTCCATCTGTCTGTCTGTCTGCGAAACTTTGGTCAAGCCTAGGGGGCTAAACCACTCAACCGATTCCAATGAAATTTGGTAGGTAGGACCAATATTTCTGGGAATCGTGTGCTTTCGAATATGGACCCCGGGCCCTAGCAACGGCATAGCAACGGCCCTTTAAAGTGGTCAAAAAATCGAAAAAAAAAATAAAATCGAAAAATTGAAGCTTAGAGTTCTGTGCACAATCTATCTAGCTCCCTTCATGCCAATTTGCAGCCCTAACAAAAAAATGTTTGTAGGAGGAGATAGGTTTTGGGCGAGTACATGTCGAACATTTCAGAAACGGTTAATTGCGAATATCTCTAAGAGAAAGAGTCTGATTTTGATGAACTTGGTGAAATGTGACAATGTGGCTAGCATGTACACATAAATGAATGGTTGCTATGCACACCTCCGTTGCTTAGCAACAGCTAAAATACTTTATTGTACATCTACACTTATTGTGGACTGTACAAAAAAAATCAATAGCTCCGAAACTGGACCTCCGAGGGACCTCTTTTGTTGTGCCCAAGGAGAATGTCTTACAGCATCATATAAAAAAAATAAAATCTTTAGCGAATAGATAAATGGAATTACCAGGGCTGCCATTTGTTAGAGTCTCTTTGGAAACATGCCTTAAATTTCACAAGGCGGGTTTCTGGGCGCAAACTAAGAGGGCTGTGATAATCATATTTATTGTGCTAAATTGATTGATAGCATGAACATGAATATCGGCTAGTCGCGTCGGCCAGCTTTCCCTCTAGAGCGAGCAGCCATATCGCCTACCGGCTTGTTCTGGACATTTATCTGTCTGTCTGTCGGCGAAACTTTGGTCAAGCCTAGGGGCTAAACCACTCTACCGATTCCAATGAAATTTGGTAGTAGGACCAATATTTCTGGGAATCGTGTGCTTTCGAATATGGGACCCCGGGCCCTAGCAACGACATAGCAACGGCCCTTTAAAGTGGTCAAAAAATCGAAAAAAATCAAAAAAATAAATAAATCGAAAAATCGAAGCTTTGAGTTCTGTGCACAATCTATCTAGCTCCCTTCATGCCAATTTGCAGCCCGAACAAAAAATATTTGTAGGAGGAGATAGGTTTTGTGCGAGTACATGTCGAACATTTCAGAAACGGTTAATTGCGAATATCTCTAAGTGAAAGAGTCTGATTTTGATGAAACTTGGGTGAAATGTGTACAATGTGGCTAGCATGTACACATAAATGAATGGTTGCTATGCACACCTCCGTTGCTTAGCAACAGCAAAAATACTTTATCGATCATCGTACACTTTTGTGGACTGTACAAAAAAATCAATACCTCCGAAACTGGACCTCCGAGGGACCTGTTTTTTTTGTGCCCAAGGAGAATGTCTTACAGCATCATATAAAAAAAAAAATCTTTAGCGAATAGATAAATGGAATTACCAGGGCTGCCATTTGTTAGAGTCTCTTGGAAACATGACTGAAATTCACAAGGCGGGCTTCTGGGCGCAAACTAAGAGGCTGTGATAATCATATTTATTGTGCTAAATTGATTGATTGCATGTACATGAATATCGGGTAGTGGCGTCGGCCAGCTTTCCATCTAGAGCGAGCAGCCATGTCGCTACCGGCTTGTTTATTTATTGATTTGTTCGTGTGCAGCCTGTGGCTGCTTGGCTGCATCATTTTTAGGGGGCACAGCTGTGCTCTGATGCAATGCCCCTGTTACCAGCACACACTATATTTGCCAACCTCAGAAAGATGACAGGCTGAATCAACCCTACTTGGTGACTGGTTATAATTCAACAGCCTGACAGGGGCTTGAGCTCAAGACCCATAGGATCTTAAGCCAAGCACCTTAACCGTTAAGCTCACACCAGGCCTGTGAGGGGTTGGACGCAGGTGAGGCTGCTGATGTGTTGAGGTGGGGAGCCAGACGCGATGGGTAATCGACAGCTGTTTTGCTGAGTGCTGCAAGTTTCTGTGTAGCTCCTTGTATGGGAGCAAAACTAATCTCCCCCTTTGAGCCGGGGTACCGCTCCATCACTTGGTCCGCATTTTGCAACCTGTCAGGACTACCCTCATATCCTGCAGCACCTCAGCCATAACGTAATGGTCAGTTTGGGCCTCACCCTCTTCCTCCTCTTCACCTGCCCTCCTCCTCCTTGGAAACCTTGATGATGCCTTCAACTCCTCCCCATGCGAGGTGTTGAGCTCCTCCAATTTCTGAGGCTCCATATCGTCAAAGCTTTCCTCTCCATCTTCCTGTGCCAACCCAGCAATTTCCGCCTCTCTTCCATGGTGTCCTGAAAACCTCTGAAGTTGTTGACTGACTGTGGCCATTGGTTTTGCAGTAAGCATTGATGGTGAGGGCTTTCACTTCATCCAGCAAGTGTTTGGGCACTGAAACAGTGTGCTATTTTAAAGTCCTTCCAACATTTCCTGATGTTAAGTTCGGGGTCGGATTCCATAGCATTCACGATGCGATGGAAGGCGGGAACGGGTGTAATACGGTTTGAATGTCGAAATTACCCCTTGGTCGAGTAGTTGGATGAGGAGGAGATGTTGGGTTACAGGAAGATGTCCTCGACATTGATATGGGCCAACTTCAGTACTTCAGTGTGGCCAGGAGCATTGTCCACCAGCAGGGTTACCTGAAGGAGAGATTCTTTACTCCCAGGTTTCTCTCCACTTGAGGGATGACAGTTGTGGAACCAAACCATGAAGCTGGCAGCTGTTATTCACGCCTTTGTTGGTCCTCTGAAATACAGGTAGAGTGTGTGCTTATGTTTGCCCTTGAGAGCATGTAGGTTTAGCGAATGTTACATCATCCGTTTGATCATGCAGTCCCTTTTGGCATTTGCACAGAAAAGAAGAGATACCCGGACCTTTGCAGCCTTGAACCCCAATGCTGTCCTCTCTCGCTTCGAGATAAAAGTTCTCATGGGCATTTTATTCCACAACAGGCCAGTCTCATCTGCATTGAAGACGTGCTCTGGTACATACCAATTCTCCACGATGAGCTGCGCGAGTTCAGCAGGGAAAGTTTCAGCTGTCTTGTGGTCCGCTGAAGCATGGTCGCCTATGAGCTGCAAATTGTTGAGACCGTTCCTGCTTCTTGAAGCGGTGAAACCATCCCCTGCTAGCTTGGAAGGGAAAGGGGCCACCTGTACCCACATCACTCATACGCACATCACGAAGTGCATCACTCGTGTTTGCAGCATCACCCATGCCAACCAGATGATCGAACATGCGCTTTGCCTTTTCATGAATCAGAGGTCCATTTCAGGCAAGTTTTTCTGAGCTTTGTCCTCGAAGCACCCATTCATTTCCTTCTCCATTGTTTCTATGTGAATGCCGTGACACTTTCATGAATCACCTTCTCTGTTTTCTTTATATAAGGGTAGTCGACTTGTTCACACCATAATGCCTGCCCACAGATGCCGCCACTCTTGATAGCCAGTCTAGTAACTCCACTTTCTGACTCAGGCTCATGGCTCTGACTTTTTTTCTGCCCTTGGGAGCAGACACATCTCCTGCACTACTCTTGTGCTTCGGACCCATGATTGAACAATGTGCACACAAAGTCCATAAGTGTGACAAATCACAGCAGTCAAGGCAGCAGAATGAACAATGAGCGCAAAAAGTCCACAAGTGCGAGGAATTACAGCAGGTCAAGGCAACGGGACGAAAAGAAAGAATGAGACCCAGGACACACTGCACATAAGTAGCTGTCACATTCAGCAGGGGGTTGTGTGTAGATGGAAGAGGGTTGGGTGGTGTGACCACTGTTTGTAGGGGTGGTGGTGGGGGATAGTTTATGCACGCGTACAGGTGCTTCATGCACAGCTGATGTGAGATGGTTTTAGAGTTACTATATGCGCTTGGCTGGTGGGAGATGGTTTATGCGCCCACAAAAACTGGGAATTGCTGAAGCATACGGGCTGCGAAAGTAGACCCAGGTCACATTTTATAAACTGTGAATACGCGGGGTCCGCGAATGTCGAATCCGCAAATGTGGGGTTTCACGATATAGCATAACATTTCAAAAAGTTGTGGATGTATAATATCAAAACTTGGTGGATTTCTTTGGGAAGGTGAGAAGAACAAGCCGATTAGATTTGGTTCAGATTCAGATGCCGACCAAGCCGACCACTACCAGAGGGATACAAAACGGAAACTGTTCAGCTTGGCGGAGGAATGCACTTCACCGAGTGCCGTTTTAATTAACCTCCGCCATCGAAGATGGACGGAGGTTACTGTTTTCACCCCTTTCTGTTGTTTGTTTGTTTGTGAACAGTATTACGAAAAAACTCCTCGACGGATTTCGACGAAACTTGGTGGGGGGGATTAGGTATGTCCAAGGATCATGCCATTAGATTCTGGACTTGGTCCCAAGTCCAATATGGCCGCCATAGCGGCCATTTTGAAAAAATATTTGAATTTTTGTTTTTGCATTTCTACATGTTTTAAGTGATTTCCAAACCCCCCCCCCCCCAAAAAAAAAATTGTTAGAGAAAAAAAAACAACATTTTGCAACTTTTTTTTCAACAAAATTTCGATTTTTTTTTGCATTTCTACATGTTATAAGTGATTTCCAACAAAAAAAACATGCCAAAATTATAACTGTGGCTGATTTTGGAAACTTCAGGTGGATATACCCACATAAAATCAATTTCTGTCTCAAGGAATCTAGTTGACGAATGAATGTGATATGTAAAAGTTAAAAGTAAAAGAAAGTTGCAAACTATAACTCTGTGAGCACTGTTGACGTCAAATTGAATGAATAGGATATCAGGTTCACTTGAGTGACCCAGCAGTATTGGCGGCGGAGGTTTTGCACTCTCCACCGATGTGCTCCCCTCTAGTTTCATCTGTATTACTGATATTATTTCATGCACATTTTCATTGGAATATCGTGCATGCAAGAACCGAAAGTACATCAACACATGATTTCCACATGATAATTGAACCACAATTTACCATGTGATACTATTTACACAACCATACATAATTCTCTGCTCCACCCACCCCCCCCCCTTTTCCAAACCATTCACCCATAAAAGGCCAAAATAAACAAATCACAAAAAACATCAAAATAAAATTTAAAAAAGCATATCAGGATGGAATCTTAAAAAAAACAACAATCAAACAAGGTTGTACAAACACCACAACTTGCCACACAATCCTTTTTACGGATTTCCATCACGACATCTTTGATATTTTTCTGTCTCAATTCCACAACATATATAATACACAATTCCACCATCCCGGACGACATATTTTACAGCTCCCTTCCAGATAGACTTATTCATACATTTGTTACGATTGCACACAGTCACCTATGACAAGAATGGAAAAAGATGCTCAACCTTTCCCAAAATGGGAATCTTGCTCCACTTTACTCTACATGATGGACACGCAACATTTTATTTCTTACTGTGTTTGTGATATCCTTCTCATGCTTTATCTGCAAATCATCGAACCAAGAATATTATGCTGTTCCTTCATGGCACAATACCCAAACATGTATGCAGATGATGACTCTGAAGTGAAGCAGTATGGAGGATATGAGGTTACCCCCAAGATTCACGGTCAAGCACACAGAACACAACAAATACAAGTCCTGCCCTGGATCAGCTCTGGTTTATGGCTGTGCTCTAACAAAGGGTCGTAATGTAAGCTGCCTGGCTGTGAACCAAGCCAACAGGTAGGCTTTGCAGATGAGGTATTTTGGTATCCTTGTTTACTCGCACATGGCAATACTTGGCCAAGGTCCAATAACACTGGCATGTTATGCCAATCCACACTTTGCCAACAGGAAATTTAACAAAATGTTTTGGTAAACCTTTGATCAAGCATTGATCCTAATCCAAAGTTTGCAACCTATTGTGTTGTCAGGATATTTTAGCTGTTGGCTATGGGCAGTTTGACTTCCAACACAAGAAAAATGGCCTGGTCTGCTGTTGGACTGTCAAGAACCCGACGGTAACTAAAAAGACCATGCAGTTAAGCTGAAAAAACAGCAGGTGCTCGATTGATTCCAACCTTCCTCGTGTGTTGCCATTATTCCTACATATAGAACTTTGTTTTATTTTTCGGTTTGTGTTTCCAGGTTTGCCATTCCACAACTGTATCCCATCTCAAATCAACTGATTCTAATATATGTCTTTTTCTTCCTATTACCAAATATCATGAAGCTTGTCACATGAATTTTAACCAGAATGGCACATGGTATACCACATACCTCCGCCAAGCTGAACATTTTACGTTTTGTATCCCATTGATAGGACAGGTCTGCATCCGGACCTTAACAAAAGTCGAATCAGCTTGTTTCTCGTCACCTACCCAAATAATCCACCAAGTGTGGTCTTATTATTTATTTTATTTTGAGATAATGCCCGCAATGTTTTGAGATATCATGCTATACATCGTGATTCTTTAGTTGTCTTTTACATTAGTTGGTGTCTTTCTGGGAACTGATGAAAGAAGATAAAGCTTTGGGGCCAGATAATTACATCTGAGAGCATTGAAGGAGATGGCAGAGCATGTAGGGATGATGTTAACATACTGTACATAATGTCATGCTTGTCTGCTCTGTCAACATGAGTCTGTGTCATTGATGTACAGGATGTTCCAAAAGACCAGGACAACTTTGGTTGTTAATATATTTAGAACCACAAATGATGCAAACGATACCTTTGATTTATATGATACAAAAACTCATTACGTTTTGTGCACACAACCAATACACTTCAAGTGAGCTCTGTTTGTCATGCGCAGGGCATCAAGGCAGTACATGAGTTCTTGCCATGTTCGGCTCAGCATGTTTGCATCCACCAGTGCACATGAAGCTGTGATATGAGAACGAAAATCCTGCAGTTTGCGACCTTGGTGATGTGGACAACATCTTTGACAACCCCCACAGAAAAAAATTCAAGAGGGGTTGTCTGGTGATCGTGGGGGCCAGGTGGTTGGTCTGCCTCGGCCAATCCAGCGACCTGGAAATTTTTCATTCAGGATAGCTCAAAACTAAGGCCCAATGAGGGGGTGCCCCATCCTGTTGAAAAATGATATTGCAGGTCTTTAATCTGTGGGAACGGAAAATCCTTCCAACATGTTCATGTAAATTGTTGAGGTCACTATTCCCTCCGCAAAGAAAAACGGACCCACAAAGCGGCCATGGAGAAGGGCACACCACACATTGACCTTTGGACTGTCGCTCTGTGTTCAATGACAATGTGGGGGTTTTCAGAGCCGCAGATCCTCACATTGGGCCAGTTGATCTTCCCCGATACATGAAAGCAAGCTTCGTCTGTGAACATGACCTTTTTCAGGTAATCTTCGTCATCTTCTATGCAACTGAGCATTTCCAAGGCAAACACCTTGCATTTGGGTCCGTCAATTGGTTTGAGTTTCTGTAGAATCTGCACCTTACATGCATAATGCTTCAGTCTTTTTTTGCAAAATACTGTGCACAGTGGTGGTTGGTCGTCGCAGTTCTCTTGATGGGAGTCAAATTGATTTTCTGGGACTTTGTTGAAATGATTCACGCACTCGTTCAACATCGACTGCACTTGTGCTTGATCGACCGGTACTTTTCGTTTCTGACAACTTCCAACTCCCTTAAACCCCTTGTACCACTCTCTGATACAAGTCTGCAATGGCAGATTCCCTTGTACGGAAATTACACTGAACTTGCATGTCGGATCTCGTCTCAATGAACCATTTGATGCACTGAGCTTTCTCCTGTGGAGTCGCCATTTTATTTCACAATTAAACCACCAGACCTGAAAAGAAAAGAAAACTTCATGAGTTTCTGTATCACATAAAACAAAGGGTATCGTACCATTTGTGGTACTAAATATATTAATAACCAAAGTTGTCTGGGTCTTTTTGGAACACCCTGTGTTATAGACTGACCTTTGCTCATACAACATGGTAGCCAATCTTCACAAAAACAGATACATCACTGATCCACCCAAACTTCAACTAGTTGCAGACATCCAAAGATTTCCATGCCTTCACGTTTTCCAGGATGTGAATACTTTTTGTAACTATAAGATAATTCACTAAATCTGGATATAAAATGGTTGGAAAGTTTATCTTGCTTCTGGACCTTGTTGTATTCGGCAATTCATATGGTCTGTGTTACCTACAATGTGGATTGTTATAATATCGCTCCCGAAACAAAGTATGCTACATATTGACATCCAAGCTTTGGAACAAGATTTGACCCCAATTATTTGGCCACGAAAGCACACGAAGGACAATAACTCAAACAATCATGAACGTGGTAGTTTATTTATTTATTTTTAACTGTTGCGGAGATAATCTCTCTTGGATGGAATGAGGTTCCAGAGTGCCAGCCACTCAGCAAGGACTATGTTCCTGCCTATCAAACAGTCCATATTTCAATCCAATTAGCTACTCTACCATGCGACACCACAACACAAACCCCAACTTAGTTACAGCATTCTATGCAGTACCTTATCAAATGCCATTATACACCAATTCTCCAAATTGCTTATCAATACCTTACATCCACTGCATTTCCCTCATCAAAATAATCCGAAAACTGATTCACAGAACTCTAATAAATTTGGTAAACATGATCTTCCTTTGCTGAATCCATGCTAACTACCTTTAATTAGTTTGATATTATTCAAGTGTTTCCCTATCTGTTCCTTAATTAATGTCTTCAACACCTTCCCCACAATGGAGTCAAACTAACAGGTGTATAATTCACCAATTCTTCTCCAGAACGTTCTGGTGTTACATTTGCTATTCTCCAATCCTCTGGTACCTGTACTGACTCCAACAAGCTGTTAAAGATATGTTAACACCTCGTTTGTCTGCTCTGCCACCTCCTGCAATACTCTAGGATCCATTTAATCTGGCCCTGGAGCTTTAACATTCCTTAAATTTTCGAGCTGTTTCTTCACTTCATTTACTCCTACTTGGATCTCTTCAAAAGCCCTTGCTCACCCCTCCCCTGATGATTCATATGTAAACGTGGAAGCAAAAAACCGATTTAATATGCCTGCCATCTCACCCTCTGTGTCCACCAATTTGCAATACTATCCTCATTGGGTCCACACTTCTCTTAACCCCTTCCTTACCCCTTATATATTAATGAAGCCTTGCTGTTACTATGTTTAATATTGTCTATGTTCTTTTCATATTCCCTTTTGGCTGCCGAGTTAATTTCTTAACTGGGCTTTGTTTCCTCCTATACTGATCTGTCAAACTCTCATCCTGTTATTTTCACTTGATAAATGCCTTCTGCGTATCCATAATTACACTGGTGCTTCCTACTCAAACACCTGGTCTCTTTCTGCCTCTAACCTTTATACCTCAATGGAATATACCGAATCTGTGTCCTCTCCATTTGCTCCTTCAAGGTTACCCATTTCTCTGATGCTGACCACCCACCCACTCATTAATTTTATCCAATCTAAGGCTCTGAAATCACTTCTCATACCCTCAAAGTTTGCCCTCCTAAAATCCAACAACCGCTACACCACTATTCCAAACTTCACATCTCAACAATACAATTGTGCTGACTGGTTGTGTTTGCCTCACCAGATGTTATCCAACCTCCAACACCTCCACTGCATTGGGATCATTACTTAAAAAAAAGTCTATCACTGCACTCCCCTTCGTGGAGTTTTCCACCAAACTGTAAAATCCTTGTCAAAATTGTACTATGGAATAGAGTTTAAAAAGAGCATTATAACTACATAAGGAACCATATATTTAAATTAGTAGATAAAGATATGAACAAATCAGGGCTGTCCAATTCAAACATATCTCCTGGTACAAGGCCTGAAAGATCTGCCAAAATTAAGTTCTGGAGAAACAGAAACTAACTTAAGTAAAATTATGAAAGACAATTGTCTGTATAATTTAAGCGAGATAATTTGCTCATAAAGATTTCTGTCCATCAGTATTAAATACCAAACTCACCAATTTTATAACTGCCAGCCTTCCCTTTGATCCCACTACCCCCCCTTCTTCTTCTCACCAGTGGCCAGAGCGTGTGTATCGTTGTGAAGCTGGTGTCACAGCCATTGCTTCTCCATCACAGACCCAAATCTTCTTGCTGTTGGTAGCCATGATGGTGTTATCTCCATATATAATGTCCGGAATGTTGCGACATACCTCTGCTAAGCACCAGGTTAGTTTTTAAACATTAGTTTACCATCTGTTTTTTTTGCACAATAATTAAAGGGAAACCCAATGCTCAGACCAACCTTGATGTTAATCTATCCCTTGATATCCTGCAAAATAGATATGATGTGTCATTTTCGCAGTTTCCCGAATTATAAAGTAGGTAAATTTGCAGTTAAAAGTCTAAATCTACTTCGTCAATTTGCTGTGACATCAGCCCCGGAAGTAGACCACCAGATCCGTATTGTGTAAGGGTTACATCGCGGTGCGATTTAACTCAAACACCGAAAATTTTTGATTTTATTCGGAGGCAACCATATATTCGGGGGCAAACACATATTTTAGGGGGCAACCCCCCCTTAGAGCCAGATTTTTCTAATGTCAGAACAACTTTGGCACTTCATGGGTGATGAAGGTTGTCGTGATGTTTCATCAGAATTGTGTGTATTGTTTTGAGCCGAAAGCAAATACCTATTTGGGGAGGCAACCCACTCCCCACCCCGTAATCCCTCTGTAGAACCCTTCAGACCCCTTTTTTGCTTTTTTAACGCCATCATGGGCGATGAAAGGTTGTGGTCAAATTTCATTAAAATCGTTCATGTAGTTTCTGAGAAGTTGCAAGTATTTGTGGACAGATGGATGGACGGACGGATGGATGACACACCATCCCATAAGCTCCCCGAACTACTTTGCAGGTTAGCTAAAAACCATCCCTGAGAATATTATTAAACAACAACTACAGTTGGAAGCTGTCCAGAGCTCAGCAACGATCCTAAAGAGAGCCCTCAGCACAAAACTTTGAGAACAGAAAACATCACAGCTTGGTCCATGAATCATGAGGAGGAGGAGGAGATTGGGACCATACTCTGTGCAGAGCGTTGTGCAAGTCGCCGACTCTGGATCCAGCAAAAGAGCCCCAGATCATCCCGCCTCCTCCTCCATGTTTGACAGTTGGTGTCACACACTGAGGAACCATCCTTTCGCCAACTCGACGGCATACAAAAACCTGCGTGATGAACCGAAGAATTTCAAATTTTGATCATCGGTCCATAAGACCTTCTTCCAGTTTTCAGTAGTCCACTGGCGGTGCTTCATGGCCCAGGAAAGCCTCTTTTCTTATTTTGCGATCTAAGCAATGGCTTCTTATTGCCACTCGACCTGTCAGACCTGCAGCTCGAAGTCTTCTCTTCACAGTTGAAACTGAGAACTTCCTTACTTCGACCTGTGTTAAGCTGTGCTTGAAGCTGCTGTCCTGTTGAGCCACCTATCACACAAGCTGGTTGACTCAGAACTTGTCTTCTGATTGTGTTGGGGCTTTGGGTCTGCCAGACCTCTTCCAGTCAGAGTTTTCCTCCCGTTTTCAAGTGCTTTTTGATGGTGTAGGAAACTGTACTCAATGACACCTTGGCTGCTTTGCAATTTCTCCAAAGGAAAGACCAACACTTTTAACGGTTATAATGGTCTGTCTGTCTTCCTTTGTTAATTGTCTTTTTCTTGCCATTATGATAGCAATATACTACTCCTGCAGTGCAATATTGTCCAAATAATACTTCAGAGGGTGTGGCACCGCAGTCTGCTTTCCAACACTGCTTTTTTACAAACAGAGGGTTTGTAACTAATCAAACAAAATTGGGACACCTGTAGGAATTGTTGCATCAACTTTCAAGGCTTAATTTACTTCCCTTGCTGCAGAACAGCTGCAGTTGCTAACCATTACTTGTTCCCTGAAAAGGGCCTTTTTTAACAACTCTGAAAGTTACATTATTTTCAGTTTTTGGTAACCGTCACCTTTTTTTAACCTCTGACAGTTACCACTTAGCTTTGTACCATTTCAGGTTATTCACTGTACTTGAACTGCATAAATTTCAGTAAAACTCCAAAAATGGGGGTGTTCTAAAACTTTTGACCAGAAGCGTACCTTCTACATCCTGACTGATTTAATCATTAACAATGTCATCCTTTCGCGTGTGCAAACAGAGAACTACCAGGAAGACACATGAGCACCATATGGGACCTGTGCTGGGTGATACAGAACGAGGTGCTGACTTGGACAAGTTGTAACACCCCTGACATCCAACTCGACAGCTGGTGGATCAGCCTAGTACAACCGCTCAAAGTAACCGGCCCATCGGGCCTTCACTTCGGAATCCTCTGTCAAGAGCCTACCACCCTCTGCTCCAACTGCAGTTCAGCGAGGGATGGGCTTGGATGAAAGCAATGTGCGAATTCCCCTGTAAGCAGGATGAGAATCACTTGACCACAGGTGATGCTCTACCCCCTCCATAAAACTGTACGTGCGCTAAGGCTGGACAAGGAGGCCTATGTGCAAGGGATCTGTGAGGGGGTAGAGCATCACCTGTGGTCAAGTGATTCTCATCCTGCTTACAGGGGAATTCGCACATTGCTTTCATCAAGCCCATCCCTCGCTGAACTGCAGTTGGAGCAGAGGGTGGTAGGCTCTTGACAGAGGATTCCGAAGTGAAGGCCCGATGGGCCGGTTACTTTGAGCGGTTGTACTAGGCTGATCCACCAGCTGTCGAGTTGGATGTCAGGGGTGTTACAATAACTGTTGCTGACCTCCAATCAACTGTGGTCCACCTTCGCTTGTAGAACATAGGCTGCGGTGAACCAGTTGAAATGGGGTAAAGCTCCAGGATCTGTGGCATCCATGCTGAACTTCTCAAGGCTGGTGGAAATGCTGCACTCGTGTCATTGCATGCAGTTCTCTGCTCTGCCTGGAACACAGGCATCATCCCAACTGACTGGAAGAGGGGCCTTGTTGTCCCTCTCTGGAAAGGGAAGGGTGATCGCCAAGACTGCAACAACTACCGAGTGGTGATGCTGCTTTCAGTGCCGGGCAAGGTCTTTGCTCGGATAATTCTTGATAGAGTTTTCCACCATCTGCTTGAGCACCAGCATCCAGAGCAGTCAGGCTTCATACCAAGAGGTCAACGATTTACTGTATCCTTGCTCTTCAGGTCCTCACCGAACGCAGACAAGAGTTTCGGCAGGGCTGCTTGCAGCCTATGTTCATTATCTGTAAAGCGTTTGATTCAGTGAAACAGGATGCTCTCTGGAGGATTCTTGGTCTTCGTGGGGTGCCACCAAAATTATCGATCTGATGTCTGAACTCCACTCTGGTTATGAGAGTGCTGTGAGATGTGGTGGTACCATCTCTGACTTATTTCCAGTTGTTACTGGAGTTCGTCAGGGGTGTATACTGGCCCCCACACTTTTCAGCACTTGTATGGACTGGATTTTAGGGAGGATGTCGGAGAGATCAAGCTCGGCACATCGTTTGGGAATGTCAAGATCTCTGACCTGATTTCGCAGATGATGCAGTCATCTTTGCGGAGACTTTAGATATCCTTTTGAGGGCCTCGAGGTGCTAAATAAGGAGTCGGAGCTGCTGGGATTATGGGTTTCCTGGGTCAAAACTAAGATCCAGGCTTTCAATGACATCTTGGATGCTGCTCTCCTGTCTGTATCTGTTTGTGGTGAGGATGTTGAGGTCATGGAGAGATTCACTTACCTTGGCAGTGATATTCATGTCTCTGCTGGCTGTGAGTCAGAGGTCAATAGACGTCTGGGTCGGGCCTGGGGAGTCATGGATTCACTGGATAATGGGTGTGACGCTGCCAGTACCTGTGCGGCAAGACGAAAGTCTGAGTCTTCAGGTCCTTGGTGCTTCCAGTCTTGCTCTATGGATGTGAGACTTGGACTCTGACCAGGGATCTGAGACGGAGACTTAATGCCTTTGGTACCAGGGCTCTTCGGAGAATCCTTGGCTATCGCTGGTCAGACTTTGTGTCCAACGAGCGGTTGCTGAGAGAGACTCAAATGAGATTTGTTACCTGCATAGTCCGTGAGTGTCATTTGCGGCTGTATGGACATGTGGCTCATTTCCTGATGCTGATCCTGCTCACCAGATTCTCTCAGCGAGAGTCTCGTCAGTGGAGGAGGCTAATGGGCCGACCACGTGCCTCGTGGTTGCAGCAGGTTGATCGGCATCTCAAGGAGATGGGGATTGGCCAGGCATCTGCCTGGGGATGGCCAGACGGAGGCCCCTGGAGTAGTGGCAGAAAGTGGACGCAGCGACGCGCTGCTCTGGCGCATGCTCCCACACCTGGCCTGACCTGACGTTCATGATAAATGCCACGAATGTCTGGTTATTGTTTCAATTGGAAAAAGGGGAGTGGTTCCCGGCGGTTCGTGATTCATAAGGGGACATTAAAACATTTTCTGAACACGAATACACATAAATCCAGTTTCAGTAAAAATGCTTACAAATAAACAAACAACAGTAGCAGGTACTGTTTGCAATTTTTATTGAAGATATGA
Organism: Eptatretus atami; assembly: GCA_035128595.1. Lineage (NCBI taxonomy): Eukaryota > Metazoa > Chordata > Myxini > Myxiniformes > Myxinidae > Eptatretus > Eptatretus atami. The sequence continues at coordinate 46,787,026 of CM068958.1, read as the reverse complement.
TGTAACTTTTGATGTGATGATGATGATGATGATAATGAAGAGTTGGAATCCAATCAACTTTTCTGAAGAGTATGCAGTTGAGGGCGTTATTTATTGGCTGCTCTTAGAGCACCCTTATTCTGGTAATTTCCATCTGTCTGTCTGTCTGCGAAACTTTGGTCAAGCCTAGGGGGCTAAACCACTCAACCGATTCCAATGAAATTTGGTAGGTAGGACCAATATTTCTGGGAATCGTGTGCTTTCGAATATGGACCCCGGGCCCTAGCAACGGCATAGCAACGGCCCTTTAAAGTGGTCAAAAAATCGAAAAAAAAAATAAAATCGAAAAATTGAAGCTTAGAGTTCTGTGCACAATCTATCTAGCTCCCTTCATGCCAATTTGCAGCCCTAACAAAAAAATGTTTGTAGGAGGAGATAGGTTTTGGGCGAGTACATGTCGAACATTTCAGAAACGGTTAATTGCGAATATCTCTAAGAGAAAGAGTCTGATTTTGATGAACTTGGTGAAATGTGACAATGTGGCTAGCATGTACACATAAATGAATGGTTGCTATGCACACCTCCGTTGCTTAGCAACAGCTAAAATACTTTATTGTACATCTACACTTATTGTGGACTGTACAAAAAAAATCAATAGCTCCGAAACTGGACCTCCGAGGGACCTCTTTTGTTGTGCCCAAGGAGAATGTCTTACAGCATCATATAAAAAAAATAAAATCTTTAGCGAATAGATAAATGGAATTACCAGGGCTGCCATTTGTTAGAGTCTCTTTGGAAACATGCCTTAAATTTCACAAGGCGGGTTTCTGGGCGCAAACTAAGAGGGCTGTGATAATCATATTTATTGTGCTAAATTGATTGATAGCATGAACATGAATATCGGCTAGTCGCGTCGGCCAGCTTTCCCTCTAGAGCGAGCAGCCATATCGCCTACCGGCTTGTTCTGGACATTTATCTGTCTGTCTGTCGGCGAAACTTTGGTCAAGCCTAGGGGCTAAACCACTCTACCGATTCCAATGAAATTTGGTAGTAGGACCAATATTTCTGGGAATCGTGTGCTTTCGAATATGGGACCCCGGGCCCTAGCAACGACATAGCAACGGCCCTTTAAAGTGGTCAAAAAATCGAAAAAAATCAAAAAAATAAATAAATCGAAAAATCGAAGCTTTGAGTTCTGTGCACAATCTATCTAGCTCCCTTCATGCCAATTTGCAGCCCGAACAAAAAATATTTGTAGGAGGAGATAGGTTTTGTGCGAGTACATGTCGAACATTTCAGAAACGGTTAATTGCGAATATCTCTAAGTGAAAGAGTCTGATTTTGATGAAACTTGGGTGAAATGTGTACAATGTGGCTAGCATGTACACATAAATGAATGGTTGCTATGCACACCTCCGTTGCTTAGCAACAGCAAAAATACTTTATCGATCATCGTACACTTTTGTGGACTGTACAAAAAAATCAATACCTCCGAAACTGGACCTCCGAGGGACCTGTTTTTTTTGTGCCCAAGGAGAATGTCTTACAGCATCATATAAAAAAAAAAATCTTTAGCGAATAGATAAATGGAATTACCAGGGCTGCCATTTGTTAGAGTCTCTTGGAAACATGACTGAAATTCACAAGGCGGGCTTCTGGGCGCAAACTAAGAGGCTGTGATAATCATATTTATTGTGCTAAATTGATTGATTGCATGTACATGAATATCGGGTAGTGGCGTCGGCCAGCTTTCCATCTAGAGCGAGCAGCCATGTCGCTACCGGCTTGTTTATTTATTGATTTGTTCGTGTGCAGCCTGTGGCTGCTTGGCTGCATCATTTTTAGGGGGCACAGCTGTGCTCTGATGCAATGCCCCTGTTACCAGCACACCTATATTTGCCAACCTCAGAAAGATGACAGGCTGAATCAACCCTACTTGGTGACTGGTTATAATTCAACAGCCTGACAGGGGCTTGAGCTCAAGACCCATAGGATCTTAAGCCAAGCACCTTAACCGTTAAGCTCACACCAGGCCTGTGAGGGGTTGGAGAGGTGAGGCTGCTGATGTGTTGAGGTGGGAGCCAGACGCGATGGGTAATCGACAGCTGTTTTGCTGAGTGCTGCAAGTTTCTGTGTAGCTCCTTGTATGGGAGCAAAACTAATCCTCCCCCTCTTGAGCCGGGGTACCGCTCCATCACTTGGTCCGCATTTTGCAACCTGTCAGGGACTACCCTCATATCCTGCAGCACCTCAGCCATAACGTAATGGTCAGTTTGGGCCTCACACCTCTTCCTCCTCTTCACCTGCCCTCCTCCTCCTTGGAAACCTTGATGATGCCTTCAACTCCTCCCCATGCGAGGTGTTGAGCTCCTCCAATTTCTGAGGCTCCATATCGTCAAAGCTTTCCTCTCCATCTTCTCGTGCCAACCCAGCAAATTTCCGCCTCTCTTCCATGGTGTCCTGAAAACCTCTGAAGTTGTTGACTGACTGTGGCCATTGGTTTTGCAGTAAGCATTGATGGTGAGGGCTTTCACTTCATCCAGCAAGTGTTTGGGCACTGAAACAGTGTGCTATTTTAAAGTCCTTCCAACATTTCCTGATGTTAAGTTCGGGGTCGGATTCCATAGCATTCACGATGCGATGGAAGGCGGGAACGGGTGTAATACGGTTTGAATGTCGAAATTACCCCTTGGTCGAGTAGTTGGATGAGGAGGAGATGTTGGGTTACAGGAAGATGTCCTCGACATTGATATGGGCCAACTTCAGTACTTCAGTGTGGCCAGGAGCATTGTCCACCAGCAGGGTTACCTGAAGGAGAGATTCTTTACTCCCAGGTTTCTCTCCACTTGAGGGATGACAGTTGTGGAACCAAACCATGAAGCTGGCAGCTGTTATTCACGCCTTTGTTGGTCCTCTGAAATACAGGTAGAGTGTGTGGCTTATGTTTGCCCTTGAGAGCATGTAGGTTTAGCGAATGTTACATCATCCGTTTGATCATGCAGTCCCTTTTGGCATTGCACAGAAAAGAAGAGATACCCGGACCTTTGCAGCCTTGAACCCCAATGCTGTCCTCTCTCGCTTCGAGATAAAAGTTCTCATGGGCATTTTATTCCACAACAGGCCAGTCTCATCTGCATTGAAGACGTGCTCTGGTACATACCAATTCTCCACGATGAGCTGCGCGAGTTCAGCAGGGAAAGTTTCAGCTGTCTTGTGGCCGCTGAAGCATGGTCGCCTATGAGCTGCAAATTGTTGAGACCGTTCCTGCTTCTTGAAGCGGTGAAACCATCCCCTGCTAGCTTGGAAGGGAAAGGGGCCACCTGTACCACATCACTCATACGCACATCACGAAGTGCATCACTCGTGTTTGCAGCATCACCCATGCCAACCAGATGATCGAACATGCGCTTTGCCTTTTCATGAATCAGAGGTCCATTTCAGGCAAGTTTTTCTGAGCTTTGTCCTCGAAGCACCCATTCATTTCCTTCTCCATTGTTTCTATGTGAATGCCGTGACACTTTCATGAATCACCTTCTCTGTTTTCTTTATATAAGGGTAGTCGACTTGTTCACACCATAATGCCTGCCCACAGATGCCGCCACTCTTGATAGCCAGTCTAGTAACTCCACTTTCTGACTCAGGCTCATGGCTCTGACTTTTTTTCTGCCCTTGGGAGCAGACACATCTCCTGCACTACTCTTGTGCTTCGGACCCATGATTGAACAATGTGCACACAAAGTCCATAAGTGTGACAAATCACAGCAGTCAAGGCAGCAGAATGAACAATGAGCGCAAAAAGTCCACAAGTGCGAGGAATTACAGCAGGTCAAGGCAACGGGACGAAAAGAAAGAATGAGACCCAGGACACACTGCACATAAGTAGCTGTCACATTCAGCAGGGGGTTGTGTGTAGATGGAAGAGGGTTGGGTGGTGTGACCACTGTTTGTAGGGGTGGTGGTGGGGGATAGTTTATGCACGCGTACAGGTGCTTCATGCACAGCTGATGTGAGATGGTTTTAGAGTTACTATATGCGCTTGGCTGGTGGGAGATGGTTTATGCGCCCACAAAAACTGGGAATTGCTGAAGCATACGGGCTGCGAAAGTAGACCCAGGTCACATTTTATAAACTGTGAATACGCGGGGTCCGCGAATGTCGAATCCGCAAATGTGGGGTTTCACGATATAGCATAACATTTCAAAAAGTTGTGGATGTATAATATCAAAACTTGGTGGATTTCTTTGGGAAGGTGAGAAGAACAAGCCGATTAGATTTGGTTCAGATTCAGATGCCGACCAAGCCGACCACTACCAGAGGGATACAAAACGGAAACTGTTCAGCTTGGCGGAGGAATGCACTTCACCGAGTGCCGTTTTAATTAACCTCCGCCATCGAAGATGGACGGAGGTTACTGTTTTCACCCCTTTCTGTTGTTTGTTTGTTTGTGAACAGTATTACGAAAAAACTCCTCGACGGATTTCGACGAAACTTGGTGGGGGGGATTAGGTATGTCCAAGGATCATGCCATTAGATTCTGGACTTGGTCCCAAGTCCAATATGGCCGCCATAGCGGCCATTTTGAAAAAATATTTGAATTTTTGTTTTTGCATTTCTACATGTTTTAAGTGATTTCCAAACCCCCCCCCCCCCAAAAAAAAAATTGTTAGAGAAAAAAAAACAACATTTTGCAACTTTTTTTTCAACAAAATTTCGATTTTTTTTTGCATTTCTACATGTTATAAGTGATTTCCAACAAAAAAAACATGCCAAAATTATAACTGTGGCTGATTTTGGAACTTCAGGTGGATATACCCACATAAAATCAATTTCTGTCTCAAGGAATCTAGTTGACGAATGAATTGAGTATGTAAAAGTTAAAAGTAAAAGGAAAGTTGCAAACTATAACTCTGTGAGCACTGTTGACGTCAAAATTGAATGAATAGGATATCAGGTTCACTTGAGTGACCCAGCAGTATTGGCGGCGGAGGTTTTGCACTCTACACCGATGTGCTCCCCTCTAGTTTCATCTGTATTACTGATATTATTTCATGCACATTTTCATTGGAATATCGTGCATGCAAGAACCGAAAGTACATCAACACATGATTTCCACATGATAATTGAACCACAATTTACCATGTGATACTATTTACACAACCATACATAATTCTCTGCTCCACCCACCCCCCCCCCTTTTCCAAACCATTCACCCATAAAAGGCCAAAATAAACAAATCACAAAAAACATCAAAATAAAATTTAAAAAAGCATATCAGGATGGAATCTTAAAAAAAACAACAATCAAACAAGGTTGTTACAAACACCACAACTTGCCACACAATCCTTTTTACGGATTTCCATCACGACATCTTTGGATATTTTTCTGTCTCAATTCCACAACATATATAATACACAATTCCACCATCCCGGACGACATATTTACAGCTCCCTTCCAGATAGACTTATTCATACATTTGTTACGATTGCACACAGTCACCTATGACAAGAATGGAAAAAGATGCTCAACCTTTCCCAAAATGGGAATCTGCTCCACTTTACTCTACATGATGGACACGCAACATTTTATTTCTTACTGTGTTTGTGATATCCTTCTCATGCTTTATCTGCAAATCATCGAACCAAGAATATTATGCTGTTCCTTCATGGCACAATACCCAAACATGTATGCAGATGATGACTCTGAAGTGAAGCAGTATGGAGGATATGAGGTTACCCCCAAGATTCACGGTCAAGCACACAGAACACAACAAATACAAGTCCTGCCCTGGATCAGCTCTGGTTTATGGCTGTGCTCTAACAAAGGTCGTAATGTAAGCTGCCTGGCTGTGAACCAAGCCAACAGTAGGCTTTGCAGATGAGGTATTTTGGTATCCTTGTTTACTCGCACATGGCAATACTTGGCCAAGGTCCAATAACACTGGGCATGTTATGCCAATCCACACTTTGCCAACAGGAAATTTAACAAAATGTTTTGGTAACCTTTGATCAAGCATTGATCCTAATCCAAAGTTTGCAACCTATTGTGTTGTCAGGATATTTTAGCTGTTGGCTATGGGCAGTTTGACTTCCAACACAAGAAAAATGGCCTGGTCTGCTGTTGGACTGTCAAGAACCCGACGGTAACTAAAAAGACCATGCAGTTAAGCTGAAAAACAGCAGGTGCTCGATTGATTCCAACCTTCCTCGTGTGTTGCCATTATTCCTACATATAGAACTTTGTTTTATTTTTCGGTTGTGTTTCCAGGTTTGCCATTCCACAACTGTATCCCATCTCAAATCAACTGATTCTAATATATGTCTTTTTCTTTCCTATTACCAAATATCATGAAGCTTGTCACATGAATTTTAACCAGAATGGCACATGGTATACCACATACCTCCGCCAAGCTGAACATTTTTACGTTTTGTATCCCATTGATAGGACAGGTCTGCATCCGGACCTTAACAAAAGTCGAATCAGCTGTTTCTCGTCACCTACCCAAATAATCCACCAAGTGTGGTCTTATTATTTATTTTATTTTGAGATAATGCCCGCAATGTTTTTGAGATATCATGCTATACATCGTGATTCTTTAGTTGTCTTTTACATTAGTTGGTGTCTTTCTGGGAACTGATGAAAGAAGATAAAGCTTTGGGGCCAGATAATTACATCTGAGAGCATTGAAGGAGATGGCAGAGCATGTAGGGATGATGTTAACATACTGTACATAATGTCATGCTTGTCTGCTCTGTCAACATGAGTCTGTGTCATTGATGTACAGGATGTTCCCAAAAGACCAGGACAACTTTGGTTGTTAATATATTTAGAACCACAAATGATGCAAACGATACCTTTGATTTATATGATACAAAAACTCATTACGTTTTGTGCACACAACAATACACTTCAAGTGAGCTCTGTTTGTCATGCGCAGGGCATCAAGGCAGTACATGAGTTCTTGCCATGTTCGGCTCAGCATGTTTGCATCCACCAGTGCACATGAAGCTGTGATATGAGAACGAAAATCCTGCATTTGCGACCTTGGTGATGTGGACAACATCTTTGACAACCCCCACAGAAAAAAATTCAAGAGGGGTTGTCTGGTGATCGTGGGGGCCAGGTGGTTGGTCTGCCTCGGCCAATCCAGCGACCTGGAAATTTTTCATTCAGGATAGCTCAAAACTAAGGCCCAATGAGGGGGTGCCCCATCCTGTTGAAAAATGATATTGCAGGTCTTTAATCTGTGGGAACGGAAAATCCTTCCAACATGTTCATGTAAATTGTTGAGGTCACTATTCCCTCCGCAAAGAAAAACGGACCCACAAAGCGGCCATGGAGAAGGGCACACCACACATTGACCTTTGGACTGTCGCTCTGTGTTCAATGACAATGTGGGGGTTTTCAGAGCCGCAGATCCTCACATTGGGCCAGTTGATCTTCCCCGATACATGAAAGCAAGCTTCGTCTGTGAACATGACCTTTTTCAGGTAATCTTCGTCATCTTCTATGCAACTGAGCATTTCCAAGGCAAACACCTTGCATTTGGGTCCGTCAATTGGTTTGAGTTTCTGTAGAATCTGCACCTTACATGCATAATGCTTCAGTCTTTTTTTGCAAAATACTGTGCACAGTGGTGGTTGGTCGTCGCAGTTCTCTTGATGGGAGTCAAATTGATTTTCTGGGACTTTGTTGAAATGATTCACGCACTCGTTCAACATCGACTGCACTTGTGCTTGATCGACCGGTACTTTTCGTTTCTGACAACTTCCAACTCCCTTAAACCCCTTGTACCACTCTCTGATACAAGTCTGCAATGGCAGATTCCCTTGTACGGAAATTACACTGAACTTGCATGTCGGATCTCGTCTCAATGAACCATTTGATGCACTGAGCTTTCTCCTGTGGAGTCGCCATTTTATTTCACAATTAAACCACCAGACCTGAAAAGAAAAGAAAACTTCATGAGTTTCTGTATCACATAAAACAAAGGGTATCGTACCATTTGTGGTACTAAATATATTAATAACCAAAGTTGTCTGGGTCTTTTTGGAACACCCTGTGTTATAGACTGACCTTTGCTCATACAACATGGTAGCCAATCTTCACAAAAACAGATACATCACTGATCCACCCAAACTTCAACTAGTTGCAGACATCCAAAGATTTCCATGCCTTCACGTTTTCCAGGATGTGAATACTTTTTGTAACTATAAGATAATTCACTAAATCTGGATATAAAATGGTTGGAAAGTTTATCTTGCTTCTGGACCTTGTTGTATTCGGCAATTCATATGGTCTGTGTTACCTACAATGTGGATTGTTATAATATCGCTCCCGAAACAAAGTATGCTACATATTGACATCCAAGCTTTGGAACAAGATTTGACCCCAATTATTTGGCCACGAAAGCACACGAAGGACAATAACTCAAACAATCATGAACGTGGTAGTTTATTTATTTATTTTTAACTGTTGCGGAGATAATCTCTCTTGGATGGAATGAGGTTCCAGAGTGCCAGCCACTCAGCAAGGACTATGTTCCTGCCTATCAAACAGTCCATATTTCAATCCAATTAGCTACTCTACCATGCGACACCACAACACAAACCCCAACTTAGTTACAGCATTCTATGCAGTACCTTATCAAATGCCATTATACACCAATTCTCCAAATTGCTTATCAATACCTTACATCCACTGCATTTCCCTCATCAAAATAATCCGAAAACTGATTCACAGAACTCTAATAAATTTGGTAAACATGATCTTCCTTTGCTGAATCCATGCTAACTACCTTTAATTAGTTTGATATTATTCAAGTGTTTCCCTATCTGTTCCTTAATTAATGTCTTCAACACCTTCCCCACAATGGAGTCAAACTAACAGGTGTATAATTCACCAATTCTTCTCCAGAACGTTCTGGTGTTACATTTGCTATTCTCCAATCCTCTGGTACCTGTACTGACTCCAACAAGCTGTTAAAGATATGTTAACACCTCGTTTGTCTGCTCTGCCACCTCCTGCAATACTCTAGGATCCATTTATCTGGCCCTGGAGCTTTAACATTCCTTAAATTTTCGAGCTGTTTCTTCACTTCATTTACTCCTACTTGGATCTCTTCAAAAGCCCTTGCTCACCCCTCCCCTGATGATTCATATGTAAACGTGGAAGCAAAAAACCGATTTAATATGCCTGCCATCTCACCCTCTGTGTCCACCAATTTGCACATACATCCTCATTGGGTCCACACTTCTCTTAACCCCTTCCTTACCCCTTATATATTAATGAAGCCTTGCTGTTACTATGTTTAATATTGTCTATGTTCTTTTCATATTCCCTTTGGCTGCCGAGTTAATTTCTTAACTGGGCTTTGTTTCCTCCTATACTGATCTGTCAAACTCTCATCCTGTTATTTTCAACTTGATAAATGCCTTCTGCGTATCCATAATTACACTGGTGCTTCCCTACTCAAACACCTGGTCTCTTTCTGCCTCTAACCTTTATACCTCAATGGAATATACCGAATCTGTGTCCTCTCCATTTGCTCCTTCAAGGTTACCCATTTCTCTGATGCTGACCAACCCACCCACTCATTAATTTTATCCAATCTAAGGCTCTGAAATCACTTCTCATACCCTCAAAGTTTGCCCTCCTAAAATCCAACAACCCTACACCACTATTCCAAACTTCACATCTCAACAATACAATTGTGCTGACTGGTTGTGTTTGCCCTCACCAGATGTTATCCAACCTCCAACCACCTCCACTGCATTGGGATCATTACTTAAAAAAAAGTCTATCACTGCACTCCCCTTCGTGGAGTTTTCCACAAACTGTAAAATCCTTGTCAAAATTGTACTATGGAATAGAGTTTAAAAAGAGCATTATAACTACATAAGAACCATATATTTAAATTAGTAGATAAAGATATGACAAATCAGGGCTGTCCAATTCAAACATATCTCCTGGTACAAGGCCTGAAAGATCTGCCAAAATTAGTTCTGGAGAAACAGAAAACTAACTTAAGTAAAATTATGAAAGACAATTGTCTGTATAATTTAAGCGAGATAATTTGCTCATAAAGATTTCTGTCCATCAGTATTAAATACCAAACTCACCAATTTTATAAACTGCCAGCCTTCCCTTTGATCCCACTACCCCCACCTTCTTCTTCTCACCATGGCCAGAGCGTGTGTATCGTTGTGAAGCTGGTGTCACAGCCATTGCTTCTCCATCACAGACCCCAAATCTTCTTGCTGTTGGTAGCCATGATGGTGTTATCTCCATATATAATGTCCGGAATGTTGCCGACATACCTCTGCTAAGCACCAGGTTAGTTTTTAAACATTAGTTTACCATCTGTTTTTTTTGCACAATAATTAAAGGGAAACCCAATGCTCAGACCAACCTTGATGTTAATCTATCCCTTGATATCCTGCAAAATAGATATGATGTGTCATTTTCCGTTTCCCGAATTATAAGTAGGTAAATTTGCAGTTAAAAGTCTAAATCTACTTCGTCAATTTGCTGTGACATCAGAACTACCCGGAAGTAGACCACCAGATCCGTATTGTGTAAGGGTTTACATCCGCGGTGCGATTTAACTCAAACAACCGAAAATTTTTGATTTTATTCGGAGGCAACCATATATTCGGGGGCAAACACATATTTTAGCGGGGCAACCCCCCTAGAGCCAGATTTTTCTAATGTTCAGAACAACTTTGGCACTTCATGGGTGATGAAGGTTGTCGTGATGTTTCATCAGAATTGTGTGTATTGTTTTGAGCGAAAGCAAATACCTATTTGGGGAGGCAACCCACTCCCCACCCCGTAATCCTCTGTAGAACCCTTCAGACCCCTTTTTTGCTTTTTTAACGCCATCATGGGCGATGAAAGGTTGTGGTCAAATTTCATTAAAATCGTCATGTAGTTTCTGAGAAGTTGCAAGTATTTGTGGACAGATGGATGGACGGACGGATGGATGACACACCATCCATAAGCTCCCCGAACTACTTTGCAGGTTAGCTAAAAACCATCCCTGAGAATATTATTAAACAACAACTACAGTTGGAAGCTGTCCAGAGCTCAGCAACGATCCTAAAGAGAGCCCTCAGCACAAAACTTTGAGAACAGAAAACATCACAGCTTGGTCCATGAATCATGAGGAGGAAGGAGGAGATTGGGACCATACTCTGTGCAGAGCGTTGGTGCAAGTCGCCGACTCTGGATCCAGCAAAAGAGCCCCAGATCATCCCGCCTCCTCCTCCATGTTTGACAGTTGGTGTCACACACTGAGGAACCATCCTTTCGCCAACTCGACGGCATACAAAAACCCTGCGTGATGAACCGAAGAATTTCAAATTTTGATCATCGGTCCATAAGACCTTCTTCCAGTTTTCGTAGTCCACTGGCGGTGCTTCATGGCCCAGGAAAGCCTCTTTTCTTATTTTGCGATCTAGCAATGGCTTCTTATTGCCACTCGACCTGTCAGACCTGCAGCTCGAAGTCTTCTCTTCACAGTTGAAACTGAGACTTCCTTACTTCGACCTGTGTTAAGCTGTGCTTGAAGCTTGCTGTCCTGTGAGCCACCTATCACACAAGCTGTTGACTCAGAAACTTGTCTTCTGATTGTGTTGGGGCTTTGGGTCTGCCAGACCTCTTCCAGTCAGAGTTTTCCTCCCGTTTTCAAGTGCTTTTTTGATGGTGTAGGAAACTGTACTCAATGACACCTTGGCTGCTTTGCAATTTCTCCAAAGGAAAGACCAACACTTTTAACGGTTATAATGGTCTGTCTGTCTTCCTTTGTTATTGTCTTTTTCTTGCCATTATGATAGCAATATACTACTCCTGCAGTGCAATATTGTCCAAATAATACTTCAGAGGGTGTGGCACCGCAGTCTGCTTTCCAACACTGCTTTTTTACAAACAGAGGGTTTGTAACTAATCAACAAAAGTTGGGACACCTGTAGGAATTGTTGCATCAACTTTCAAGGCTTAATTTACTTCCCTTGCTGCAGAACAGCTGCAGTTGCTAACCCATTACTTGTTCCCTGAAAAGGGCCTTTTTTAACAACTCTGAAAGTTACATTATTTTCAGTTTTTGGTAACCGTCACCTTTTTAACCTCTGACAGTTACCACTTAGCTTTGTACCATTTCAGGTTATTCACTGTACTTGAACTGCATAAATTTCAGTAAAACTCCAAAAATGGGGGTGTTCTAAAACTTTTGACCAGAAGCGTACCTTCTACATCCTGACTGATTTAATCATTAACAATGTCATCCTTTCGCGTGTGCAAACAGAGAACTACCAGGAAGACACATGAGCACCATATGGGACCTGTGCTGGGTGATACAGAACGAGGTGCTGACTTGGACAAGTTG
>CM068958.1:46749280-46765580 GCA_035128595.1 Eptatretus atami | reverse complement strand
GGCCAAAAGGACTTTCAGGGAGTACATAAAGAAGATTTTAATGAGAGAGAGAACCACCTGGAGCGGAGTGAAGAGTTGGTTTGGAACTGAATGCCAATGGGAGACATTTGCTGTCAATGCTTTCCAAAGGGAATGGAGGAACTAGCTAATAACTATTTGGAATTATAAACCCATATTAGTCTAACATTTACAAAAAGAAGTTTCAATCTCTGATTGACCAAATTTCACTTAGTGAAAGATTGGCAAATCATCCACGGCTAGCATAGGGTATTTCAAACTGACGATCCACAACATTATGCAAACTATGTGCTTCAGCTGGAATGCGACATAGCTCACACCAATTGTAAAGAAATAAACATTAATTCTTAAATGCTTAGCCAGCTGTAATAATAAACTTTTACAAAGTGAAGCAATCCATTACATCATTTATATGGTTGCAAAGCACATGAGAAACACCATTGAAGCCCAGTTCTTTAAGAATCATCACTTGGGTGACTCGACCATTTCTCAATACGAAACCAGGTCTTCATTATTGTCAACTCTGTCCAAGTCAGCACCTCGTTCTGTATCACCCAGCACAGGTCCCATATGGTGCTCATGTGTCTTCCTGGTAGTTCTCTGTTTGCACACGCGAAAGGATGACATTGTTAAGATTAAATCAGTCAGGATGTAGAAGGTACGCTTCTGGTCAAAAGTTTTAGAACACCCCATTTTTGGAGTTTTTACTGAAATTTATGCAGTTCAAGTACAGTGAATAACCTGAAATGGTACAAAGCTAAGTGGTAAACTGTCAGAGGTTAAAAAAAGTGAGGTTACCAAAAAACTGAAAATAATGTAACTTTCAGAGTTGTTAAAAAAGGCCCTTTTCAGGGAACAAGTAATGGTTAGCAACTGCAGCTGTTCTGCAGCAAGGGAAGTAAATTAAGCCTTGAAAGTTGATGCAACAATTCCTACAGGTGTCCAACTTTGTTTGATTAGTTACAAACCCTCTGTTTGTAAAAAGCAGTGTTGGAACAGACTGCGGTGCCACACCCTCTGAAGTATTATTTGGACAATATTGCACTGCAGGAAGTAGTTATTGCTATCATAATGGCAAGAAAAAGACAATTAACAAAGGAAGACAGACAGACCATTATAAACCGTTAAAAGTGTTGGTCTTTCCTTTGGAAGAATTGCAAAGCAGCCAAGGTGTCATTGAGTACAGTTTCCTACACCATCAAAAAAGCACTTGAAAAGGAGGAAAACTCTGACTGGAAGAGGTCTGGCAGACCCAAGCCCCAACACAATCAGAAGACAAGTTTCTGAGTCAACAGCTTGTGTGATAGGTGGCTCAACAGGACAGCAGCTTCAAGCACAGCTTAACACAGGTCGAAGTAAGGAAGTCTCAGTTTCAACTGTGAAGAGAAGACTTCGAGCTGCAGGTCTGACAGGTCGAGTGGCAAATAGAAGCCATTGCTAGATCGCAAAATAAGAAAAGAGGCTTTCCTGGGCCATGAAGCACCGCCAGTGGACTACTGAAAACTGGAAGAAGGTCTTATGGACCGATGAATCAAAATTTGAAATTCTTCGGTTCATCACGCAGGGTTTTGTATGCCGTCGAGTTGGCGAAAGGATGGTTCCTCAGTGTGTGACACCAACTGTCAAACATGGAGGAGGAGGCGGGATGATCTTGGGGCTTTTTGCTGGATCCAGAGTCGGCGACTTGCACCACGCTCTGCACAGAGTATGGTCCCAATCTCCTCCTCCTCCTCATGATTCATGGACCAAGCTGTGATGTTTTCTGTTCAAAGTTTTGTGCTGAGGGCTCTCTTTAGGATCGTTGTGAGCTCTGGACAGCTTCCAACTGTAGTTGTTTTGTAATAATATTCTCAGGGATGGTTTTAGCTAACCTGCAAAGTAGTTCCGGGGAGCTTATGGGATGGTGTGTCATCCATCCGGTCCGTCCATCCATCTGTCCACAAATACTTTGCAACTTCTCAGAAACTACATGACGATTTTAATGAAATTTGACCACAACCTTCATCGCCCATGATGGCCGTTAAAAAAGCAAAAAGGGTCTGAAGGGTTCTACAGAGGATTTACGGGGTGGGGAGTGGGTTGCCTCCCCAAATAGGTATTTGCTTTGGCTCAAACAATACACACAATTCTGATGAAACATCACGACAACCTTCATCACCCATGAAGTGCCAAAGTTTGTTCTGACATTAGAAAAATCTGGCTCTAGGGGGGGTTGCCCCCGTAAATTGTGTTTGCCCCCGAATATATGGTTGCCTCCGAATAAAATCAAAAATTTTCGGTTTTTGAGTTAAATCGCACCGCGATGTAAACCCTTAACAAATACGGATCTGGTGGTCTACTTCCGGGTCTGATGTCACAGCAAATTGACGAAGTAGATTTAGACTTTTAACTGCAAATTTACCTACTTATAATTCGGGAAATCGGAAAATGACACATCATATCTATTTTGCAGGATATCAAGGGATAGATTAACATCAAGGGTTGGTCTGAGCATTTGGGTTTCCCTTTAATTATTGTGCAAAAAAAACAGATGGTAAACTAATGTTTAAAAACTAACCTGGTGCTTAGCAGAGGTATGTCGCAGACATTCCGGACATTATATATGGAGGATACACCATCATGGCTACCAACAGCAAGAAGATTTGGGGTCTGTGATGGAGAAGGCAATGGCTGTGACACCAGCTTCACAACGATACAACACGCTCTGGCCACTGGTGAGAAGAAGAAGGTGGGGGTAGTGGGATCAAAGGGAAGGCTGGCAGTTATAAAATTGGTGAGTTTGGTATTTTAATACTGATGGACAGAAATCTTTATGAGCAAATTATCTCGCTTAAATATATTACAGACAATTGTCTTTCATAATTTTACTTAAGTTAGTTTTCTGTTTCTCCAGAACTAATTTTGGCAGATCTTTTCAGGCCTTGTACCAGGAGATATGTTTGAATTGGACAGCCCTGATTTGTTCATATCTTTATCTACTAATTTAAATTATATGGTTCCTTATGTAGTTATAATGCTCTTTTTAAACTCTATTCCATAGTACAATTTTGACAAGGATTTTACAGTTTGTGGAAAACTCCACGAAGGGGAGTGCAGTGATAGACTTCTTTTTAAGTAATGATCCCAATGCAGTGGAGGTGGTTGGAGGTTGGATAACATCTGGTGAGGGCAACACAACCAGTCAGCACAATTGTATTGTTGAGATGTGAAGTTTGGAATAGTGGTGTACGGTTGTTGGATTTTAGGAGGGCAAACTTTGAGGGTATGAGAAGTGATTTCAGAGCCTTAGATTGGATAAATTAATGAGTGGGTGGGTTGGTCAGCATCAGAGAAATGGGTAACCTTGAAGGAGCAAATGGAGAGGACACAGATTCGTATATTCCATTGAGGTATAAAGGTTAGAGGCAGAAAGAGACCAGGTGTTTGAGTAGGGAAGCACCAGTGTAATTATGGATACGCAGAAGGCATTTATCAAGTGAAAATAACAGGATGAGAGTTTGACAGATCAGTATAGGACGGAAACAAAGCCCAGTTAAGAAATTAACTCGGCAGGCCAAAAGGGAATATGAAAAGAACATAGAACATATTAAACATAGTAAACAGCAAGGCATTCATTAATATATAAGGGGTAGGAAGGGGTTAAGAGAAGTGTGGACCCAATGAGGATGTATGGCCAAATTGGTGACAACGGAGGGTGAGATGGCAGGCATATTAAATCGGTTTTTTGCTTCCACGTTTACATATGAATCATCAGGGGAGGGGTGAGCAAGGGCTTTTGAAGAGATCCAAGTAGGAGTAAATGAAGTGAAGAAACAGCTCGAAAATTTAAGGAATGTTAAAGCTCCAGGGCCAGATTAAATGGATCCTAGAGTTTGCAGGAGGTGGCAGAGCAGACAAACGAGGTGTTAACATATCTTTAACAGCTTGTTGGAGTCAGTACAGGTACCAGAGGATTGGAGAATAGCAAATGTAACACCAGAACGTTCTGGAGAAGAATTGGTGAATTATACACCTGTTAGTTTGACTCCATTGGTGGAAGGTGTTGAAGACATTAATTAAGGAACAGATAGGGAAACACTTGAATAATATCAAACTAAATTAAAAGGTAGTTAGCATGGATTCAGCAAAGGAAGATCATGTTTACCAAATTTATTAGAGTTCTGTGAATCAGTTTTCGGATTATTTTGATGAGGGAAATGCAGTGGATGTAAGGTATTGATAAGCAATTTGGAGAATTGGTGTATAATGGCATTTGATAAGGTACTGCATAGAATGCTGTAACTAAGTTGGGGTTTGTGTTGTGTGGTCGCATGGTAGAGTAGCTAATTGGATTGAAATATGGACTGTTGATAGGCAGGAACATAGTCCTGCTGAGTGGCTGGCACTCTGGAACCTCATTCCATCCAAGAAGAGATTATCTCCGCAACAGTTAAAAATAAATAAATAAACTACCACGTTCATGATTGTTTGAGTTATTGTCCTTCGTGTGCTTTCGTGGCCAAATAATTGGGGTCAAATCTTGTTCCAAAGCTTGGATGTCAATATGTAGCATACTTTGTTCGGGAGCGATATTATAACAATCCACATTGTAGGTAACACAGACCCATATGAATTGCCGAATACAACAAGGTCCAGAAGCAAGATAAACTTTCCAACCATTTTATATCCAGATTTAGTGAATTATCTTATAGTTACAAAAAGTATTCACATCCTGGAAAACGTGAAGGCATGGAAATCTTTGGATGTCTGCAACTAGTTGAAGTTTGGTGGATCAGTGATGTATCTGTTTTTGTGAAGATTGGCTACCATGTTGTATGAGCAAAGGTCAGTCTATAACACAGGGTGTTCCAAAAAGACCCAGACAACTTTGGTTATTAATATATTTAGTACCACAAATGGTACGATACCCTTTGTTTTATGTGATACAGAAACTCATAAGTTTTCTTTTCTTTTCAGGTCTGGTGGTTTAATTGTGAAATAAAATGGCGACTCCACAGGAGAAAGCTCAGTGCATCAAATGGTTCATTGAGACGAGATCCGACATGCAAGTTCAGTGTAATTTCCGTACAAGGGAATCTGCCATTGCAGACTTGTATCAGAGAGTGGTACAAGGGGTTTAAGGAGATTGGAAGTTGTCAGAAAAGAAAAGTACCGGTCGATCAAGCACAAGTGCAGTCGATGTTGAACGAGTGCGTGAATCATTTCCAACAAAGTCCCAGAAAATCAATTTGACTCCCATCAAGAGAACTGCGACGACCAACCCACCACTGTGCACAGTATTTTGCAAAAAAGACTGAAGCATTATGCATGTAAGGTGCAGATTCTACAGAAACTCAAACCAATTGACGGACCCAAATGCAAGGTGTTTGCCTTGAAATGCTCAGTTGCATAGAAGATGACGAAGATTACCTGAAAAAGGTCATGTTCACAGACGAAGCTTGCTTTCATGTATCGGGGAAGATCAACTGGCCCAATGTGAGGATCTGCGGCTCTGAAAACCCCCACATTGTCATTGAACACAGAGCGACAGTCCAAAGGTCAATGTGTTGGTGTGCCCTTCTCCATGGCCGCTTTGTGGGTCCGTTTTTCTTTGCGGAGGGAATAGTGACCTCAACAATTTACATGAACATGTTGGAAGGATTTTCCGTTCCCACAGATTAAAGACCTGCAATATCATTTTTCAACAGGATGGGGCACCCCCTCATTGGGCCTTAGTTTTGAGCTATCCTGAATGAAAAATTTCCAGGTCGCTGGATTGGCCGAGGCAGACCAACCACCTGGCCCCCACGTCACCAGACAACCCCTCTTGAATTTTTTTCTGTGGGGGTTGTCAAAGATGTTGTCCACATCACCAAGGTCGCAAACCTGCAGGATTTTCGTTCTCCATATCACAGCTTCATGTGCACTGGTGGATGCAAACATGCTGAGCCGAACATGGCAAGAACTCATGTACTGCCTTGATGCCCTGCGCATGACAAACAGAGCTCACATTGAAGTGTATTGGTTGTGTGCACAAAACGTAATGAGTTTTTGTATCATATAAATCAAAGGTATCGTTTGCATCATTTGTGGTTCTAAATATATTAACAACCAAAGTTGTCCTGGTCTTTTGGGAACATCCTGTACATCAATGACACAGACTCATGTTGACAGAGCAGACAAGCATTACATTATGTACAGTATGTTAACATCATCCCTACATGCTCTGCCATCTCCTTCAATGCTCTCAGATGTAATTATCTGGCCCCAAAGCTTTATCTTCTTTCATCAGTTCCCAGAAAGACACCAACTAATGTAAAAGACAACTAAAGAATCACGATGTATAGCATGATATCTCAAAACATTGCGGGCATTATCTCAAAATAAAATAAATAATAAGACCACACTTGGTGGATTATTTGGGTAGGTGACGAGAACAAGCTGATTCGACTTTTGTTAAGGTCCGGATGCAG
Organism: Eptatretus atami; assembly: GCA_035128595.1. Taxonomy (NCBI): domain Eukaryota; kingdom Metazoa; phylum Chordata; class Myxini; order Myxiniformes; family Myxinidae; genus Eptatretus; species Eptatretus atami. Next base: position 46,759,110 of record CM068958.1, on the reverse strand, counting down.
ACCTGTCCTATCAATGGGATACAAAACGTAAAATGTTCAGCTTGGCGGAGGTATGTGGTATACCATGTGCCATTCTGGTTAAATTCATGTGACAAGCTTCATGATATTTTGGTAATAGGAAAGAAAAAGACATATATTAGAATCAGTTGATTTGAGATGGGATAACAGTTGTGGAATGGCAAACCTGGAAACACAAACGAAAAATAAACAAAGTTCTATATGTAGGAATAATGGCAACACACGAGGAAGGTTGGAATCAATCGAGCACCTGCTGTTTTTCAGCTTAACTGCATGGTCTTTTTAGTTACCGTCGGGTTCTTGACAGTCCAACAGCAGGCCAGGCCATTTTTCTTGTGTTGGAAGTCAAACTGCCCATAGCCAACAGCTAAAATATCCTGACAACACAATAGGTTGCAAACTTTGGATTAGGATCAATGCTTGATCAAAGGTTACCAAAACATTTTGTTAAATTTCCTGTTGGCAAAGTGTGGATTGGCATAACATGCCCAGTGTTATTGGACCTTGGCCAAGTATTGCCATGTGCGAGTAAACAAGGATACCAAAATACCTCATCTGCAAAGCCTACTTGTTGGCTTGGTTCACAGCCAGGCAGCTTACATTACGACCCTTTGTTAGAGCACAGCCATAAACCCAGAGCTGATCCAGGGCAGGACTTGTATTTGTTGTGTTCTGTGTGCTTGACCGTGAATCCTTGGGGTAACCTCATATCCTCCATACTGCTTCACTTCAGAGTCATCATCTGCATACATGTTTGGGTATTGTGCCATGAAGAACAGCATAATATTCTTGTTCGATGATTTGCAGATAAAGCATGAGAAGGATATCACAAACACAGTAAGAAAATAAAATGTTGCGTGTCCATCATGTAGAGTAAAGTGGAGCAGATTCCCATTTTGGGAAAGGTTGAGCATCTTTTTCCATTCTTGTCATAGGTGACTGTGTGGCAATCGTAACAAATGTATGAATAAGTCTATCTGGAAGGAGCTGTAAATATGTCGTCCGGATGGTGGAATTGTGTATTATATATGTTGTGGAATTGAGACAGAAAAATATCCAAAGATGTCGTGATGGAAATCCGTAAAAGGATTGTGTGGCAAGTTGTGGTGTTTGTACAACCTTGTTTGATTGTTGTTTTTTTTAAGATTCCATCCTGATATGCTTTTTTAAATTTTATTTTGATGTTTTTTGTGATTTGTTTATTTTGGCCTTTTATGGGTGAATGGTTTGGAAAAGGGGGGGGGGTGGGTGGAGCAGAGAATTATGTATGGTTGTGTAATAGTATCAATGGTAAATTGTGGTTCAATTATCATGTGGAAATCATGTGTTGATGTACTTCGGTTCTTGCATGCACGATATTCCAATGAAAATGTGCATGAAATAATATCAGTAATACAGATGAAACTAGAGGGGGAGCACTCGGTAGAGTGCAAAACCTCCGCCGCCAATACTGCTGGGTCACTCAAGTGAACCTGATATCCTATTCATTCAATTTTGACGTCAACAGTGCTCACAGAGTTATAGTTTGCAACTTTTCCTTTTACTTTTAACTTTTACATACTCAATTCATTCGTCATAACTAGATTCCTTGAGACAGAAATTGATTTTATGTGGGTATATCCACCTGAAGTTTCCAAAATCAGCCACAGTTATAATTTTGGCATGTTTTTTTTGTTGGAATCACTTATAACATGTAAAATGCAAAAAAAAAATCGAAATTTTGTTGAAAAAAAAGTTGCAAAATGTTGTTTTTTTTTCTCTAACAATTTTTTTTTTGGGGGGGGGGGGTTTGGAAATCACTTAAAACATGTAGAAATGCAAAAACAAAAATTCAAATATTTTTTCAAAATGGCCGCTATGGCGGCCATATTGGACTTTGGACCAAGTCCAGAATCTAATGGCATGATCCTTGGACCATACCTAATCCCCCCACCAAGTTTCGTCGAAATCCGTCGAGGAGTTTTTTCCGTAATACTGTTCACAAACAAACAAACAAACAGAAAGGGGTGAAAACAGTAACCTCCGTCCATCTTCGATGGCGGAGGTTAATTAAAACGGCACTCGGTGAAGTGCATTCCTCCGCCAAGCTGAACAGTTTCCGTTTTGTATCCCTCTGGTAGTGGTCGGCTTGGTCGCATCTGGATCTGAACCAAATCTAATCGGCTTGTTCTTCTCACCTTCCCAAAGAATCCACCAAGTTTTGATATTAAACATCCACAACTTTTTGAAATGTTATGCTATATCGTGAAACCCCAACATTTGCGGATTCGACATTCGGGACCCCGCGTATTCACAGTTTATAAAATGTGACCTGGGTCTACTTTCGCAGCCGTATGCTTCAGCAATTCCCAGTTTTGTGGGCGCATAAACCATCTCCACCAGCCAAGCGCTATAGTAACTCTAAAACCATCTCACATCAGCTGTGCATGAAGCACCTGTACGCGTGGCATAAACTATCCCCCACACCACCCCTACAAACAGTGGTCACACCACCCAACCCTCTTCCATCTACACACAACCCCCTGCTGAATGTGACAGCTACTTATGTGCAGTGTGTCCTGGGTCTCATTCTTTCTTTTCGTCCCGTTGCCTTGACCTGCTGTAATTCCTCGCACTTGTGGACTTTTTGCGCTCATTGTTCATTCTGCTGCCTTGACTGCTGTGATTTGTCACACTTATGGACTTTGTGTGCACATTGTTCAATCATGGGTCCAAGCACAAGAGTAGTGCAGGAGATGTGTCTGCTCCCAAGAGGCAGAAAAAAAGTCAGAGCCATGAGCCTGAGTCAGAAAGTGGAGTTACTAGACTGGCTATCAAGAGTGCGGCATCTGTGGGCAGGCATTATGGTGTGAACAAGTCGACTACCCTTATATAAAGAAAACGAGAAGGTGATTCATGAAAGTGTCACGGCATTCACATAGAAACAATGGAGAAGGAAATGAATGGGTGCTTCGAGGACAAAGCTCAGAAAAACTTGCCCTGAAATGGACCTCTGATTCATGAAAAGGCAAAGCGCATGTTCGATCATCTGGTTGGCATGGGTGATGCTGCAAACACGAGTGATGCACTTCGTGATGTGCGTATGAGTGATGTGGGTACAGGTGGCCCCTTTCCCTTCCAAGCTAGCAGGGGATGGTTTCACCGCTTCAAGAAGCAGGAACGGTCTCAACAATTTGCAGCTCATAGGCGACCATGCTTCAGCGGACCACAAGACAGCTGAAACTTTCCCTGCTGAACTCGCCGCAGCTCATCGTGGAGAATTGTATGTACCAGAGCACGTCTTCAATGCAGATGAGACTGGCCTGTTGTGGAATAAAATGCCCATGAGAACTTTTATCTCGAAGCGAGAGAGGACAGCATTGGGGTTCAAGGCTGCAAAGGTCCGGGTATCTCTTCTTTTCTGTGCCAATGCCAAAAGGGACTGCATGATCAAACGGATGATGTAACATTCGCTAAACCTACATGCTCTCAAGGGCAAACATAAGCACACACTCTACCTGTATTTCAGAGGACCAACAAAGGCGTGAATAACAGCTGCCAGCTTCATGGTTTGGTTCCACAACTGTTTCATCCCTCAAGTGGAGAGAAACCTGGGAGTAAAAGAATCTCTCCTTCAAGGTAACCCTGCTGGTGGACAATGCTCCTGGCCACACTGAAGTACTGAAGTTGGCCCATATCAATGTCGAGGACATCTTCCTGTAACCCAACATCTCCTCCCTCATCCAACTACTCGACCAAGGGGTAATTTCGACATTCAAACCGTATTACACCCGTTCCCGCCTTCCATCGCATCGTGAATGCTATGGAATCGCACCCGCAACTTAACATCAGGAAATGTTGGAAGGACTTTAAAATAGCACACTGTTTCAGTGCCCAAACACTTGCTGGATGAAGTGAAAGCCCTCACCATCAATGCTTACTGGCAAAACCAATGGCCACAGTCAGTCAACAACTTCAGAGGTTTCAGGACACCATGGAAGAGAGGCGGAAAATTGCTGGGTTGGCACAGAAGATGGGAGAGGAAAGCTTTGACGATATGGAGCCTCAGAAATTGGAGGAGCTCAACACCTCGCATGGGGAGGAGTTGAAGGCCATCATCAAGGTTTCCAAGGAGGAGGAGGGCAGGTGAAGAGGAGGAAGAGGTGGTGAGGCCCAAACTGACCATTACGTTTATGGCTGAGGTGCTGCAGGATATGAGGTAGTCACTGACAGGTTGCAAAATGCTGACCAAGTGATGGAGCGGTACTCCGGCTCAAGAGGGGGATGGATTATGTTTTGCTCCCATACAAGGAGCTACACAGAAACTTGCAGCACTCAGCAAAACAGCTGTCGATTACCCATTATTTTTTTCGCTCTGGCTCCTCCACCTCAACACCATCAGCAGCCTCACCTGCGTCCCCTTCAACCCCCTCACAGGCCTGGTGTGAGCTTAACGGTTAAGGTGCTTGGCTTAAGATCCTATGGGTCTTGAGCTCAAGCCCCTGTCAGGCTGTTGAATTATAACCAGTCACCAAGTAGGGTTGATTCAGCCTGTCATCTTTCTGAGGTTGGCAAAATGAATAGTGTGCTGGTAACAGGGGCATTGCATCAGCAGCACAGCTGTGCCCCCTAAAAATGATGCAGCCAAGCAGCCACAGGCTGCACACGAACAAATCAATAAATAAACAAGCCGGTAGGCGACATGGCTGCTCGCTCTAGATGGAAAGCTGGCCGACGCCACTACCCGATATTCATGTACATGCAATCAATCAATTTAGCACAATAAATATGATTATCACAGCCCTCTTAGTTTGCGCCCAGAAGCCCGCCTTGTGAAATTTCAGTCATGTTTCCAAAGAGACTCTAACAAATGGCAGCCCTGGTAATTCCATTTATCTATTCGCTAAAGATTTTATTTTTTTATATGATGCTGTAAGACATTCTCCTTGGGCACAAAAAAAACAGGTCCTCGGAGGTCCAGTTTCGGAGGTATTGATTTTTTTGTACAGTCCACAATAAGTGTACGATGTACGATAAAGTATTTTTGCTGTTGCTAAGCAACGGAGGTGTGCATAGCAACCATTCATTTATGTGTACATGCTAGCCACATTGTACACATTTCACCAAGTTTCATCAAAATCAGACTCTTTCACTTAGAGATATTCGCAATTAACCGTTTCTGAAATGTTCGACATGTACTCGCACAAAACCTATCTCCTCCTACAAATATTTTTTGTTCGGGCTGCAAATTGGCATGAAGGGAGCTAGATAGATTGTGCACAGAACTCAAAGCTTCGATTTTTCGATTATTTATTTTTTTGATTTTTTTCGATTTTTTGACCACTTTAAAGGGCCGTTGCTATGTCGTTGCTAGGGCCCGGGTCCCATATTCGAAAGCACACGATTCCCAGAAATATTGGTCCTACTACCAAATTTCATTGGAATCGTAGAGTGGTTTAGCCCCTAGGCTTGACCAAAGTTTCGCCGACAGACAGACAGATGGAAATGTCCAGAACAAGCCGGTAGGCGATATGGCTGCTCGCTCTAGAGGGAAAGCTGGCCGACGCGACTAGCCGATATTCATGTTCATGCTATCAATCAATTTAGCACAATAAATATGATTATCACAGCCCTCTTAGTTTCGCGCCCAGAAACCCGCCTTGTGAAATTTCAGGCATGTTTCCAAAGAGACTCTAACAATGGCAGCCCTGGTAATTCCATTTATCTATTCGCTAAAGATTTTATTTTTTTATATGATGCTGTAAGACATTCTCCTTGGGCACAACAAAAGAGGTCCCTCGGAGTCCAGTTTCGGAGCTATTGATTTTTTTTGTACAGTCCACAATAAGTGTACGATGTACAATAAAGTATTTTAGCTGTTGCTAAGCAACGGAGGTGTGCATAGCAACCATTCATTTATGTTGTACATGCTAGCCACATTGTACACATTTCACCCAAGTTTCATCAAAATCAGACTCTTTCTCTTAGAGATATTCGCAATTAACCGTTTCTGAAATGTTCGACATGTACTCGCCCAAAACCTATCTCCTCCTACAAACATTTTTTTGTTAGGGCTGCAAATTGGCATGAAGGGAGCTAGATAGATTGTGCACAGAACTCTAAGCTTCAATTTTTCGATTTTATTTTTTTTTTCGATTTTTTGACCACTTTAAAGGGCCGTTGCTATGCCGTTGCTAGGGCCCGGGGTCCCATATTCGAAAGCACACGATTCCCAGAAATATTGGTCCTACCTACCAAATTTCATTGGAATCGGTTGAGTGGTTTAGCCCCTAGGCTTGACCAAAGTTTCGCAGACAGACAGACAGATGGAAATTACCAGAATAAGGGTGCTCTAAGAGCAGCCAATAAATAACGCCCTCAACTGCATACTCTTCAGAAAAGTTGATTGGATTCCAACTCTTCATTATCATCATCATCATCATCACATCAAAAGTTACATCATATCTTCAATAAAATTGCAAACAGTACCTGCTACTGTTGTTTGTTTATTTGTAAGCATTTTACTGAAACTGGATTTATGTGTATTCGTGTTCAGAAAATGTTTTAATGTCCCCTTATGAATCACGAACCGCCGGGAACCACTCCCCCTTTTTCCAATTGAAACAATAACCAGACATTCGTGGCATTTATCATGAACGTCAGGTCAGGCCAGGTGTGGGAGCATGCGCCAGAGCAGCGCGTCGCTGCGTCCACTTTCTGCCACTACTCCAGGGGCCTCCGTCTGGCCATCCCCAGGCAGATGCCTGGCCAATCCCCATCTCCTTGAGATGCCGATCAACCTGCTGCAACCACGAGGCACGTGGTCGGCCCATTAGCCTCCTCCACTGACGAGACTCCCTCGCTGAGAGAATCTGGTGAGCAGGATCAGCATCAGGAAAATGAGCCACATGTCCATACAGCCGCAAATGACACTCACGGACTATGCAGGTAACAAATCTCATTTGAGTCTCTCTCAGCAACCGCTCGTTGGACACAAAGTCTGACCAGCGATAGCCAAGGATTCTCCGAAGAGCCCTGGTACCAAAGGCATTAAGTCTCCGTCTCAGATCCCTGGTCAGAGTCCAAGTCTCACATCCATAGAGCAAGACTGGAAGCACCAAGGACCTGAAGACTCAGACTTTCGTCTTGCCGCACAGGTACTGGCAGCGTCACACCCCATTATCCAGTGAATCCATGACTCCCCAGGCCCGACCCAGACGTCTATTGACCTCTGACTCACAGCCAGCAGAGACATGAATATCACTGCCAAGGTAAGTGAATCTCTCCATGACCTCAACATCCTCACCACAAACAGATACAGACAGGAGAGCAGCATCCAAGATGTCATTGAAAGCCTGGATCTTAGTTTTGACCCAGGAAACCCATAATCCAGCAGCTCCGACTCCTTATTTAGCACCTCGAGGGCCCTCAAAAGGATATCTAAAGTCTCCGCAAAGATGACTGCATCATCTGCGAAATCAAGGTCAGAGATCTTGACATTCCAAACGATGTGCCGCAGCTTGATCTCTCCGACATCCTCCCTAAAATCCAGTCCATACAAGTGCTGAAAAGTGTGGGGGCCAGTATACACCCCTGACGAACTCCAGTAACAACTGGAAATAAGTCAGAGATGGTACCACCACATCTCACAGCACTCTCATAACCAGAGTGGAGTTCAGACATCAGATCGATAATTTTGGTGGCACCCACGAAGACCAAGAATCCTCCAGAGAGCATCCTGTTTCACTGAATCAAACGCTTTACAGATAATGAACATAGGCTGCAAGCAGCCCCTGCCGAAACTCTGTCTGCGTTCGGTGAGGACCTGAAGAGCAAGGATACAGTAAATCGTTGACCTCTTTGGTATGAAGCCTGACTGCTCTGGATGCTGGTGCTCAAGCAGATGGTGGAAAACTCTATCAAGAATTATCCGAGCAAAGACCTTGCCCGCACTGAAAGCAGCATCACCACTCGGTAGTTGTTGCAGTCTTGGCGATCACCCTTCCCTTTCCAGAGAGGGACAACAAGGCCCCTCTTCCAGTCAGTTGGGATGATGCCTGTGTTCCAGGCAGAGCAGAGAACTGCATGCAATGACACGAGTGCAGCATTTCCACCAGCCTTGAGAAGTTCAGCATGGATGCCACAGATCCCTGGAGCTTTACCCCATTTCAACTGGTTCACCGCAGCCTATGTTTCTACAAGCGAAGGGGACCACAGTTGATTGGAGGGTCAGCAACAGTTATTGTAACACCCCTGACATCCAACTCGACAGCTGGTGGATCAGCCTAGTACAACCGCTCAAAGTAACCGGCCCATCGGGCCTTCACTTCGGAATCCTCTGTCAAGAGCCTACCACCCTCTGCTCCAACTGCAGTTCAGCGAGGGATGGGCTTGGATGAAAGCAATGTGCGAATTCCCCTGTAAGCAGGATGAGAATCACTTGACCACAGGTGATGCTCTACCCCTCACAGATCCTTGCACATAGGCCTCCTTGTCCAGCCTTAGCGCACGTACAGTTTTATGCCTCAGCTCCCTGAACAGCTCAGCTCTGCCATTCAGCCTGGCCCTGTGACTCTGTCAATGGTATCCGGTGTCTCTTGAGAGACAAATTTCTTCTTGCCATACGGTGAGTTCCAAGACATCCACCGGCAACATCAAGGATGGTTGTCTTGAAGGCACTCCACAACTCTTCAGGACCTCCTAAAGCACCCAGACTCCCCAAATCTCCACTCAGCTTGTTCGTAAACTCCTCAGCAACCCTCTCATTCTTCAGCTTGCCAACATCCAGCTTAGGCTGGGATGGTACCATTCTCTTGCATTTAAGGTGCAACTTAAGAGTTGCTACAACAAGCCGGTGGTCAGTATTGAGGAATTGAGCACTCCGGTTGACCCTGCAGTTCTGGATCATCCTCCAGTGACCATCAACGAGGACATGGTCAATCTCCTTTGCCACACCGCCAGCGTTGGAATACCAGGTCCAGCGATGAGCTTGTGGGCACTGAAACCATGAACCGGCCACCCTAAGTCCATGACTTCTTGCAAAGTCAAGAAACTTAGTGCTATTCAGGTTCACAGTTCCTGACCCATGGGAACCAACACACATCTCATAACCATCCCTATCAGTTCCAGTCGATGCATTGAAATCTCCCAAGACTAGAAGTGTATCTCGTCTGGGGCACTGATCAACCACAAACTCGAGCGTGGCATAGAATGCGTCCTTCACGGTGAGATCACTCACCTCTGTCGGAGCATAAACAAAGACCAGGGAAATGACACCAAAGGAGTGATGAATCCTTAGTCTCATAATACGCTCGTTGACCGGTGTTACCTCAATTTTCATTGGAGTCAGCTTATTGGACACAGCTACAGCAACTCTTTGGGCATGGTAACCATCAGAGCGACCAGACCAATCGTTGGTGTAACCACCCACCATGATCTCGCCGCAATCCGGTCTCCGAAACCTCAGAGAGTGCTGCAATACTGATGTCTAAACGCTTGAGCTCAGATGATAACAGACAGGTGATCATCCTCTCTTCGGGAGAGGACTTTCCAGGCACCCACCCGAAGGGACCGCCTCAGGTTAACCCAAGGAGACCGCCGTCTGGTGGACGACAACTCAGCACCACTCCAACACACTCTCCCGCAATCTGACCCGGGAATGTTACCCGTGGTTTCCCTCCTATCATCAAAGAATTGGGGCCTGAAGCTTTGCCCCAATCCCGTCATCCGGTGAGCTGCCCTGCGAAGGGAAGCTGCACAGAAGGTACTCCCATGGAGGGGGTTTCCAGATTTCTTTGCGTTTTTGTGTTTTGCGGAATGAAGGGTTTTACGGT
>CM068958.1:46735093-46749270 GCA_035128595.1 Eptatretus atami | reverse complement strand
AAAATCCTGCCACTAACCTCCTAATAAGAAGTAACCCAACTGCAGGAGGATGTCCGCAGACACAGTTGGGCACTAGATCTGGATGGCCTTTGGCTCACAAGGAGCTCCTCTGCCCTTTGACAGGTTTTGTTTTTAATCCTTTGCTGGCGTGGTTGTACCACATCCAAACACCCTTCTCACCATAAAAACCTGCGTGGGGGAGACGGTTTTGTCGCCGACAACCCGACCATGGAACAGGTTAGTACAGGTTTACATGATACCTGGAGCAAGTCACAGATATAATCTGGCCTGACCTGACAACATGAGCCATAAATATATCCCCCATAAATCCCCATAAATCCATATCCCCCATAAATCATGAACGTATCCCCCATACATGTTAGGGTTTTAATGTGTAGCATTTTTGGCTCCACTTCTCAATGGGGGAAAATCATTTTAAAATTAAAATTACCAAGTCTGGATCCGGATCCTCACCAAAATCTGACAAATCTTGTGAATACAGTTTTCATTAGTAATCCCTCAGACTCTGGAAAACCCTCTTTATCTCTTTGGTAATGACTACACCCTCAGCCGTACCATTTCTCATCCCTCAGCTTGGAAAGCAGCAGCTTCTTCATCTCTGCAGATCTGGAGAAAATCACAAGCTGGTCCAACACTTGGAACACTTTTTCAATCCTGACAAATCTCATACTCTCACCCTGCCTCTCCGAAAGGACCGTCTGGAACCCCCTTTTCCCACTACTCCCTCAACAATCCTCTTGAAGAAGTCCTTTCATTCAAGCTTCGGGTCTCACTATCTGCCATGATTTTTCCTGGGAAAGCCACATTTCCAAGCTGGCCTCCAAGCCAGTCGCCAAATGGGCTTCCTCCGTCGTGCAAGTCCTTCCTTGGCACAACTGAGCTCCTGATCACGTACAAAGCTTTCATCCACAGCCTGATGAAGTAATGCTCTCCCCTCTGGGCTGGTGCTCCTGCCTCTCACCTTTCTCAGATTCACGCTGTGGAAACCAAGGCATTTTGGATCATTGGTATCTCCCGCGGTGAGGCTGAATCTTTGGGTCTCTCACTCTGTCTATGGTCTTTCTGTCTTCTGCCATTTCCTATCCAGCCTCGCCCACCCCCCCCTCGCTCTGTCTGCGATCTGTCCCCACAATATTTCCGCAGGGCGCTCTAGGTCGGCCAGCAACCCCTGTAGTGTCCCCCATCCAAAACCATGATCTTTTCTACCCCCGTTAATCCACCCAAACCCACGTCATTCAAATTCCCTGCTTTCCTTCCTGAAAGTCCCTGTAGTGTAAAGACCTGAAAGTCCCTGTAGTGTCCATCTTGTTTACCCCATGTACCCTTCCCATCCCTCTCCTTTCCACAGATCTCCAAAAGTCTCTGTTCCCCACTGTTTTGTGCTTCCCTCTCCTCTTGTCTCCTGCTCCCATTGTTGTACGTTGTGTGTTAGCTCTTATACGATCCTCGACATTGTATGTAAAAATAAATATCCTTGTGACACACCTAACCTGTCCAACAAGATTCGTCCCAATTCGTCCATGACTTTTTGAGATATTGTGCTCACAGACAGACAAACAGCCAAACATACAAACAAACAGGGGTGAAAACACAACCTCCGTCCACCTTCGGTGGCCCAGGTAATTGGAACGACAATTTGTGGAGCGCATACCTCTGCTCGGCTGAACAGTTTACGTTTTGTCTTCCACTGATAGGACGGATATGAATCCGGACATTGACTGAAATCTAATCCGCTTCTTTTTGTCATCTACACAACTCATCCACCAAGTTTTGTCCCAATCCATCAACAACTTATTGAGATATCGTGCTAATATCCTTTTTGGCCCCATCTCTCAATGGTGAAGAATCACTTCAAGTTTTTTTTTTATATCTCGTATGCGGATCCTGAAGTGGATCTTCAACAAAATTGAAACAATTCGTCCTTATCACACACCCAACCTGTCCACCAAGTTTCGTCCAAATCCGTCGATATTTTTTGAGATATTTTGCTGTATATCATCTTTGATCCTATCTCTTATTGCTGAAGAATCAGTTAAAATATTTTAATATCTGGATCTGTATACAGATATTCGCCAAAAGCGAATCAATTCGTCCTTGTCAGACGATTTTGGTGGACAGGTTGTCCACCAAATTTCTTCAGATTCTGTCCATAACTTTTTGCTGCTCACAGACAAACAGACAGACAAACAGACAGGGGGTGAAAACTTTTTTTTTCACAGAAAAAAACTTCAAAAAACTTCTCCGAAACAGCTGAGCAGATCGAGGCAAAACGTTAAAGGTATGATCGCCCATCCATGAGGAACAAAGAGCTCTCCACCTATGATGTCATAAGTCACATGGTTTGGCAGCTATGATTTTTTGAAGAATACTTTAAAAACCCTTCTCCAGAACGGCTTGACAGATTGAGGGGAAACTTCACCCACATGTTCCCCAAACAATGGGGATGCCATGTTGTTCACAAATAATTAATAGGTCACATGGTCTGGCAGCCATATTGGATTGAACAAAAATATTAGAAAAAATTATTCCTCTTGAACAGCTTCATCAATCGACGTAAAACTTCACAATTATGATTTTGTAGTCATGGGGAATATGTTTTAAATTTTTACCTGACCGGACTGGCAGCCCGAATGGCAGCCAGAATTATTTAATATTTTGAATCTGGGTTCAGAGATTTAAATCAAACCTGGTACAAGTATATATAATGATGTGATAATGTGGGTGGAGGTATATCTGGCAACGTTGCGACATCGAAGAGTGCCCTTCTAGTTTCTTCCATCATCATGTTTCACAAAGGTCATAGCTCAAAGACTGGATAGATTTCTGTTGATGACTTGGTGGAAAAAAAAATGACAATAAAGAAAAATTACCAATCTGGAAAACCTAAGGAAGAAAACGACTTAAGAAACACAAGATATTATCCAATAATAAATGCATAAATAGTTTACTTATTGTAGCATTTCCTGTTTCATCCAATGCTTTTGAGTATAATATACTTGATGGAAAACACTATCTAATAACTCCTGAGAGAGCTGTGTAAAAAAACGTTTTTTCATCAAACTGATGTTTTATATTACTCAAGGCAAGAAATATATAAATTCAACCTGTCAAAGTGTCTCACCAGGTTGATAAGTTAGCTGCCTGTAAATGGCAAGCCTGAATTGCAGCTCGTTGGTTGCAAGCATCCTCTCCACCATACGTAAACTACTCCACAGGTTCTCCAAAGAAAATTCTTCCATTATCCCGGACCTTGAGTCTGGAGTAGTCATCACACATGCAAAAACTAGCTACTGACCCTTCTGATCTGGTCATCTGCAAGCACGTCAACATTCAAATACTTTAGTTTATTTGCAGTGGAAAACAAGAAAGGCCGAATTTATAAGATGAGTATTGTTCTAAATTGGAAACAGGGTTTCTGTGAAATGTGGTACAAAAGAAAAATTACAATAATTTATTTTGCATCACTTTTTCAAATGCATTATCATGGGATATACAGTACAGTACTACATACTATTTTGAATTAGTTCTCAGAGTAAGGGCAAAGGTTCATTCGATTTTCATACTTAATAAATGCATCGAATATATAGTTCATTGACAAGCAATTATATAAACTCCAGAAGCAAACACATTGAATAGCAAGATAAATCATTTAAAAATGCAGAGCCTTACAGAGATATATAAATTACATATTAAATGAAAAAGATATATCCTTATTCCATTGTGAAAAGCTGCACTATGACATTTTAAATGTCTATGAATGAATGAATGATGGAGATTATAGTAGATCTAGGTGTGGACAAACATACCCTCAGGAGCATGTGTGGGTAACTTGGACATAGTCCACGTTAAAGGTGTAAAATCAACATCGTTAAATTAGACATAAAAATGTTATGGTTAAATCAGACAACTTTGCCAACTGTGCCGAAGACTGCACAGGTGCGCTCGTTGAGCCCGTATACTTTGAGGCACACTTTAGACTAAGGACTCGACTAGCCAACGCAAAATGTGACTTCCGACCGCCCACATAAGCTAGTCAAACCTGTAGTAGGAAATGTGCTACAATGACTATGAAAAATGCTGTGAATGTTCTGTTGACACACAATTTGCTGTGGGCACATTCTTCACTTGTGATTTCTCAAGAAACCTTGTTCCACTTTTATTCCTGGTAAAATAGAAGATGCTTTTAACTGCAGAGTGTCGTCAGGGTATGTAGATGATGTTTCATCTTATGATAATCAAACGATCCCTTCATAACAGATGGGGAAGGGTAAACACACAGACCACCAACTACAAAAGTATCATGCATCCTTTTGGGAATGAGTAAGGCTAATTATAGCCTCAAATGTCATAAACAAACATGAACTCCTGCATTGACCATATCTGTAATTAGCAGGTTACCACCAAATCATTCCAAGTGTGAGCTCACTGCATCAAGTAATCTCAAAACAAGCATATGATGTTGTTGCTTACAATACCAGTGCCAGTAATAGCCAGTGGATACTTCTTTGGGAAAACCATAAGTACACTGTAATCGTATATTTTGTAATTTAGTTTAAATTTCCTTTATAAAGATCACACTGGAGCACAATAGTACCATATTGGTTCTGGCACACATGCTCATGTGACCCGGAAATACCTTGGCCAGGTGTAGAGTAACAAGGGAGGACAAAGGATGTCAGTGCAGTATGGGAAGCCACATGCTTTGGTTCTTTCTCAATCGATGACTGGAGGGAATCATGGAGGTCCCATGCGGTGCATTCAACCCCTGCTTAAGTCATGAAAACACAGATTTTTGTCTTTAGTTTTTTTGTCTCTGTGGTTAGTCTAACTGGTGAGAAAGAAAAGTTGTCCCATTCACTTGCTTTTTTGACATGACTAAATATTTATACTTTGTTTCATCTCTCTTGCTTATGTTCTAATTTCTTTTCTTTTTATCCATTACAGCAGTTTTTATCTGTCTCAGCAAAAGAGTTTCGATTTGACCGTTTGTGTCACTCAAGTTTATAAAATGTCCCAGATTTAGTCTTAAGTAAGACAGTGTTTGTATTTTTATGCAAAAAGATTCACAAAAAATCCCAAACTTCTTATATTTAAAAAAATAATCAACAATAATATCGTGATTTTACCACTTGGAAAGGTTGACATATTTTTTACTTTTTTTTAGACATACTTTACCAATCAGCCAAATATTATCATTCATATTAATTATCACACTTAAGACTATTGAAGAAGAAGATGTATGTAAAAAAACCTGACTTCTATCTCAAAGCATGAGGTCAGGATGACCTCATGAGATCATGAGGCCTGGACAAAGAAGTAAAACTTACTTTCTCAAACTTTCAGAAAATAAATTACTTTCTGAAAAAGTCAAAAGGAATTTTCTCAAACTTAATACTGTCATGGTTGATATTCAGATCCTTGGCCCCTTATATCTTCTCAAAAAAAAAGCTCAAACTTGATGATCAGCAGATTACCACCTAATTCCTTCATCTAAGGTTCTTAATATTAGTATCAACATAGACTCCACACTCTTCCTGGATATTTCACACATTACGATAAATTAGTAAATCTATTTTTGTTCAATCTCCATCATATTGGTCAAATCTGTTTATTGTTTAAATCAGTGGACAACTGAAACCCTTATTCATGCCCTCATCATGTCATGCTTGGTTTACTGCAATTTACTGTTGGCAAGTTTACCTGCTTCTTCTCTCAAGCCGCTGCAACTTATGAAGAATTATGGCAGCCCGGCTGATTATTCAAGATGAGAAACAGACTGCAGCAGTAGCACTGATTGGCAACCTGAACCATGGCATGATATTAGCTCAACATTAGCTCATATCATGTCATGATTCAGTTTCCTATTTTGTAATTCCAGAAAGGCTGTCCGAAATGTATGATATTTTATATATCTGAAGACAAGAATTAAGGTTTATGGGGAGTTAAATGGCAGGGGGCGTTAGGTTCACCTACGGACAGAGAATCAAAAGAGGAGCAGCAGGGAGATAAAGATATCCCACATGAGTGGGTGAGTAGCATAAAGGAGAAGAGGAGTTGGTGTGGGGAGTGGTGGTGGGGTTTGAGTTCAGAGAGATTAGAAGAGCAGAGATTTGCATGGGAGAAAGCATGAGGTGATGATGGGCAGCACTATTGCATGGGAATAACAAAAAGACAACAACAGATACCATTTCCAATGTTTATTGAAGAAATGCGATTAACAGTTTATGAAAAGTAATTAACCAACTGCACCGTAAAAGTAATAAATAACAACATCAGGAGGTACCGTTTCAAAATTTTATTGACACAAACACACCAAACTTTTCAAATGAAGATGATGATGATGGTGATGATTTAAGATCCAGTGATATCTGTGGAGTTGTATGAAGACTGCTGAGTCGTGCACAGAAAGGAATGTAGGTGAGGGTGCTGAAGCAGGTGAGGATCCTGATGAGTCACTAACCGAATAAGATGGGCAGGAGAGGCACGAGAGGCAGGCGAGGGTGCTGATGCTCATGAGGTGAACAGACCAAGGCGGAAAAACTCCGTAATTGGGAGCTACCTGGCAGATTTCCGCAGGTTTTGAGGTTGCTCCTTGTATGGGAGCATCACATCATCCAACTCCCTCTTGAACTTGACGTAATGCTCCATGACCGGATCGACATCCAACAGCCTCTCAGTAATTGACCGCATGTCCTGCAGCATCTCAACCAGGAACTTGACGATGGATTTGGACCTTGACACCTCTTCTTCTTCATCACCGGACATCTTGATAATAGCTCCCAACTCTTCCTCGGTGAGCTCCTCGGCATTTGAGGCGATAAGAGCATCCAACTCCTCAGGCTCCATGTCGTCAAAGCCTTCCCCTGTCACCTGCCATGCCAACACAACAATTTCATGCCTCTCCTCTGTGGTGTTGGGAAAGTCTCTGAAGTTCTTCACTGCCTGTGGCCACAGGTTGTGCCAGCAGGCATTGATGGTGGAGGTTCTCACCTGGTCCAACGGCTCTTAGATTGCGCCGATGCAGTGGGCTATGTTGATCTCCTTCCAACACTGCCTGATGGTGAGTTCTGGGAACATTGCTTCCAAAATGCAGCGAAAGGTACAGCGAGTATAATAGGTTTTCAAAGTGGAGATTACACCTTGGCCAAACGGCTGGATCAGGGAGGTGGTGTTGGGTGGCAGGAAGATCACCTCGACGTTTGGGTGAGCCACCTTCAGGTCCCCGGGGAGGCCATGAGCATTGTCGATGAGCAGGAGAACCTTGAACGCAAGGTTTTGTTCCACCAAATACCTCTTCACCTTAGGGATGAAACAATTATAGAACCAGTCCATGAAAATTACTGCCTTCACCCACGCCTTCCTGTTGGCCCTCCAAAACATGGGTAGTGTGTGCGTGTTCTTACCCTTGAGAGCAGGTGGGTTCAGAGAACAGTACAGCATCATGGGCTTTGTCATACAGTCCCCTTTTGTGTTGTGGCCTTGAATCCCGATGCTGTCCCCTCATGCTTCGAGATAAAAGTTTGTGTTGGCTATTTTTTTCAAAAACAGGCTGGTCTCGTCAGCATTGAACACCTGCTCTGGCAGGTACCCCTTCTCATCAATGAGCTTCACAAGTTGAGCAGGGGACATTTCAGCCACCTCGTGGTCCGAGAAGGCACACTCACCTGTCAGTTTGATGTTGCAGAGATGGTAGTGCTTCATGAAGTGGTAAAATCATCCCTCACTCGCTTGGAATGGACTGGGGCCGCTCGTATCCGCATCGCTCGTACCCGCATCACTCGTGCAAATGCCACCCGCACCAGCCAGATGCACGCACATACACATCGCCTTTGTGCGAATGCGAGATCCACTAAAGACATGTTCTTCTGTGCATTGTCCTTAATACATACATTGAGAGCTTTCTCCATCCTTTCTATGTGGACATCCTGGATGTGGGTGGCCACTTTGGTGCTCGGTAGAGTGCTCGCTGCAACACTTTCTCGGATCACCTTCTCGTTCTTCCTTATGTAGCGAATGGTGGATTTGTTTACTCCATACAACCTGCGCCCAGAGGCCACACTCTGTCCTCTCGACAGCCGGTCCAACAGATCCACTTTGTGACTCAGGCTCATCACTTTTTCTGCTGAAGAAAATTCTGAACTGTGAAGTGTGAATCCATAGTTTATGTTTTACAGTTAAAAAGAAGAGAATAATAATAATGATAATAATTATGATAATAATAATAATAATAAGAGGAAGAAGAGCACATATGAAAAGTTTCATGAAAAAATGTTTTAAAATGTGATCGTAATTGAATTTTTTGGTATTTGACCTTTTGACACTGCCACAGGGGCCAGGGACAGAAATGATATTGCTCTTGTACCTTCTTGTCATGTGGTGATCATAACTACCAAGGTTGGTGAATTTCTGCAGAACCTTTTAGGAGGAGATAGCATGACAGACAGACAGAGCTGATTACAATCGCCCCCATTTTTTTTCAAAAAGCATGGGGATAATGTATATTTGTATATTTCTATATTTGACAGAATAATTGAGAGATAATGTATTTTTGTATATTACATCGCTGTGTATTTGACACAGCAGAATCTCGACTTGACGCCAATGGTTCATTGTCCAGTTATTATGTTGCCTCTCCTCTCCATTATATACACTGCTGCCCATATCTCTGCAATACACAGATGCATAATATTGGTCTTTAGGACCCCAGACAACTGCATAAAATCTGGTCTCAACTGCCTTGGTAAAATTTGATATTTGATTGCTCTTCAGAGGTCATTCAGGAGATATTCTGCTGTTGAAAAGAGGTTCCTTTTGGTAAGAATGATAACATAATGATCCTCACAAAAGACTGTCCCCTACTGCGACCCAATTGAAGTCTCTCTGTGAACTATCCAGTTTTGTGGATCCGTGTCACTTGTCAGTGCCAAAGAAATGACTTTGTGATGCACATTGTCATGGGAAACAATGGCAGCTGTCTGTGTCATTTCCCCTTGAACTATCCCGATTGAGTGAGCCAATTAAACTTTTATATACAAGGGTCCAGGGTAGTTGCTTCAACTTTATATACAATGGTAGCTGCTTCACAAACTGTCGGAGGGTATGGGGGCAGAGGGTGGGCAGATGAGGGTTATTTTAAGAATGCATATGATATGGGGTTGCTTGGGAAGAGCAGAAGTAAGAGAGGGCAGGAGGAACAAGGCCACATGCAAGATTGTATAAAATAGAAAGCTCACCAACTTGCTGCTGGTGAGAGAGTGACAGTTCTTGGGAATCAACCTTCTGCCTTGAGATTCCAATGGTATGAAAGACCTTGTTTTTAACCACCTCAAGAGGAACAATGTGAGAAACAGGATCACCCATATCACATGGAGCTCTGTATTAAAGCATTTTGCACCTGAGAGAATGATGCAGCTCAGGAATGCCTTAGCTCTACAGAGAATACCCATATAGTAACTGGTCTTTGATACTAACTTGGTGATATGATCCTCCCATAAAAGGTTATGGTAAATAATGAGCCAAGGATTCCAGAGACTGCACCTCTTCCAAAGGCTGTCCATGGAAGTGCATTAGATAGTTTGATTGCCGATCCTTGTGGAGAGACATTGTGAGAGTATGTGGTTTGCTGGTATGGAATTTGGTGTTTAATGACACCAAGCCATTTATAAACTGACAGACCGCATAGGTGGGCAATTTATAGAGGGTATTGTCATGGGAGGTGTGCAGACACACAATCAACATTTATGTCTGCACCCAACCCATGTCAATACCCCCTTTAAATTGCCCACTTATGTGGTAAAATTGGAATCAAAATGGAAAGTTGTTACAACTCGCCTGGAGCAACGGATGAACAAGAGGGCAGAGTCAGAAATCAAGGAGACGATTGGTCAAGAAAGAGGTGCAGAGGTTCAGCTTTTTCCCAAGAATAATTGCAGGCTGTAAACAGTGAAATAATGAAACAGCAACAACAACCTCACAAGACACGTTTAAAAATAAACTGAAGAATTTGAAGTAGTAATTTCACTGTTGCGCTTGCCCAGTGACCTCACACTTTGTAAAGATGTCAGAGTACAGCTAACCTGCATATGCCGACTCAACGGAGATGAGACGAGAGACATGCACATATATTCTGTGGGCTATTTGATTTGCATATACATTTCCAGGATCACTTAGTTCAGGTGAGGATAATAGTAACATTACATGCTGCACGTCCAATTTTCTGATTGGGCTTTTTCCTCAATAGGCCTCCATACACATGAAGAAGAAAATTCTGAACTGTGAAGTGTGAATCCATAGTTTGTTTCACAGTTAAAAAGGAGAGAAGAAGAAGAAGAAGAAGAATATGAAGAAGAAGAAGCACTCCTTTTTGGTCGTCAGATGCATCGGGCTTCCTTGGCAGTTTTCCTTGGCTATCCTGGATGGATCGCCACTCCAATGCAGGATATTTGAATGGCTCATTCTTCCCAGTGAGCTGGTACTCATTTTGCCCACCTCAGAAGGATGACAGGCTGTCAACCCACCTGGAGTTGTTTTAACGGCTAGTTTTTCAGCACACGCATTAAAACAGAACCAATGTGATTATGGCTGTTGTTATTAACATTAGAAAGAAAAATTCCCTCAAAAATTATTGTTCAATATCACTCTGCCTTTTACAAATACATTTCCTCGTCAAATTTTAACCACATTCTTATGTTGATCCTTATGGAGATGTTGTTACAAACAACAATGAAAACTTGCCAGTGATTTCGATATTAACAGGGTAACATACAACTTTTGAAATGATGTAATCCACCCAACAATGCTCAGTACGCATGCCGAGAAACCCCTAGCAACAGCAGTCATCCGGGCAGGGAACGTATATTCTGCGTGCCAGATAAGGATTGCTACCTAAAATGGCTCACAAAGCATCTACATTAAGCCTAACAAACTTGGAAAAGTACCTGAGAGAAGGGGGTATGCCTCTACTCAATGAATGGTTTGGTTAACTTTCTCATCAACACGCCCAAAAAGTTGATATCTTGCAGCCTGCACTGCAAAAACTCCCAACAATGTGGGCCCGTGCAAGGCCTGTGGACGGGCTGTGGACGCTGCATTCTACCTGACCTCCCTGATCACCCATCTGTGAGTGGACTTTGAACCTTGCAGTGTTACCTCACATGAGGATGGCAGGCTTGATTTATTTTACGGATGTCTGCAATTGCAAAGATGATGCCGCCATTACCAACATTCAGGCAGACATCCCAGAGGGAGATACCTTATCTGGTTTGGGTGTTTGTTAACACTGATGGGAAGGTCACATCCGGGGCTTATCATTGCACAGGGTAAATTTAAAATGATGATATTTACTATTAATCATGTTTGGTAGGATGGGGTTTTAAAGTGTAAGCTGTTTGAGCTGTAAGTACTGTTATAAATATATATTTTTGTTTGGTCTGGGCCACAAGAGAAATTATACTCAATTTTTGCATCTATTGGTAAAAGAAGAAGCGTCCATCTGTGTGTGTGTGTATAAGTGCTATATCCAACTCGCAGAGTACCCACCCCATGGGCGATTTTGTTTCAAGCATGCAACACGTGCTCAGACACCTCTCATCCAAGGATATTTCTCGATTTCCTCTATTTCCGTGAGACCGATTTGCATTCAGGAAGAGAGTAAGTATGGATAACCATTTTGAAATTGCCACTCTTTTGTCTGAATGCTGAAAATTATGTTTAAAAGACGATTTGAATTTCAGTTTTTGCACTAGCAGTGGCAGATTAAAAGTGCCCGGAGAGCAGAACCAAGTTGCTGAAAACGCACACACAGCACATGCACAAAATACCTCGTTAGCATTCATAAGTAATTTTGAAAGTCATGTATTTCGGTGCCTTCTTATCATTGTAAGAGTTATTATGGTGCACAAGCACATTACAATGCTCCATATTATTACAAGTAACAGCAAAGAAACTAGGATGACCTGGAAGCCAATGAAAGTGTGATTACACAAGCAATTCAGTTAGCATGATAAATCAATGAAGTGGCATTTTATGACATGGCTCCTATTTAAGTATAAACTTTTAAAAGTGGCATTTGACTGAAATACAATGTCAACCATGATTAAAAAATATATATATATATATATCAGCAGTGTTTTGCTGTGTTTGGACAGTGAGTAGAAGAGATGTTTTGCCAGCAGCGAAGGAAGACATGTGAAAAAAGAGCATAAAAGTGCTAAATATGAATGAGAGTAGAAAACTTAACCCATTTTACCTTTTTCAGTGGTGGTAACATGCTCACTCTGCACATCCTTGTTCTTCTGTGCATGACAAAAAGTCTGTGCAGTGCCATCATCGCAGCAGTTGCAGCCCTTCCGTTTCTGACAAAGGTCGATATACCGCTGATTCTGCTCGCTACACCATGACAACACCCATTCAGAGACAAAAACTCTGAAAAAGCAACACCATAATGAATGAATGTATCCCGAATCAAATGAAATTCAGGTTAAGTTTAGGGATACACATACAAACTGAAGAGTATTTCCTGTTCAGGGTAAAAGCAATGAGGAAATGTTTCTTTATTTGCTTATGCATGTGATGTTGGTGGTGAAAATAATTATAGACAACATTTATTGCCATTCCAACATATTCAAAGCAAAAGTATTAAGTAGTTTCAAACAGTGTGACATACAATATTATAATATGTAAACCAGCCCATTTCAGCCCACAACTCAGCAAAGTCCAACATCAACTCAAATTGAGGGTGTGAGGCATAACCACCAAGTGTGAGTTTCAGTGCCGTCATAAATACGGCTCCTATTTAAGTATAAACTTTTAAAAGTGGCATTTGACTGAAATACAATGTGAGACACACACACAGATGGACGCTTCTTCTTTTTTTGAGAGTGAGGTGAGAGTGAGCAGTTACGGGAATTGAACACCCACCAATCAGTGAAAAAAGAAACAGGTATTTAACCACTTGACGAAATAAGGACGATAATATTTTTGTTTTTTTAATAACAATAATAATCATAATCCCTTATTTCCAAGGCCAACACCTACCTCCAACACACAGAGTGAAGAAGGGTACTCATGACAAGTCAAATATTGTTTCCATGCCTATCCTATCTGGAGCAATCAGAGTTCTCTGCAGAACAAGATACCCATAAAATCCAAAAAATTCCAACTTGTTGGCCCTTCCTACACATAAGCAGTGATTAAAGAATCATACTAATATATACATACAGTTCTGGAAAAAATTGAGACCACTGCAAAATTATCAGTTTTTCTGGTTTTACTATTTATAGGTATGTGTTTGAGTAAAATGAACATTT
Organism: Eptatretus atami; assembly: GCA_035128595.1. NCBI lineage: Eukaryota > Metazoa > Chordata > Myxini > Myxiniformes > Myxinidae > Eptatretus > Eptatretus atami. The sequence goes on along the minus strand of CM068958.1, from coordinate 46,735,942 downwards.
TGTTTTATTAAATAACCACTGACAACATTTCTCCCAAATTCCGAATAAAAATATTGTCATTTAGAGCATTTATTTGCAGAAAATGACAACTGGTCAAAATAACAACAAAGATTCAGTGTTTTCAGACCTCAAATAATACAAACAAACAAGTTCATATTCATTTTTAAACAACACAATACTAATGTTTTAACTTAGGAAGAGTTCAGAATCAATATTTTGTGGAATAACCCTGATTTTCAATCACAGCTTTCATGCGTCTTGGCATGCTCTCCACCAGTCTTTCACATTGCTGTTGGGTGACTTTATGCCACTCCTGGCGCAAAAATTCAAGCAGCTCGGCTTTGTTTGATGGCTTGTGACCATCCATCTTCCTCTTGATCACATTCCAGAGGTTTTCAATGGGATTCAGGTCTGGAGATTGGGCTGGCCATGACAGGGTCTTGATCTGATGGTCCTCCATCCACACCTTGATAGACCTGGCTGTGTGGCATGGAGCATTGTCCTGCTGGAAAAACCAATCTCAGAGTTGGGGAAAACATTGTCAGAGCAGAAGGAAGCAAGTGTTCTTCCAGGACAACCTTGAACGTGGCTTGATTCATGAGTTCTTCACAAAGACAAATCTGCCCAATTCCAGCCTTGCTGAAGCACCCCCAGATCATCAGCAATCCTCCACCAAATTTCACAGTGGGTGTGAGACACTGTGGCTTGTAGGCCTCTCCAGGTCTCCGTCTCACCATTAGACGACCAGGTGTTGGGCAAAGCAACCAGAAGAGAGATGTCGCTCGAGGACTTGGGTAAGGTCTCATCGGTTCGTGGTCTTGATGAGTTTGCATTCTTCAGTCGCTCACT
>CM068958.1:46715190-46735068 GCA_035128595.1 Eptatretus atami | reverse complement strand
CAAAGACCATAAGGATTGGACCGTAGAGGACTGGAGTAAGGTCATCTTCTCTGATGAGTCCAATTTTCAGCTTTGCCCAACACCTGGTCGTCTAATGGTGAGACGGAGACCTGGAGAGGCCTACAAGCACAGTGTGCTCACACCCACTGTGAAATTGGTGGAGGATTGCTGATGATCTGGGGGTGCTTCAGCAAGGCTGGAATTGGGCAGATTTGTCTTTTGTGAAGAACTCATGATCAAGCCACGTTCAAGGTTGTTCCTGGAAGAACACTTGCTTCCTTCTGCTCTGACAATGTTCCCAACTCTGAGGATTGGTTTTTCCAGCAGGACAATGCTCCATGCCACACAGCCAGGTCTATCAAGGTGTGGATGGAGGACCATCAGATCAAGACCCTGTCATGGCCAGCCAATCTCCAGACCTGAATCCCATTGAAAACCTCTGGAATGTGATCAAGAGGAAGATGATGGTCACAAGCCATCAAACAAAGCCGAGCTGCTTGAATTTTTGCGCCAGGAGTGGCATAAAGTCACCCAACAGCAATGTGAAAGACTGGTGGAGAGCATGCCAAGACGCATGAAAGCTGTGATTGAAAATCAGGGTTATTCCACAAAATATTGATTCTGAACTCTTCCTAAGTTAAAACATTAGTATTGTGTTGTTTAAAAATGATATGAACTTGGTTTGTTTTGTATTATTGAGGTCTGAAAACACTGAATCTTTGTTGTTATTTTGACCAGTTGTCATTTTCTGCAAATAAATGCCTCTAAATGACAATATTTTTATTCGGAATTTGGAAAATGTTGTCAGTGGTTTATTTAATAAAACAAAATGTTCATTTTACTCAAACACATACCTATAAATAGTAAAACCAGAAAAACTGATAATTTTTGCAGTGTCTCAATTTTTTTCCAGAACTGTATGTATATATTAGTATGATCTTTAATCACTGCTTATGTGTAGGAAGGGCAACAAGTTGGAATTTTTGGATTTATGGGTATCTCTGTTCTTGCAGAGAACTCTGAATTGCTCCAGATAGGATAGGCATGGAAACAATATTTGACTTGTCATGAGTACCCTTCTTCACTCTGTGTGTTGAGGTAGGTGTTGGCCTTTGGAAATAAGGGATTATGATTATTATTGTTATTAAAAAAACAAAAATATATCGTCCTTATTTCGTCAAGTGGTAAATACCGTTTTCTTTTTTCACTGATTGTGTGGTGTTCAATTCCCGTAACATGCTCACTCCACCTCACTCTCAAAAAAAGAAGAAGGCGTCCATCTGTGTGTGTGTCTCACATTGTATTTCAGTCAATGCCACTTTTAAAAGTTTATACTTAAATAGGAGCCGTATTTATGACGGGCACTGAAACTCTACACTTGGTGGTTATGCCTCACACCCTCAATTTGAGTTGATGTTGACTTTGCTGAGTTGTGGGCTGAAATGGGCTGTTACTATTATAATATTGTATGTCACACTGTTTGAAACTACTTAATACTTTTGCTTTGAATATGTTGGAATGGCAATAAATGTTGTCTATAATTATTTTCACCACCAACATCACATGCATAAGCAAATAAAGAAACATTTCCTCATTGCTTTTACCCTGAACAGAAATACTCTTCAGTTGTATGTGTATCCCTAAACTTAACCTGAATTTCATTTGATTCGGGATTACATTCATTCATTATGGTGTTGCTTTTTCAGAGGTTTTGTCTCTGAATGGGTGTTGTCATGGTATGTAGCGAGCAGAATCAGCGGTATATCGACCTTTGTCCAGAAACGGAAGGGCTGCAACTGCTGCGATGATGGCACTGCACAGACTTTTTGTCATGCACGAAGAACAAGGATTGCAGAGTGAGCATTTACCACCACTGAAAAAGGTTAAAGGGTTAAGTTTCTACTCTCATTCATTATTTAGCACTTTATGCTCTTTTTTCACATGTCTTCCTTCGCTGCTGGCAAAACATCTCTTCTACTCACTGTCCAAACACAGCAAAAACACTGCTGATATATTATATATATATATATATATATATATTATATATATTATTTTTTTTAATCATGGTTGACATTGTATTTAGTCAAATGCCACTTTTAAAAGTTATACTTAAATAGGAGCCATGTCATAAAATGCCACTTCATTGATTTATCATGCGAACTGAATTGCTTGTGTAATCACACTTTCATGTTCCAGGTCATCCTAGTTTCTTTGCTGTTACTTGTAATAATATGGAGCATGTAATGTGCTTGTGCCCACCATAATAACTCTTACAATGATAGAAGGCACCGAAATACATGACTTTCAAAATTACTTATGAATGCTAACGAAGGTATTTTGTGCATTGCTGTGTGTTGCGTTTTCAGCAACTTGGTTCTGCTCTCCGGGCACTTTTAATCTGCCACTGCTAGTGCAAAAACTGAAATTCAAATCGTCTTTTAAACATAATTTTCAGCATTCAGACAAAAGAGTGGCAATTTCAAAATGGTTTATCCATACTTACTCTCTTCCCTGAATGCAAATCGGTCTCACGGAAATAGAGGAAATCGAGAAATATCCTTGGATGAGAGTGTTCTGAGCACGTGTTGCATGCTTGAAACAAAATCGCCCATGGGGTGGGGTACTCTGCGAGTTGGATATAGCACGTATACACACACACACACAGATGGACGCTTCTTCTTTTACAATAGATGCAAAAATTGAGTATAATTTCTCTTGTGGCCCAGACCAAACAAAAATATATATTTATAACAGTACTTACAGCTCAAACAGCTTACACTTTAAAACCCCATCCTACCAAACATGATTAATAGTAAATATCATCATTTTAAATTTACCCTGTGCAATGATAAGCCCGGAATGTGACCTTCCCATCAGTGTTAACAAACACCCAAACCAGATAAGGTATCTCCCTCTGGGATGGTCTGCCTGAATGTTGGTAATGGCGGCATCATCTTTGCAATTGCAGACATCCGTAAAATAAATCAAGCCTGCCATCCTCATGTGAGGGTAACACTGCAAGGTTCAAAGTCACTCACAGATGGGTGATCAGGGAGTCAGGTAGAATGCAGCGTCCACAGCCCGTCCACAGGCCTTGCACGGGCCCACATTGTGGAGTTTTGCAGTGCAGGCTGCAAGATATCAACTTTTTGGCGTGTTGAGAGAAAGTTAACCAAACCATTCATTGAGTAGAGGCATACCCCTTCTCTCAGGTACTTTTTTTTTCTCCAAGTTTTGTTAGGCTTAATGTAGATGCTTTGTGAGCCATTTTAGGTGGCAATCCTTAATCTGGCACCGAATATACGTTCCCTGCCCGGATGACTGCTGTTGCTAGGGTTTCTCGGCATGCGTACTGAGCATTGTTGGTGGATTACATCATTTCAAAAGTTGTATGTTACCCTGTTAATATCGAAATCACCTGGCAAGTTTTCATTGTTGTTTGTAACAACATCTCCTAAGGATCAACATAAGAATGTGGTTAAAATTTGACGAGGAAATGTATTTGTAAAAGGCAGAGTGATATTGAACAAATAATTTTTGAGGGATTTTTAAGTTTCCACAGATCCTTTCTGTTATGGTCGTTCTAAATTAGTAACATATGTCATGATGTCCTATTTAGATGAACAGCCTCATCACATGGTTTCCCGTGCTGACACTAAAATCAATCTCGGTGCCTTCTGAGATGGCAAATGGATACCGACTCCATACTGGGAATGAGCCTCGTCATCCTGCATGAGGCTTAGGCAAATAGTGCACGCTAAGCGTAGAAAGTATCCATCCAGCATGCCAAGGAAAACTGCCCAAAGGAAGCCCGATGCATCTGCGACCAAAAGGAAGTGCTTCTTCTTCTCATATTCTTCTTCTTCTCTTCTTCTCTCCTTTTTTAACGTGAAACAAACTATGGATCACACTTCACAGTCAGAATTTTCTTCTTCATGTGTATGGAGGCCTATTGAGGAAAAAGCCCAATCAGAAAATTGGACGTGCAGGCATGTAATGTTACTATTATCCTCACCTGAACTAAGTGATCCTGGAAATGTATATGCAAAATCAATAGCCCACAGAATATATGTGCATGTCTCTCGTCTCATCTCCGTTGAGTCGGCATATGCAGGTTAGCTGTACTCTGACTCTTTACAAAGTGTGAGGTCACTGGGCAAGGCAACAGTGAAATTACTACTTCAAATTCTTCAGTTTATTTTTAAACGTTGTCTTGTGAGGTTTGTGTTGCTGTTTCATTGTTTAACTGTTTACAGCCTGCAATTATTCTTGGGAAAAAGCTGAACCTCTGCACCTCTTCTTGACCAATCGTCTCCTTGAATTTCTGACTCTGCCCTCTTGTTCATCCGTTGCTCCAGGCGAGTTGTAACAACTTTTCCATTTTGATTCCAATTTTACCACATAAGTGGGCAATTTAAAGGGGGTATTGACATGGGTTGGTGCAGACTAAATGTTGATTGTGTGTCTTGCACACCTCCCATGACAATACCCTCTATAAATTGCCCACTATGCGGTCTGTCAGTTTATAAATGGCTTGGTGTCATTAAACACCAAATTCCATACCAGCAAACACATACTACTCACAATGTCTCTCCACAAGGATCGGCAATCAAACTATCTAATGCACTTCCATGGACGAGCCTTTGGAAGAGGTGCAGTCTCTGGAATCCTTGGCTCATTATTTACCATAACCTTTTATGGAGATCATATCACCAAGTTAGTATCAAAGACCAGTTACTTATTGGGTATTCTCTCTGTAGGCTAAGCATTCCTGAGCTGCATCATTCTCTCAGGTGCCAAAATGCTTTAATACAGAGCTCCATGTGATATGGTGATCTGTTTCTCACATTGTTCCTCTTGAGGTGTTAAAAACAAGGTCTTTCATACCATTGGAATCTCAAGGCAGGAAGGTGATTCCCAAGAACTGTCACTCTCTCACCAGCAGCAAGTTGTGAGCTTTCTATTTTATACAATCTTGCATGTGGCCTTGTTCCTCCTGCCCTCTCTTACTTCTGCTCTTCCCAAGCAACCCCATATCATATGCATTCTTAAAATAAACCCTCATCTGCCCACCCTCTGCCCCCATACCCTCGACAGTTTGTGAAGCAGCTACCATTGTTATAAAGTTTGAAGCAACTACCCTGGACCCTTGTATATAAAAGTTTAATTGGCTCACTTCAATCGGATAGTCAAGGGGAAATGACACAGACACTTCCATTGTTTCCATGACAATGTGCATCACAAAGTCATTTCTTTGGCACTGACAAGTGACACGGATCCACAAAAACTGGATAGTTCACAGAGAGACTTCAATTGGGTCGCAGAAGGGACAGTCTTTTGTGAGGATCATTATGTTATCATTCTTACCAAAAGGAACCTCTTTCAACAGCAGAATATCTCCTGAATGACCTCTGAAGAGCAATCAAATATCAAATTTTACCAAGGCAGTTGAGACCAGATTTTATGCAGTTGTCTGGGGTCCTAAAGACCAATATTATGCATCTGTGTATGCAGAGATATGGGCAGCAGTTATATAATGGAGAGGAGAGGCAACATAATAACTGGACAATGAACCATTGGCGTCAAGTCGAAGATTCTGCTGTGTCAAATACACAGGCGATGTAATAACAAAATACATTATCTCTCAATTATTCTGTCAAATATAGAAATATACAAATATACATTATCCCCATGCTTTTTGAAAAAAATGGGGGCGATTGTAATCAGCTCTGTCTTCTGTCATGCTATCTCCTCCTAAAAAGTCTGCAGAAATTCACCAACCTTGGTAGTTATGATCACCACATACAAGAAGGTACAAGAGCAATATCATTTCTGTCCCTGGCCCTGTGGCAGTGTCAAAGGTCAAATACCAAAAAATTCAATTACGATCACATTTTAAAACATTTTTTCATGAAACTTTTCATATGTGCTCTTCTTCCTCTTATTATTATTATTATATCATAATTATTATCATTATTATTATTCTTCTTCTTTTTAACTGTAAAACAAAACTATGGATTCACACTTCACAGTCAGAATTTTCTTCAGCAGAAAAATGATGAGCCTGAGTCACAAAGTGGATCTGTTGGACCGGCTGTCGGAGAGGACGAGTGTGGCCTCTGTGGCGCAGGTTGTATGGAGTAAACAAATCCACCATTCGCCTAACATAAGAGAACGAGAAGGTGATCCGAGAAAGTGTTGCAGCGAGCACTCTACCGAGCACCAAAGTGGCCCCCAATCCAGGATGTCCACATAGAAAGGATTGAGAAATCTTCAATGTATGTATTAAGGACAATGCACAGAAGAACCATGTCTTTAGTGGATCTCGCATCGCACAAAGGCGATGTGTATGTGCGTGCAATCTGGCTGGTGCGGGGTGGCATTTGCACGAGTGATGCGGGTACGAGCGATGCGATACGACGGCCCAGTCCATTCAAGGAGTGAGGGATGATTTTACCACTTCATGAAGCACTACCATCTCTGCAACATCAAACTGACAGGTGAGTGTGCCTTCTCGGACCACGAGGTGGCTGAAATGGTCCCTGCTCAACTTGTGAGCTCATTGATGAGAAGGGGTACCTGCAGAGCAGGGTGTCAATGCTGACGGAGACCAGCCTGTTTTGAAAAAAATAGCCAACACAAACTTTTATCTCGAAGCATGAGGACAGCATCGGGATTCAAGGCCACAACACAAAAGGGACTGTATGACAAAGCCCATGATGCTGTACTGTTCTCTGAACCCACCTGCTCTCAAGGGTAAGAACACGCACACACTACCCATTGTTTTGGAGGCCAACAGAAGGCGGGTGAAGGCAGTAATTTTCATGGACTGGTTCTATAATGTTTCATCCCTAAGGTGAAGAGGTATTTGGTGGAACAAAACCTGCGTTCAAGGTTCTCCTGCTCATCGACAATGCTCATGGCCTCCCGGGACCTGAAGGTTGGCTCACCCAAACGTCGAGGTGATCTTCCTGCACCCAAACACCACCTCCCTGATCCAGCCGTTTGGCCAAGGTGTAATCTCCACTTTGAAACCTATTATACTCGCTGTACCTTTCGCTGCATTTTGGAAGCAATTCCCAGAACTCACCATCAGGCAGGTTGGAAGGAGACAACATAGCCCACTGCATCGGCGCAATCTAAGAGCGTTGGACCAGGTGAGAACCTCCACCATCAATGCCTGCTTGCACAACCTGTGGCCACAGGCAGTGAAGAACTTCAGAGACTTTCCCAACACCACAGAGGAGAGGCATGAAATTGTTGTGTTGCATGGCAGGTGACAGGGAAGGCTTTGACGACATGGAGGCTGAGGAGTTGGATGCTCTTATCGCCTCAAATGCGAGGAGCTCACCGAGGAAGAGTTGGGAGCTATTATCAAAGATGTCCGGTGATGAAGAAGAAGAGGTGTCAAGGTCCAAATCCATCGTCAAGTTCCTGGTGAGATGCTGCAGGACATGCGGTCAATTACTGAGAGGGCTGTTGGATGTCGATCCGGTCATGGAGCATTACGTCAAGTTCAAGAGGGAGTTGGATGATGTGATGCTCCCATTACAAGGAGGAACCTCAAAACCTGCGGAAATCTGCCAGGTAGCTCCCAATTACGGAGTTTTTCCGCCTTGGTCTGTTCACCTCATGAGCATCAGCACCCCTCGCCTGCCTCTCGTGCTCTCCTGCCCATCTTATTCGGTTAGTGACTCATCAGGATCTCTCACCTGCTTCAGCACCCTCACCTACATTCCTTTCTGTGCACGACTCAGCAGTTTCCATACAACTCCACAGATATCACTGGATCTTAAATCATCACCATCATCATTCATCTTCATTTGAAAAGTTTGGTGTGTTTGTGTCAATAAATTTTAAACGGCTACCTCCTGATGTTGTTATTTATTACTTTTACGGTTGCAGTTGGTTTAATTACTTTTCATAAAACTGTTAATCGCATTTCTTCAATAAACATTGGAAATGGTATCTGTTGTTGTCTTTTGTTATTCCATGCAATAGTGCTGCCCATCATCCTCATGCTTTCTTCCCATGCAAATCTCTGCTCTTTAATCTCTCTGAACTCAACCCCACCACACTCCCCACCACCAAATCCTCTTCTCCTTATGCTACTCCACCCACTCATGTGGGATATCTTTATCTCCTGCTGCTCCTCTTTGATTCTCTGTCCGTAGGTGAACCTAACGCCCCCTGCCATTTAACTCCCCATAAACCTTAATTCTTGTCTTCAGATATATAAAATATCATACATTTCGGACAGCCCTTTCTGGAATTACAAAATAGGAAACTGAATCATGACATGATATGAGCTAATGTTGAGCTAATATCATGCCATGGTTCAGGTGCCAATCAGTGCTACTGCTGCAGTCTGTTTCTCATCTTGAATAATCAGCCGGGCTGCCATAATTCTTCATAAGTTGCAGCGGCTTGAGAGAAGAGCAGGTAAACTTGCCAACAGTAAATTGCAGTAAACCAAGCATGACATGATGAGGGCATGAATAAGGGTTTCCGTTGTCCACTGATTTAACAATAAACAGATTTGACCAATTGATGGAGATTGAACAAAAATAGATTTACTAATTTATCGTAATGTGTGAAAATCCAGGAAGAGTGTGGAGTCTATGTTGATACTAATATTAAGGAACCTTAGATGAAGGAATTAGGTGGTAATCTGCTGATCATCAAGTTTGAGCTTTTTTTTGAAGATATAAGGGGCCAAGGATCTGAATATCAACCATGACAGTATTAAGTTTGAGAAATTCCTTTTGACTTTTTCAGAAAGTAATTTATTTCTGAAGTTGAGAAGTATTTTACTTCTTTGTCCAGGCCTCATGATCTCATGAGGTCATCCTGACCTCATGCTTTGAGATAGAAGTCAGGTTTTTTTACATACATCTTCTTCTTCAATAGTCTTAAGTGTGATAATTAATATGAATGATAATATTTGGCTGATTGGTAAGTATGTCTAAAAAAAAAGTAAAAAATATGTCAACCTTTCCAAGGTAAATCACGATAATTATTGTTGATTATTTTTTTAAATATAAGAAGTTTGGGATTTTTTGTGAATCTTTTTGCATAAAAAATACAAACACTGTCTTACTTAAGACTAAATCTGGGACATTTTATAACTGGTGAGTGACACAAAGGTCAAATCGAAACTCTTTTGCTGAGACAGATAAAAACTGCTGTAATGGATAAAAAGGAAAAGAAATTAGAACATAAGCAAGAGAGATGAAACAAGTATAAATATTTAGTCATGTCAAAAAGCAAGGTGAATGGGACAACTTTTCTTTCTCACCAGTTAGACTAACCACAGAGACAAAAAAAAACGTAAAAGACAAAATCTGTTTTCATGACTTAAGCAGGGGTTGAATGCACCGCATGGACCTCCATGATTCCCTCCAGTCATCGATTGAGAAAGAACCAAAGCATGTGGCTTCCCATACTGCACTGACATCCTTTGTCCTCCCTTGTTACTCTACACCTGGCCAAGTATTTCCGCGGTCACATGAGCATGTGTGCCAGAACCAATATGGGTACTATTGTGCTCCAGTGTGATCTTTATAAAGGAAATTTAAAACTAAATTACAAATATACGATTTACAGTGTACTTATGTTTTCCCAAAGAAGTATCCACTGGCTATTACTGGCACTGGAATTGTAAGCAACAACATCATATGCTTGTTTTGAGATTACTTGATGCAGTGAGCTCACACTTGGAATGATTTGTGGTAACCTGCTAATTACAGATATGGTCAATGCAGGAGTTCATGTTTGTTTATGACATTTGAGGCTATAATTAGCCTTACTCATTCCCAAAAGGATGCATGATACTTTGTAGTTGGTGGTCTGTGTGTTTACCCTTCCCCATCTGTTATGAAGGGATCGTTTGATTATCATAAGATGAAACATCATCTACATACCCTGACGACACTCTGCAGTTAAAAGCATCTTCTACCAGGAATAAAAGTGGAACAAGGTTCTTGAGAAATCACAAGTGAAAGAATGTGCCCACAGCAAATTGTGTGTCAACAGAACTTCACAGCATTTTTCATAGTCATTGTAGCAACATTCCTACTACAGGTTTGACTAGCTTATGTGGGCGGTCGGAAGTCACATTTTGCGTTGGCTAGTCGAGTCCTTAGTCTAAAGTGTGCCTCAAAGTATACGGGCTCAACGAGCGCAACCTGTGCAAGTCTTCGGCACAGTGGCAAAGTTGTCTGATTTAACCATACATTTTTATGTCTAATTTAACGATGTTGATTTTACACCTTTAACGTGGACTATGTCCAAGTTACCCACACATGCTCCTGAGGGTTATGTTTGTCCACACCTAAGATCTACTATAATCTCCATCATTCATTCATCATAACATTAAAATGTCATAGTGCAGCTTTTCACAATGGAATAAGGGATATATTCTTTCTTCATTAATATGTAATTTATAATCTCTGTAAGGCTCTGCATTTTTAAAGATTTATCTTGCTATTCAATGTGTTTGCTTCTGGAGTTTATATAATTGCTTGTCAATGAACTAATATTCGATGCATTTATTAAGTATGAAAATCGAATGAACCTTTGCCCTTACTCTGAGAACTAATTCAAAATAGTATGTAGTACTGTACTGTATATCCCATGATAATGCATTTGAAAAAGTGATGCAAAATAAATTATTGTAATTTTCTTTGTACCACATTTCACAGAAACCCTTGTTTCCAATTTAGAAACAATATACTCATCTTATAAAATTCGGCCTTTCTTGTTTTCCATGCAAATAAACTAAAGTATTTGAATGTTGACGTGCTTGCAGATGACCAGATCAGAAGGGTCAGTAGCTAGTTTTTGCATGTGTGATGACTACTCAGACTCAAGGTCCGGGATAATGGAAATTTTCTTTGGAGAACCTGTGAGTAGTTTACGTATGGTGGAGAGGATGCTTGCAACCAACGAGCTGCAATTCAGGCTTGCCATTTACAGGCAGCTAACTTATCAACCTGGTGAGACACTTTGACAGGTTGAATTTATATATTTCTTGCCTTGAGTAATATAAAACATCAGTTTGATGAAAAAACGGTTTTTTACACAGCTCTCTCAGGAGTTATTAGATAGTGTTTTCCATCAAGTATATTATACTCAAAAGAATTGGATGAAACAGGAAATGCTACAATAAGTAAACTATTTTATGCATTTATTATTGGATAATATCTTGTGTTTCTTAAGTGTTTTCTCTTAGGTGTTTCCAGATTGGTAATTTTTCTTTATTGTCATTTTTTTTTCCACCAAGTCATCAACAGAAAATCTATCCAGTCTTTGAGCTATGACCTTTGTGAAACATGATGATGGAAGAAACTAGAAGGGCACTCTTCGATGTCGCAACGTTGCCAGATATACCTCCACCCACATTATCACATTCATTATATATACTTGTCCAGCGTTTGATTTAAATCTCTGAACCCAGATTCAAAATATTAAATAATTCTGGCTGCCATTCGGGCTGCCAGTCCGGTCAGGTAAAAATTTAAAACATATTCCCCATGGACTACAAATCATAATTGTGAAGTTTTACGTCGATTGATGAAGCTGTTCAAGAGGAATAATTTTTCTAATATTTTTGTTCAATCCAATATGGCTGCCAGACCATGTGACCTATTAATTATGTGAACAACATGGCATCCCCATTGTTTGGGGAACATGTGGGTGAAGTTTCCCCTCAATCTGTCAAGCCGTTCTGAGAAGGGTTTTTAAAGTATTCTTCAAAAAATCATAGCTGCCAAACCATGTGACTTATGACATCATAGGTGAGAGCTCTTTGTTCCTCATGGAATTGCGATCATACCTTTAACGTTTTTGCCTCGATCTGCTTCAGCTGTTTTCGGAGAAGTTTTTTTGAAGTTTTTTCTGCTGAAAAAAAAGTTTTCACCCCCTGTCTGTTTGTCTGTCTGTTTGTCGTGAGCAGCAAAAAGTTATGGACAGAATCTGAGAAATTTGGTGGACAACCTGTCCACCAAAATCGTCTGACAAGGACGAATTGATTCGTTTTTGGCGAATATCTGTATACAGATCCAGATATTAAAATATTTTAACTGATTCTTCAGCAATAAGAGATAGGATCAAAGATGATATACAGCAAAATATCTCAAAAAATATCGACGGATTTGGACGAAACTTGGTGGACAGGTTGGGTGTGTGATAAGGACGAATTGTTTCAATTTTGTTGAAGAATCCACTTCAGGATCCGCATACGAGATATAAAAAAAAACTTGAAGTGATTCTTCACCATTGAGAGATGGGGCCAAAAAGGATATTAGGCCGATATCTCAATAAGTTGTTGATGGATTGGGAAAAACTTGGTGGATGAGTTGTGTAGATGACAAAAAGAAGCGGATTAGATTTCAGTCAATGTCCGGATTCATATCCGTTCCTATCAGTGGAGACAAAACGTAAACTGTTCAGCCGAGCAGAGGTATGCGCTCCACAAATTGTCGTTCCAATTACCTGGGCCACCGAAGGTGGACGGAGGTTGTGTTTCACCCCTGTTTGTTTGTATGTTTGGCTGTTTGTTCTGTCTGTGAGCACAATATCTCCAAAAAGTCATGGACGAATTGGGACGAATCTTGTTGGACAGGTTAGGTGTGTCACAAGGATATTTATTTTTACATACAATGTCGAGGATCGTATATAAGAGCTAACACACAACGAAACAATGGAGCAGGAGACAAGAGGAGAGGGAAGCACAAAACAGTGGGGAACAGAGACTTTTGGAGATCTGTGGAAAGGAGAGGGATGGAAGGGTACATGGGGTAAACAAGATGGACACTTACAGGGACTTTCAGGTCTTTACACTACAGGACTTTCAGGAAGGAAAGCAGGGAATTTGAATGACGTGGGTTTGGGTGATTTAACGGGGAAGAAAGATCATGGTTTTGGATGGGGGACACTACAGGAGTTGCTGGCCGACCTAGAGCGCCCTGCGGAAATATTGTGGGGACAGATCGCAGACAGAGCGAGGGGGGGGTGGCGAGGCTGGATAGAATGGCAGAAGACAGAAAGACCATAGACAGAGTGAAGAGACCAAAGATTCAGCCTCACCGCGGGAGATACCAATGATCCAAAATGCCTTGGTTTCCACAGCGTAATCTGAGAAAGGTGAGAGGCAGGAGCACCAGCCCAGAGGGGAAGAGCATTACTTCATCAGGCTGTGGATGAAAGCTTTGTACGTGATCAGGAGCTCAGTTGTGCCAAGGAAGGACTTTGCACGACGGAGGAAGCCATTGGCGACTGGCTTGGAGGCCAGCTTGGAAATGTGGCTTTCCCAGGAAAAATCATGGCAGATAGTGAGACCCGGAAGCTTGAATGAAAGGACTTCTTCAAGAGGATTGTTGAGGGAGTAGATGGGGAAAAGGGGGGTTCCAACGGTCTTTCGGAGAGGCAGGGTGAGAGTATGAGATTTGTCAGGTTTGAAAAAGTGTTCCAATGTGTTGGACCAGCTTGGTGATTTTCTCCAGATCTGCAGAGATGAAGAAGCTGCTGCTTTCCAAGCTGAGTGGATGAGAAATGGTACGGCTGAGGGTGTAGTCATTACCAAAGAGATAAAAGGGTTTTCCAGAGTCTGAGGGATTACTAATGAAAAACTGTATTCACAAGATTTTGTCAGATTTTGGTGAGGATCCGGATCCAGATTGGTAATTTAATTTTAAATGATTTTCCCCCATTGAGAAGTGGAGCCAAAAATGCTTACACATTAAAACCCTAACATGTATGGGGATACGTTCATGATTTATGGGGGATATGGATTTATGGGATTTATGGGGGATATATTTATGGCTCATTGTTGTCAGGTCAGCGGCCAGATTATATCTGTGACTTGCTCCAGGTATCATGTAAACCTGTACTAACTGCATGGTCGGGTTGTCGGCGACAAAACCGTCTCCCCCACCAAGGTTTTTGGTGAGAAGGGTGTTTGGATGTGGACACCCAGCAGGATTAAAAACAAAACCTGTCAAAAGGGCAGAGGAGCTCCTTGTGAGCCAAAGGCCATCCAGATCTAGTGCCAACTGTGTCTGCGGACATCCTCCTGCAGTTGGGTTACTTCTTATTAGGAGGTTAGTGGGCAGGATTTTCACTCCGGCCACCACCGTAAAACCCTTCATTCCGCAAAACACAAAAACGCAAAGAAATCTGGAAACCCCCTCCATGGGAGTACCTTCTGTGCAGCCTTCCCTTCGCAGGCAGCTCACCGGAATGGACTGGATTGGCGGCAAAGCCTTTCAGGCCCCAACTTTGATGAATAGGAGGAAACCACGGGGTAACAGTTCCCGGGTCATTGCGGGAGAGTGTGTTGGAAGTGGTGCTGAGTTGTTCGTCCACCAGACGGCGGTCTCCTTGGGTTAACCTGAGGCGGTCCCTTCGTGGGGTGCCTGGAAATCTCTCCCGAGAAGAGAGATGATCACCTGTCTAGTTATCATCTGAGCTCAAGCGTTTAGACATCGCTATTGCAGCACTCTCTGAGGTTCGGAGACCCCGGATTGCGGCGAGATCATGGTGGGTGGTTACACACGAGTTGGTCTGGTCGCTTCTGATGGGTTACCAGCCCAAAGAGTTGCTGGTAGCTGGTGTCCAATAAGCTTGATCCATGAAAATTGAGGTAACACCGCGTCAACGAGCGTATTATGAGGACTAAGGATTTCAATCACTCCTTTGGTGTTCATATTCCCTGGGTCTTTGTTTATGCTCCGACAGAGGTGAGTGATCTCACGTGAAGAGACGCGATTCTATGCCGACGCTCGAGTTTGTGGTTGATCAGTGCCCAGACGAGATTACACTTCTAGTTCTTGGGAGATTCAATCATCGACTTGGAAACTGATAGGCATGGTTATGAGATGTGTGTTTGGTTCCCATTGGTCAGACTGTGAACCTGGAATAAGCACTAAGTTTCTGACTTTGCACAGAAGTCATGACTTAGGGTGGCCGGTTCATGGTTTTCATGCCACAGCTCATCGCTGGGACCTGGTATTCCAACGGCTGCGCGTGTGGCAAAAGGGAGATTGACCATGTCCTCGTTTTGATGGTCACTGGAGGAGTGAGTCCAGAACTGCAGGCGCTCAACCGGAGTGCTCGATTCCTCAATACTACACCGGCTTGTTGTAGCAACTCTTAAGTTGCACCTAAATGCAAGAGAATGGGATTTACCATCCCAGCGTTAAGCTGGATGTGGCAAGCTGAAGATGATGATGAGGGTTGCTGAGGAGTTTCGAACAGCTGAGTGGAGAGTTTGGGGAGTCTGGGTGTTTAGGAGGTCCTGAAAGAGTTGTGGGAGTTGCCTTCAAAGACAACCATCCTTGATGGTTGCCTGGAGTCTTGGAGAACTCGCCGTTATTGGCAAGAAGACATTTGTCTCTCGAAGAGACACGCGGATACCATTGACAGAGTCACAGGCCAGGCTGAATGGCAGAGCTGAGCTGTTCAGGAGCTAAGGCAAAAAACTGTAGTGCGCTAGGCTGGACAAGGAGGCTATGTGAAGGGATCTGTGAGGGGGTAGAGCATCACCTGTGGTCAAGTGAGTCTCATCCTGCTTACAGGGGAATTCGCACATTGCTTTCATTCAAGCCCGATCCCTCGCTGAAACTGCAGTTGGAAGCAGAGGGTGGTAGGCTCCTTGACAGAGGATTCCGAAGGAAGGCCCGCATGGCGGTACTTGAGCGTTGTACTAGGTGATCCACAGCGTCGATGGATGTCAGGGTGTTACATAACTGTTGCCTGACCCTCCAATCAACTGTGGTCCACTTCGCTTGTGGAAACATAGGCTGCGTGTGAACCAGTTGAAATGGTGCGTTAAAACTCCAGGATCTGTGGGCATCCATGCTGAACTTCCAAGCTGGGGGAAATGCTGCACTGTGTCATATGCGATGCAGTTCTCTGCTCTGCCTGGAACACAGGCATCATCCCCAACTGAACTGGAAGAGGGCCTTGTTGTCCCTCTCTGGAAAGGGCAAGGAGTGTCGCCAAGGACTGCCAACAACTACCGAGTCGGTGATGCTGCTTCAGATGCGGGCAAGGTCTTTGCTCGGATAATTCTTATAGAGTTTTCCACCATCTGCTTGAAGCACCAGCATCCAGCAGCGAGTCAGGCTTCATACAAAGAGGTCAACGATTTAGCTGTATCCGTTGCTTCTTCAGGTCCTCACGAACGCAGGACAGGTTTCGCAGGGCTGCTGCAGCCTATGTTCGAATTATCTGTAAAGCGTTTGATTCAGTGAAACAGGATGCTCTCTGTGAGGAATTCTTGCGTCTTCGTGGGGTGCCACCAAATTCGATCTGATGTCTGAACTCACTCTGGTTATGAGGAGCTGCTGATGAGATGTGGTGGTTACCATCTCTGAGCTTATTTCCAGTTGTTACTGGAGTTCGTCAGGGGTTGATATACTGGCCCCGCACACTTTCAGGCACTTGATATGACTGGATTTAGGAGGATGTCGGAAGAGATCAAGTGCGGACACCATCGTTTGGGAAGTCAAGATCTCGACCTTTGATGTTCGCAGATGATTGCAGTCATTTGCGGGAATTTAGATTCTTTGAGGCCCTCGAGGTGCTAAATAAGGAGTCGGAGTGCTGGATTTATGGGTTTCCTGGGTTCAAAACTAAGATCCAGGCTTTCAATGACATCTTGGATGCTGCTCTTCCTGTCTGATATCTCTGTTTTGGGAGGATGTTGAGGTCATGCGAGAGATTCACTACCTCTGGAGTGATATTCATGTCTCTGCTGGCTGTGATCAGAGGTCAATAGACGTCTGGGGTCGGGCCTGGTTGAGTCATGGGATTTCACCTAGGATATAATGGGTGTGACGCTGCCAGCTACCTGTGCCGGCAAGACGAAAGTCTGGTCTTCAGTCCTTGGTGCTTCCAGTCTTGCTCTAGTGGATGGTGAGAGTGGACTCTGACAGGGATCTGAACGGAGACTTAATGCCTTTGGTACCAGGGCTCTTCGGAGAATCCTTGGCCTAATCCGCTGGTCAGAGACTTGTGTGTCCAACGAGCGGTGCTGAGGAGACTCAAATGAGATTTGTACCTGCATAGTCCGTGAGTGTCATTTGCGCCTGTATGGACATGTGGGCCTCATTTTTTCCTGATGCGTGATCCTGCTCACCAGATGCTCGTCAGCGAGGAGTCGTCGTCAGTGGAGGAGGGCTGAAGGCCGACCACGTGCCTCTGGTTGAGCAGGTGAGATCGCAGTCTCAAGGAGCAGGGATTGGCCAGGCATCTGCCTGGGGATGGCCAGACGAGAGGCGCCCTGGGAGTAGTGCAGAAGTGGACGCAGCGACGCGCTTGCTCTGGCGCATGCTCCCACACCTTGGCCTGACCTGACGTGTCAGTGTATTAAAGTGCACGAATGTCTGGTTAGTTGTTCAATTTGGAAAAAGGGGAGTGCGTTCCCGGCGGTTCGGGATTCATAAGGGACATTAACAACATTTTTCTGAACGACGAATACACATAAATCCAGTTCAGTAAAATGCTACAATAAACAAGAACAACAGTAGCAGGAGATTACTGTGTTGCAATTTTGATTGAAGAGTATGATGTGTAACTTTTGATGTGATGATGTGATGATATGATAGATGAAGAGTTGGAATCCAATGCAACTTTTTCTGAAAGAGGTATGCAGTTTGGGCGTTAATTTAATTGCTGCGTCTGTAGCAGCACCCTTATTTCTGGTAGATTTCCGTTGTCTGTCTGTCTGCGAAACTTTGTCAGCCTGAGGGGCTAACCACTCAAACCGATTATCCAATGGAAATTTGTAGGTAAGGACCGATATTTTACTGGGAATCGTGTGCTTCGAATATGGGACCCCGGGGCCTAGCAAACGGCCATAGCCAAACGGCCCTTTTAAGTGGTTACAAAAAATCAGAAAAAAAAATAAAATCGAAAATTGAAGCTTAGGAGTTCTGTGCAGCAATCTATCTAGCTCCCTTCATGCCAGATTTGCAGCGCCTAACAAAAAAATGTTTTAGGGAGAAGGTTTTGCGGCCGAGTACATGTCGAACATTCAGAAACGGTAATGCGAACTATCTCTAAGAAAGAGTCTGATTTTGATGAAAGCGTGTGGGTGAAATGTGTACAATGTGGCTGTAGCATGTACACATAAATGATGGTTGTATGCACACCTCCGTATTGCTTAGCAACAGCTAATTACTTTATTGTACATCGTTTACACTTATTGTGGACTGTACAAAAAAAATCAAAGCTCCGAAACTGGACTCCGAGGACCTCTTTTTGTGTGTGCCCAAGGGAAGTCTTACAGCATCATATAAAAAAATAAAATCTTAGGAATAGATAAATGGAATTACCAGGGCTGCCATTTGTTAGAGTCTCTTTGGAAAACATGCCTAAATTCAGCAAGCGGGTTTCTGGGCGCAAACTAAGAGAGGCTTGTGATTGAATCATATTATTGTTGCTAAATTGATTTGATAGCTGAACATGAATATCGCTCTAGTGCGCGTCGGCCAGACTTTCCCTCGTAGAGCGAGCAGCCATATCGCCTACCGCTTGTGTCTGGACGTTCGCATCTGTCTGTCTGTCGGCGAAACTTTTGGTCAAAGCCTAGGGGCTAAACCACATCTACCGATTCCAATGAATTTGGTAGTAGGAACCAATATTTCTGGAATCGTTGATGCTTTACGAAATATGGGACCCCGGGCCCTAGCAACGACATAGCAAAACGGCTTTAAAGTGGTCAAAAAATCGAAAAAAAGCAAAAAAATAAATAAAATCGAAAAAATCGAGCTGTTGAGTTCTGTGCACGAATCTATCTAGCTCCCTTAATGCAATTTGCAGCCCGAACAAAAGAATATTTGTAGGAGGAGAGTAGGTTTTGGTGCGAGTACATGTCGAACATTTCGAGAAGACGGTTAATTGCAGATTATCTCTAAGCTGAAAGAGTCTGATTTTGATGGAAGACTTGGAGTGAAATGTGTACAATGTGCTAGCATGTACACAGTAAAATGAATGGTTGGCTATGCACCCCTCCGTGTTAGCAACAGCGAAAATACTTTATCGTACATCGTACACTTATTGTGGACTGTGTACAAAAAAAATCAGAATACCTCCGAAACTGGACCTCGAAGGGACCGTTTTTTTTGTGCGCCAAGGAGAATGTCTTACAGATCATATATAAAAAATAAAATCTTTAGCGAATAGAATTAAATGGAATTACCATGGCTGGCCATTTGTTAGCAGTCGTCGTTGGGAACATGACTGAAATGGTTCACAAGGCGGGCTTTCTGGGCGCAACTAAGAGGGCTGTGTAATCATATTATTGTGCTAAAGTGATTGATTGCATGTACATGAATTATCGGGTTAGTGCCGTGCGGGCCCGGCTTATCCATCTAGAGCGAGGCAGCCATGTCGCCTACCGGCTTTGTATTTATGATATTGTTCGTGTGCGCCTGTGGCTGCTTGGCTGCAGTCATTGTTAGGGGCCACAGCTGTGCTGGCTGAGCCAATCCCCATGTTACCAGCACACTATCATTTTGCCAACCTCAGAAGAGACAGGCTGAATCAAACGCCTACTTGGTGACTGGTTATAATTTCAACAGCCTACAGGGGCTTAGCTCAAGAACCCATAGATCTTAAGCCAACACCTTACCGTTAAGCTCAACGACCAGGGCCTGTGAGGGGGTTGAACGGGACGCGAGGTGAGGGGCTGATGGTGTTTGAGCGTGGAGGATCTCTCTTTTTGCAAACCTCAGCCTGGCTCTTCTTTGCTTCTCATTGATGAAGGGCTTTTTTCGAGCTTTGCACGACTTTAGCCCTGTCCCAAGGAGCCTGTTTCGAACCGTCCTCGCCATGCACTTCACCCCAGCTGCCGTTTGCCATTCTTTTTGT
>CM068958.1:46686945-46714730 GCA_035128595.1 Eptatretus atami | reverse complement strand
CGAAAATTCTTCAGATCCCGACCTTGAGTCTGAGTAGTCATCACACATGCAAAAACTAGTACTGACCCTTCTGATCTGGTCATCTGCAAGCACGTCAACATTCAAATACTTTAGTTATTTGCAGTGGAAAACAAGAAAGGCCGAATTTTATAAGATGAGTATTGTTCTAAATTGGAAACAGGGTTTCTGTGAAATGTGGTACAAAGAAAAATTACAATAATTTATTTTGCATCACTTTTTCAAATGCATTATCATGGGATATACAGTACAGTACTACATACTATTTTGAATTAGTTCTCAGAGTAAGGGCAAAGGTTCATTCGATTTTCATACTTAATAAATGCATCGAATATTAGTTCATTGACAAGCAATTATATAAACTCCAGAAGCAAACACATTGAATAGCAAGATAAATCATTTAAAATGCAGAGCTTACAGAGATATATAAATTACAATAAAATGAAAAAGATATATCCTTATTCCATTGTGAAAAGCTGCACTATGACATTTTAATGTCTATGAATGAAATGAATGATGGAGATTATAGTAGATCTTAGGTGTGGACAAACTAACCCTCAGGAGCATGTGTGGGTAACTTGGACAAGTCCACGTTTAAAGGTGTAAAATCAACATCGTTAAATTAGACATAAAAATGTTATGGTTAAATCAGACAACTTTGCCAACTGTGCCGAAGACTTGCACAGGTGCGCTCGTTGAGCCCGTATACTTTGAGGCACACTTTTAGACTAAGGACTCGACTAGCCAACGCAAAATGTGACTTCCGACCGCCCACATAAGCTAGTCAAACCTGTAGTAGGAAATGTTGCTACAATGATATGAAAAATGCTGTGAATGTTCTGTTGACACACAATTTGCTGTGGGCACATTCTTCACTTGTGATTTCTCAAGAAACCTTGTTCCACTTTTATTCCTGGTAAAATAGAAGATGCTTTTAACGGCAGAGTGTCGTCAGGGTATGTAGATGATGTTTCATCTTATGATAATCAAACGATCCCTTCATAACAGATGGGGAAGGGTAAACACACAGACCACCAACTACAAAGTATCATGCATCCTTTTGGGAATGAGTAAGGCTAAGTATAGCCTCAAATGTCATAAACAAACATGAACTCCTGCATTGACCATATCTGTAATTAGCAGGTTACCACCAATCATTCCAAGTGTGAGCTCACTGCATCAAGTAATCTCAAAACAAGCATATGATGTTGTTGCTTACAATACCAGTGCCAGTAATAGCCAGTGGATACTTCTTTGGGAAAACCATAAGTACACTGTAATCGTATATTTTTGTAATTTAGTTTTAAATTTCCGTTTATAAAGATCACACTGGAGCACATCAGTACCATATTGGTTCTGGCACACATGCTCATGTGACCCGGAAATACCTTGGCCAGGTGTAGAGTAACAGGGAGGACAAAGGATTCAGTGCAGTATGGGAAGCCACATGCTTTGGTTCTTTCTCAATCGATGACTGGAGGGAATCATGGAGGTCCCATGCGGTGCATTCAACCCCTGCTTAAGTCATGAAACACAGATTTTTTGTTCTTTAGTTTTTTTGTCTCTGTGGTTAGTCTAACTGGTGAGAAAGAAAAGTTGTCCATTCACTTGCTTTTTGACATGATAAATATTTATATTTGTTTCATCTCTCTTGCTTATGTTCTAATTTCTTTTCCTTTTTATCCATTACAGCAGTTTTTATCTGTCTCAGCAAAAGAGTTTCGATTTGACCGTTTGTGTCCACTCATTATAAAAATGTCCCAGATTTAGTCTTAAGTAAGACAGTGTGTTGTACTTTTTATGCAAAAAGATTCACAAAAAATCCCAAACTTCTTATATTTAAAAAAATAATCAACAATATTATCGTGATTTTACCATTGGAAAGGTTGACATATTTTTTACTTTTTTTTAGACATACTTTACCAATCAGCCAAATATTATCATTCATATTAATTATCACACTTAAGACTATTGAAGAAGAAGATGTATGTAAAAAAACCTGACTTCTATCTCAAAGCATGAGGTCAGGATGACCTCATGAGATCATGAGGCCTGGACAAAGAAGTAAAACTTACTTTCTCAAACTTCAGAAAATAAATTACTTTCTGAAAAAGTTCAAAAGGAATTTCTCAAACTTAATACTGTCATGGTTGAATATTCAGATCCTTGGCCCCTTATATCTTCACAAAAAAAAGCTCATACTTGATGATCAGCAGATTACCACCTAATTCCTTCATCTAAGGTTCCTTAATTAGTATCAACATAGACTCCACACTCTTCCTGGATTTTCACACATTACGATAAATTAGTAAATCTATTTTTGTTCAATCTCCATCATATTGGTCAAATCTGTTTATTGTTTAAAATCAGTGGACAACTGAAACCCTTATTCATGCCCTCATCATGTCATGCTTGTTTACTGCAAATTTACTGTTGGCAAGTTACCTGCTCTTCTCTCAAGCCGCTGCAACTTATGAAGAATTATGGCAGCCCGGCTGATTTTCAAGATGAGAAACAGACTGCAGCAGTAGCACTGATTGGCAACCTGAACCATGGCATGATATTAGCTTCAAATTGCTCATATCATGTCATGATTCAGTTTCCTATTTTGTAATTCCAGAAAGGCTGTCCGAAATGTTATGATATTTTATATATCTGAAGACAAGAATTAAGGTTTATGGGGAGTTAATGGCAGGGGGCGTTAGGTTCACCTACGGACAGAGAATCAAAAGAGGAGCAGCAGGGAATAAAAGATATCCCACATGAGTGGGTGAGTAGCATAAGGAGAAGAGGATTTGGGTGTGGGGAGTTGGTGGGGTTGAGTTCAGAGAGATTAAAAGGGCAGAGATTGCATGGGAGAAAGCATGAGGTGATATGGGCAGCACTATTGCAATGGGAATAACAAAAAGACAACAACAGATACCATTTCCAATGTTTATTGAAGAAATGCGATTAACAGTTTATGAAAAGTAATTAACCAACTGCAACCGTAAAAGTTATAATAAACAACATCAGGAGGTACCGTTTCAAAATTTATTGACACAAACACACCCAAACTTTTCAAATGAAGATGATGATGATGGTGATGATTTAAGATCCAGTGATATCTGTGGAGTTGTATGAAGAACTGCTGAGTCGTGCACAGAAAAGGAATGTAGGTGAGGGTGCTGAAGCAGGTGAGGATCCTGATGAGTCACTAACCGAATAAGATGGGCAGGAGAGGCACGAGAGGCAGGCGAGGGTGCTGATGCTCATGAGGTGAACAGACCAAGGCGGAAAACTCCGTAATTGGGAGCTACGCTGGCACGATTTTCCGCAGGTTTTGAGGTTCCTCCTTGTAATGGGAGCATCACATCATCCAACTCCCTCTTGAACTTGACGTAATGCTCCATGACCGGATCGACATCCAACAGCTCTCAGTAATTGACCGCATGTCCTGCAGCATCTCAACCAGGAACTTGACGATGGATTTGGACCTTGACACCTCTTCTTTTTCATCACCGGACATCTTTGATAATAGCTCCAACTCTTCCTCGGTGAGCTCCTCGCATTTGAGGCGATAAGAGCATCCAACTCCTCAGGCTCCATGTCGTCAAAGCCTTCCCTGTCACCTGCCATGCAACACAACAATTTCATGCCTCTCCTCTGGGTGGTGTGGGAAAGTCTCTGAAGTTCTTCACTGCCTGTGGCCACAGGTTGTGCCAGCAGGCATTGATGGTGGAGGTTCTCACCTCTGGTCCAACGCTCTTAGATTGCGCCGATGCAGTGGGCTATGTTGATCTCCTTCCAACACTGCCTGATGGTGAGTTCTGGGAACATTGCTTCCAAAATGCAGCGAAAGGTACAGCGAGTATAATAGGTTTCAAAGTGAGATTACACCTTGGCCAAACGGCTGGATCAGGAGGTGGTGTGTTGGGTGCAGGAAGATCACCTCGACGTTTGGGTGAGCCACCTTTCAGGTCCCCGGGAGGCCATGAGCATTGTCGATGAGCAGGAGAACCTTGAACGCAAGGTTTTGTTCCACAAATACCTTTCACCTTGGGATGAAACAATTATAGAACCAGTCCATGAAAATTACTGCCTTCACCCACGCCTTCCTGTTGGACCCTCCAAAACAATGGGTAGTGTGTGCGTGTTCTTACCCTTGAGAGGTGGGTTCAGAGAACAGTACAGCATCATGGGCTTTGTCATACAGTCCCTTTTTGTGTTGTGGCCTTGAATCCCGATGCTGTCCTCATGCTTCGAGATAAAAGTTTGTGTTGGCTATTTTTTCAAAACAGGCTGGTCTCGTCAGCATTGAACACCTGCTCTGCAGGTACCCCTTCTCATCAATGAGCTTCACAATGAGCAGGGGACATTTCAGCCACCTCGTGGTCCGAGAAGGCACACTCACCTGTCAGTTTGATGTTGCAGAGATGGTAGTGCTTCATGCAAGTGGTAAAAATCATCCCTCACTCGCTTGAATGGACTGGGCCGTCGTATCCGCATCGCTCGTACCCGCATCACTCGTCAATGCCACCGCACCCAGCCAGATGCACGCACATACACATCGCCTTTGTGCGATGCGAGATCCACTAAAGACATGGTTCTTCTGTGCATTGTCCTTAATACATACATTGAAGAGCTTTCTCCATCCTTTTTCTATGTGACATCCTGGATGTGGGTGGCCACTTTGGTGCTCGGTAGAGTGCTCGCTGCACACACTTTTCTCGGATCACCTTCTCGTTCTTCCTTATGTAGCGAATGGTGGATTTGTTTACTCCATACAACCTGCGCCCAGAGGCCACACTCTGTCCTCTCGACAGCCCGTCCACAGATCCACTTTGTTGACTCAGGCTCAGTCACTTTTCTGCTGAAGAAAATTCTGAACTGTGAAGTGGAATCCATAGTTTATGTTTTACAGTTAAAAAGAAGAAGAATAATAATAATGATAATAATTATGATAATATAATAATAATAAGAGGAGAAGAGCACATATGAAAAGTTTCATGAAAAATGTTTTAAAATGTGATCGTAATTGAATTTTTTTGGTATTTGACCCTTTTGACACTGCCACAGGGGCCAGGGACGAAATGATATTGCTCTGTTACCTTCTTGTATGTGGTGATCATAACTACCAAGGTTGTGAATTTCTGCAGACCTTTTTAGGAGGAGATAGCATGACAGAAGACAGAGCTGATTACAATCGCCCCCATTTTTTTCAAAAAGCATAGGGGATAATGTATATTTGTATATTTTCTATATTTGACAGAATAATTGAGAGATAATGTATTTTTGTATATTACATCGCTCTTGTATTTGACACAGCAGAATCTCGACTTGACGCAATGGTTCATTGTCCAGTTATTAGTTGCCTCTCCTCTCCATTATATACACTGCTGCCCATATCTCTGCATACACAGATGCATAATATTGGTCTTTAGGACCCCAGACAACATGCATAAAATCTTGGCTCAACTGCCTTGGTAAAATTTGATATTTGATTGCTCTTCAAGGGTCATATCAGGAGATATTCTGCTGTTGAAAGAGGTTCCTTTTGGTAAGAATGATAACATAATGATCCTCAAAAGACTGTCCCCTACTGCGACCCAATTGAAGTCTCTCTGTGAACTATCCAGTTTTGTGGATCCGTGTCACTTGTCAGTGCCAAAGAAATGACTTTGTGATGCACATTGTCATGGAACAATGGCAGCTGTCTGTGTCATTTCCCCTTGACTATCCCGATTGAGTGAGCAATTAAACTTTTATATACAAGGGTCCAGGGTAGTTGCTTCAAACTTTATATACAAGGTAGCTGCTTCACAAACTGTCGGAGGGTATGGGGGCAGAGGGTGGGCAGATGAGGGTTTATTTTAGAATGCATATGATATGGGGTTGCTTGGGAAGAGCAGAAGTAAGAAGGGCAGGAGGAACAAGGCCACATGCAAGATTGTATAAAAGAAAGCTCACAACTTGCTGCTGGTGAGAGAGTGACAGTTCTTGGGAATCACCTTCTGCCTTGAGATTCCAATGGTATGAAAGACCTTGTTTTTAACACCCTCAAGAGAGACAATGTGAGAACAGGATCACCATATCACATGGAGCTCTGTATTAAAGCATTTTGCACCTGAGAGAATGATGCAGCTCAGGAATGCCTTAGCTCTACAGAGCAATACCCATATAGTAACTGGTCTTTGATACTAACTTGGTGATATGATCCTCCCATAAAAGGTTATGGTAAATAATGAGCCAAGGATCCAGAGACTGCACCTCTTCCAAAGGCGTCCATGGAAGTGCATTAAGATAGTTTGATTGCCGATCCTTGTGGAGAGACATTGTGAGAGTATTGGTTTGCTGGTATGGAATTTGGTGTTTAATGACACCAAGCCATTTATAAACTGACAGACCGCATAGGTGGGCAATTTTATATAGGGTATGTCATGGGAGGTGTGCAGACACACAATCAACATTATGTCTGCACCCAACCCATGTCAATACCCCCTTTAAATTGCCCACTTATGTGGTAAAATTGGAATACAAAATGGAAAGTTGTTACAACTCGCCTGGAGCAACGGATGAAACAAGAGGGCAGAGTCAGAAATCAAGGAGACGATTGGTCAAGAAGAGGTGCAGAGGTTCAGCTTTTTCCCAAGAATAATTGCAGGCTGTAAACAGTTAAACAATGAAACAGCACAACAACCTCACAAGACACGTTTAAAAATAAACTGAAGAATTTGAAGTAGTAATTTCACTGTTGCGCTTGCCCAGTGACCTCACACTTTGTAAAGAGTCAGAGTACAGCTAACCTGCATATGCCGACTCAACGGAGATGAACGAGAGACATGCACATATATTCTGTGGGCTATTTGATTTTGCATATACATTTCCAGGATCACTTAGTTCAGGTGAGGTAATAGTAACATTACATGCTGCACGTCCATTTTCTGATTGGGCTTTTTCCTCAATAGGCCTCCATACACATGAAGAAGAAAATTCTGACTGTGAAGTGTGAATCCATAGTTTTGTTTCACAGTTAAAAAGGAGAGAAGAAGAAGAAGAAGAAGAATATGAAGAAGAAGAAGCACTCCTTTTTGGTCGTCAGATGCATCGGGCTTCCTTGGCAGTTTTCCTTGGCTATCCTGGATGGATCGCCACTCCAATGCAGGATATTTGAATGGCGCATTCTTCCCAGTGAGCTGGTACTCATTTGCCCACCTCAGAAGGATGACAGCTGTCAACCACCTGGAGTTGTTTTAACGGCTAGTTTTTTCAGCACACGCATTAAAACAGAAACCAATGTGATTATGGCTGTTGTTATTAACTTAGAAAGAAAAATTCCCTCAAAAATTATTGTTTCAATATCACTCTGCCTTTTACAAATACATTTCCTCGTCAAATTTAACCACATTCTTATGTTGATCCTTATGGAGATGTTGTTCAAACAACAATGAAAACTTGCCAGTGATTTCGATATTAACAGGGTAACATACAAACTTTTGAAATGATGTAATCCACCCAACAATGCTCAGTACGCATGCCGAGAAACCCTAGCAACAGCAGTCATCCGGGCGAGGGAACGTAATTCTGCGTGCCAGATAAGGATTGCCTACCTAAAATGGCTCCACAAAGCATCTACATTAAGCCTAACAAAACCTTGGGGAAAAAAAAAAAAGTACCTGAGAGAAGGGGGTATGCCTCTACTCAATGAATGGTTTGGTTAACTTTCTCATCAACCGCCCAAAAAGTTGATATTCTTTGCAGCCTGCACTGCAAAAACTCCCAACAATGTGGGCCCGTGCAAGGCCTGTGGACGGGCTGTGGACGCTGCATTCTACCTGACCTCCCTGATCACCCATCTGTGAGTGGACTTTGAACCTTGCAGTGTTACCTCACATGAGGATGGCGAGGCTTGATTTATTTTACGGATGTCTGCAATTGCAAAGATGATGCCGCCCATTACCAAACATTCAGGCAGACATCCCAGAGGGAGATACTTATCTGGTTTGGGTGTTTGTTAACACTGATGGAAGGTCACATCCGGGCTTATCAATGCACAGGGTAAATTTAAAATGATATATTTACTATTAATCATGTTTGGTAGGATGGGGTTTTAAAGTGTAAGCTGTTTGAGCTGTAAGTACTGTTATAAATATAATTTTTGTTGGTCTGGGCCACAAGAGAAATTATACTCAATTTTTGCATCTATTGTAAAAGAAGAAGCGTCATCTGTGTGGTGTGGTGTATACGTGCTATATCCAACTCGCAGAGTACCCACCCCATGGGCGATTTTGTTTCAAGCATGCAACACGTGCTCAGACACTCTCATCCAAGGATATTTCTCGATTTCCTCTATTTCCGTGAGACCGATTTGCATTCAGGAAGAGAGTAAGTATGGATAACCATTTTGAAATTGCCACTCTTTTGTCTGAATGCGTGAAAATTATGTTTAAAAGACGATTTGAATTTCAGTTTTTGCACTAGCAGTGGCAGATTAAAAGTGCCCGGAGAGCAGAACCAAGTTGCTGAAAACGCACACACAGCACATGCACAAAATACCATCGTTAGCATTCATAAGTAATTTTGAAAGTCATGTATTTCGGTGCCTTCTTATCATTGTAGAGTTATTATGGTGGGCACAAGCACATTACAATGCTCCATATTATTACAAGTAACAGCAAAGAAAACTAGGATGACCTGGAGCATGAAAGTGTGATTACACAAGCAATTCAGTTCGCATGATAAATCAATGAAGTGGCATTTTATGACATGGTCCTATTTAAGTATAACTTTTAAAAGTGGCATTTGACTGAAATACAATGTCAACCATGATTAAAAAAAAAAAATATATATATATATATATATATATATATATATATATATATCAGCAGTGTTTTGCTGTGTTTGGACAGTGAGTAGAAGAGATGTTTTGCCAGCAGCGAGGAAGACATGTGAAAAAAGAGCATAAAAGTGCTAAAATATGAATGAGAGTAGAAAACTTAACCCTTTTACCTTTTTCAGTGGTGGTAACATGCTCACTCTGCACATCCTTGTTCTTCTGTGCATGACAAAAAGTCTGTGCAGTGCCATCAGTCTGCAGCAGTTGCAGCCCTTCCGTTTCATGACAAAGGTCGTATGTAACCGCTGATTCTTTGCTCGCTACAGACCATGACAACACCCATTCAGAGACAAAACTCTGAAAAAGCAACACCATAATGAATGAATAGTATCCCGAACAAATGAAATTCAGGTTAAGTTTAGGGATACACAACAAACTGAAGAGTATTTTCTGTTCAGGGTAAAAGCAATGAGAAATGTTTCTTATATTGCTTATCCATGTGATGTGTGGTTGAAAATAATTATAGACACATTTATTGCCATTACCAACATATTCAAAGCAAAAGTATTAAGTAGTTTCAAACAGTGTGACATAACAATATTATATATGTAACCAGCCCATTTCAGCCCACAAACTCAGCAAAGCCAACATAACTCAAATTGAGGGTGTGAGGCATAACCACCAAGTGTGAGATTTCAGTGCCGTCATAAATACGGCTCCTATTTAAGTATAAACTTTTAAAAGTGGCTATGACTGAAATAACATGTGAGCACCACACACAGATGGACGCTTCTTCTTTTTTTGAGAGTGAGGTGGAGTGAGCAGTTACGGGAATTGAAACCACCAATTCAGTGAAAAAAGAAACGGTATTTAAACCACTTGA
The DNA here is from genome assembly GCA_035128595.1 of Eptatretus atami. Taxonomy (NCBI): domain Eukaryota; kingdom Metazoa; phylum Chordata; class Myxini; order Myxiniformes; family Myxinidae; genus Eptatretus; species Eptatretus atami. The sequence goes on along the minus strand of CM068958.1, from coordinate 46,705,014 downwards.
CGAAATAAGGACGATATATTTTGTTTTTAATAACAATAATAATCATAATCCCTTATTTCCAAAGGCCAACAACCTACCTCCAACACACAGAGTGAAGAAGGGTACTCATGACAAGTCAAATATGTTTCCATGCCTATCCTATCTGGAGCAATCAGAGTTCTCTGCAGAACAAGATACCCATAAATCCAAAAATTCCAACTTGTTGCCTTCCTACACATAAGCAGTGATTAAAGAATCATACTAATATATACATACAGTTCTGGAAAAAAATTGAGACACTGCAAAATTATCAGTTTTCTGGTTTTACTTTATAGGTATGTGTTTGAGTAAAATGAACATTTTTGTTTTATTAATATACCACTGACACATTTCTCCCAAATTCCGAATAAAAATATTGTCATTTAGAGGCATTATTTGCAGAAAATGCAACTAGGTCAAAATAACAACAAAGATTCAGTGTTTTCAGACCTCAAATACAAAACAAACAAGTTCATATCATTTTTAAACAACACAATACTAATGTTTTACTTAGGAAGAGTTCAGAAATCAATATTTTGTGGAATAACCCTGATTTTCAATCACAGCTTTCATGCGTCTTGGCAATGCTCTCCACCAGTCTTTCACATGCTGTTGGGTGACTTTATGCCACTCCTGGCGACAAAAATTCAAGCAGCTCGGCTTTGTTTGATGCTTGTGACCATCATCTTCCTCTTGATCACATTCCAGAGGTTTTCAATGGGATTCAGGTCTGGAGATTGGCTGCCATGCAGGGTCTTGATCTGATGGTCCTCCATCCACACCTTGATAGACCTGGCTGTGTGGCTGGAGCATTGTCTCTGCTGGAAAAACCAATCCTCAGAGTTGGGAACATTGTCAGAGCAGAAGAGCAAGTGTTCTTCCAGGACAACCTTGAACGTGGCTTGATTCATGAGTTCTTCACAAAGACAAATCTGCCCAATTCCAGCCTTGCTGAAGCACCCCCAGATCATCAGCAATCCTCCACCAATTTCACAGTGGGTGTGAGACACTGTGCTTGTAGGCCTCTCCAGGTCTCCGTCTCACCATTAGACGACCAGGGGTTGGGCAAAGCTGAAAATTGGACCTCATCAGAGAAGATGACCTTACTCCAGTCCTCTACGGTCCAATCCTTATGGTCTTTTGCAAAACCTCAGCCTGGCTCTTCTTTGCTTCTCATTGATGAAGGGCTTTTTTCCGAGCTTTGCACGACTTTAGCCCTGTCCCAAGAGCCTGTTTCGAACGTCCTCGCCATGCACTTCACCCAGTGCCGTTTGCCCATTGCTTTTTTGTAGGTCACTTGATGTCATCCTACGGTTGTTGAGTGACATTCGAATAAGTTGGCGGTCATTCCGGTCAGTGGAAAGTCGTTTTCGCCCTCTGCCAGTTGTAGCTTGTTGTCCCCAATGTCTGCTGCTTGACCTTGTTCTTAAGAACCGCCATCTTTGAAATTTTAGATGGAAGCAACGTGACGCTCACTGTATCCCCTGCCAGTCAAGCCAGAATTAAACCCTTCTTTTCCTCACTCAAAACTTTTTTTTTCAACTCTTTTGCCATGGCCAATAGTTATTTTTTTGGTTCCAATTACTTTTGAGATACGACGAGCCACTGTTTTTGCCATCCAGCTGGTCCTATTGCAAGAGGATAGTTATGACCATAGCAGTGGTTGTATTTCTTGTTAAATAAGATTGGTTCAGGTGCATCACCTAATCAGGTACCCGTCACTAAGTAGAATGAGGTTCGCCTGTGTTGGAATCAAGCACGACACTGGAATGGAATGCGTGCTACATGTAGAGTGCTGATTGTATTTTTTTGGAGTGGTCTCTATTTTTTTTCCAGAGCTGTACCATATATAGTTATATATTAGCTATTTATATATAATATATATATTATAATATATATATATATATCTAGTAATATAGTATAATATATATATATAGTATATATATCTATACTATTATATATGCTACAGTTCTCGGACCGTATGCATACAGAGACAGTTTAAGCCTCCGAGTAGTAGTATGCATTAGTATACGTGCAATAGATCTCTTCCTTGTGTGTTGTGGGAAGACACGGGATGGGGGGGGGGTTTGGTGCATTTGCGATGGGCTTTTTAGTTAGATTATAAATCATTTCTCCCTTTTATTTTATTCCCCCTCTTATTGGAACCACAGCGTGACGAGTGCGTACCCAGACACTTGTTTTCTGAGGCAGAATCCCGAGGATGGTTATCTGAGGCAGAATCCCGAGGATGGTTATCTTAGGCAGAATCCCGAGGATGGTTATCTGAGGCAGAATCCCGAGGATGGTTATCTGAGGCAGAATCCCGAGGTACGTCATCATTTCATCCTGATTGGACCGGGCCTTCCTGGGGGGGGGGGTCTCGCCAGAGGCCGGCAAGGCCCCGCCCACACCACGTGTCCCGGTCTGGAAGGTAGATGTGGTGCAGCTACCATAACCATCCCTCGGATTCTGCCTCAGATAACCATCCTCGGGATTCTGCCTCAGATAACCATCCTCGGGATTCGCCTAAGATAACCATCCTCGGGATTCTGCCTCAGATAACCATCCTCGGGATTCTTGCCTCAGAAAACAAGTGTCCTGGGTACGCACTCGTCACGCTGTGGTTCCAATAAGAGGGGGAATAAAATAAAAGGAAGAAATGATTTATAATCTAACTAAAAGCCCATCGCAATGCACCAAACCCCCCCCCCCCCCCGTGTCTTCCCACAACACACAAGGAAGAGATCTATCTGCACGTATACTAATGGCATAACTAACTCGGGATAACTGTCTCTGTATGCATACGGTTCCGAGAACTGTAGCAATATATATATATATATATATACTAATATATTATATATATATATAATATATATATACAGTATATATATATATATATATAATATATATATATATATATATATATATATTATATGTACAGCTCTGGGAAAAAAATAAGAGACCACTCCAAAAAAAAATACAATCAGCATCTCTACATGTATGGCAGCCATCCATTCCAGTGTCTGTTGAATTTCCAACACAGGCCACACCTCATTCTACTTAGTGAAGTACTGATTAGGTGATCACCTGAACCGAATCTTATTTAACAAGAAAACAACCACTGCTATGGTCATAACTATCCTCTTGCAATAGGACCAGCTGGATGGCAAAAACAGTGGCTCGTCGTATCTCAAAAGTAATTGGAACCAAAAAAATAACTATTGCCATGGCAAAAGAGTTGAAAATAAAAGTTTTGAGTGAGGAAAAGAAGGGTTCAATTCTGGCTTGACTGGCAGGGGATACAGTGAGCGTCACGTTGCTTCCATCCTTAAAATTTCAAAGATGGCGGTTCTTAAAAACAAGGTCAAGCAGCAGACATTGGGGACAACAAAACTACAACTGGCAGAGGGCGAAAACGACTTTCCACTGACCGGAATGACCGCCAACTTATTCGAATGTCACTCAACAACCCTAGGATGACATCAAGTGACCTACAAAAAAGGAACTGGCAAACGGCACTGGGTGAAGTGCATGGCGAGGACGTTCGAAACAGGCTCCTTGGGACAGGGCTAAAGTCGTGCAAAGCTCGGAAAAAAGCCCTTCATCAATGAGAAGCAAAGAAGAGCCAGGCTGAGGTTTTGCAAAAGACCATAAGGATTGGACCGTAGAGGACTGGAGTAAGGTCATCTTCTCTGATGAGGTCCAATTTTCAGCTTTGCCCAACCACCTGGTCGTCTAATGGTGAGACGGAGACCTGGAGAGGCCTACAAGCACAGTGTCTCACACCCACTGTGAAATTGGTGGAGGATTGCTGATGATCTGCGGGGTGCTTCAGCAAGGCTGGAATTGGGCAGATTTGTCTTTGTGAAGAACTCATGAATCAAGCCACGTTCAAGGTTGTTCCTGGAAGAACACTTGCTCCTTCTGCTCTGACAATGTTCCCAACTCTGAGGATTGGTTTTTCCAGCAGGACAATGCTCATAGCCACACAGCCAGGTCTATCAAGGTGTGGATGGAGGACCATCAGATCAAGACCCTGTCATGGCAGCCCATATCCAGACCTGAATCCCATTGAACAAACCTCTGGAATGTGATCAAGAGGAAGATGGATGGTCACAACCATCAAACAAAGCCGAGCTGCTTGAATTTTTGCCGCCAGGAGTGGCATAAAGTCACCCAACAGGCATGTGAAAGACTGTGTGAGAGCATTGCCAAGACGCATGAAAGCTGTGATTGAAAATCAGGTTATTCCACAAAATATTGATTTCTGAACTCTTCCTAAGTAAAACATTAGTATTGTGTTGTTTAAAAATGATATGAACTTGTTTGTTTTGTTTATTTGAGGTCTGAAAACACTGAATCTTTGTTGTTATTTTGACCTGTCATTTTCTGCAAATAATGCCTCTAAATGACAATATTTTTATTCGGAATTTGGGAGAAATGTGTCAGTGGTTATTTAATAAAACAAAAATGTCATTTTACTCCAAACACATACCTATAAATAAGTAAAACCAGAAAAAATGATAATTTTGGCAGTGTCTCAATTTTTTTCCAGAACTGTATGTATATATTAGTATGATTCTTTAATCACTGCTTATGTGTAGGAAGGCAACAAGTTGGAATTTTTGGATTTATGGGTATCTTGTTCTGCAGAGAACTCTGATTGCTCCAGATAGGATAGGCATGGAAACAATATTTGACTTGTCATGAGTACCCTTCTTCACTCTGTGTGTTGGAGGTAGGTGTTGGCCTTTGGAAATAAGGGATTATGATTATTATTGTTATTAAAAAAACAAAAATATATCGTCCTTATTTCGTCAAGTGGTTAAATACCGTTTCTTTTTTCACTGATTGTGGGTGTTTCAATTCCCGTAACTGCTCACTCCACCTCACTCTCAAAAAAGAAGAAGCGTCCATCTGTGTGTGGTGTCTCACATGTTATTTCAGTCAAGCCACTTTTTAAAAGTTTATACTTAAATAGGAGCCGTATTTATGACGGCACTGAAACTCACACTTGGTGGTTATGCCTCACACCCTCAATTTGAGTTATGTTGGACTTTGCTGAGTTTGTGGGCTGAAATTGCTGGTTACATATATAATATTGTTATGTCACACTGTTTGAAACTACTTAATACTTTTGCTTTGAATATGTTGGAATGGCAATAAATGTGTCTATAATTATTTTCACCACCACATCACATGGCATAAGCAAATAAGAAACATTCCTTCATTGCTTTTACCTGAACAGAAATACTCTTCAGTTTGTATGTGTATCCCTAAACTTAACCTGAATTTCATTTGATTCGGGCATTACATTCATTCATTATGGTGTTGCTTTTTCAGAGTTTTGTCTCTGAATGGGTGTTGTCATGGTCTGTAGCGAGCAGAAATCAGCGGTTTATATCGACCTTTGTCAAAACGGAAGGGCTGCAACTGCTGCGATGCGATGGCACTGCACAGACTTTTTGTCATGCACAGAAGAACAAGGATGTGCAGAGTGAGCATGTTACCACCACTGAAAAAGGTAAAAGGGTTAAGTTTTCTACTCTCATTCATATTTTAGACACTTTTATGCTCTTTTTTCACATGTCTTCCTCGCTGCTGGCAAAACATCTCTTCTACTCACTGTCCAAACACAGCAAAACACTGCTGAATATATTATATATATATATATATATATATATATATATATATTTTTTTTTTTTAATCATGGTTGACATTGTATTTCAGTCAAATGCCACTTTTAAAAGTTATACTTAAATAGGACCATGTCATAAAATGCCACTTCATTGATTTATCATGCGAACTGAATTGCTTGTGTAATCACACTTTCATGGTTCCAGGTCATCCTAGTTTCTTTGCTGTTACTTGTAATAATATGGAGCATTGTAATGTGCTTGTGCCCACCATAATAACCTCTACAATGATAAGAAGGCACCGAAATACATGACTTTCAAAATTACTTATGAATGCTAACGAGGTATTTTGTGCATGTGCTGTGTGTGCGTTTTCAGCAACTTGGTTCTGCTCTCCGGGCACTTTTAATCTGCCACTGCTAGTGCAAAAACTGAAATTCAAATCGTCTTTAAACATAATTTTCAGCATTCAGACAAAAGAGTGGCAATTTCAAAATGGTTATCCATACTTACTCTCTTCCTGAATGCAAATCGGTCTCACGGAAATAGAGGAAATCGAGAAATATCCTTGGATGAGAGTGTTCTGAGCACGTGTTGCATGCTTGAAACAAAATCGCCCATGGGGTGGTTACTCTGCGAGTTGGATATAGCACGTATACGACACACACCACACAGATGGACGCTTCTTCTTTTACAATAGATGCAAAAATTGAGTATAATTTCTCTTGTGGCCCAGACCAAACAAAAATATATATTTATAACAGTACTTACAGCTCAAACAGCTTACACTTTAAAACCCCATCCTACCAAACATGATTAATAGTAAATATCAATCATTTTAAATTTACCCTGTGCATTGATAAGCCCGGATGTGACCTTCCATCAGTGTTAACAAACACCCAAACCAGATAAGTATCTCCCTCTGGGATGTCTGCCTGAATGTTTGGTAATGGGCGGCATCATCTTTGCAATTGCAGACATCCGTAAAATAAATCAAGCCGCCATCCTCAGTGTGAGGTAACACTGCAAGGTTCAAAGTCCACTCACAGATGGGTGATCAGGGAGGTCAGGTAGAATGCAGCGTCCACAGCCCGTCCACAGGCCTTGCACGGGCCCACATTGTTGGGAGTTTTTGCAGTGCAGGCTGCAAAGATATCAACTTTTTGGGCTGTTGATGAGAAAGTTAACCAAACCATTCATTGAGTAGAGGCATACCCCCTTCTCTCAGGTACTTTTTTTTTTTTCCCCAAGGTTTTGTTTAGGGGCTTAATGTAGATGCTTTGTGAGCCATTTTAGGTAGGCAATCCTTATCTGGCACGCAGAATATACGTTCCCTGCCCGGATGACTTGCTGTTGCTAGGGTTTCTCGGCATGCGTACTGAGCATTGTTGGGTGGATTACATCATTTCAAAAGTTGTTATGTTACCCTGTTAATATCGAAATCACTGGCAAGTTTTCATTGTTGTTTGTAACAACATCTCCATAAGGATCACATAAGAATGTGGTTAAATTTGACGAGGAAATGTATTTGTAAAAGGCAGAGTGATATTGAAACAATAATTTTTGAGGGTAATTTTTCTTTCTAATGTTAATAACAAAGCCATAATCACCATTGGTTTCTGTTTTAATGCGGTGTGCTGAAAAAACTAGCCGTTTAAAACAACTCCAGGTGGTTGACAGCTGTCATCCTTCTGAGGTGGGCAAAATGAGTACCAGCTCACTGGGAAGAATAGCCATTCAAATATCCTGCATTGGAGTGGCGATCCATCCAGGATAGCCAAGGAAAACTGCCAAGGAAGCCCGATGCATCTGACGACCAAAAAGGAGTGCTTCTTCTTCTTCATATTCTTCTTCTTCTTCTTCTTCTCTCCTTTTTAACGTGGAAACAAAACTATGGATTCACACTTCACAGTCAGAATTTTCTTCTTCATGTGTAGTGAGGCCTATTGAGGAAAAAGCCCAATCAGAAAATGGACGTGCAGCATGTAATGTTACTATTATCCTCACCTGAACTAAGTGATCCTGGAAATGTATATGCAAAATCAAATAGCCCACAGAATATATGTGCATGTCTCTCGTCTCATCACCGTTGAGTCGGCATATGCAGGTTAGCTGTACTCTGACTCTTTACAAAGTGTGAGGTCACTGGGCAAGCGCAACAGTGAAATTACTACTTCAAATTCTTCAGTTTATTTTTAAACGTGTCTTGTGAGGTTGTTGTTGCTGTTTCATTGTTAACTGTTTACAGCCTGCAATTATTCTTGGGAAAAAGCTGAACCTCTGCACCTCGTTCTTGACCAATCGTCTCCTTTATTTCTGACTCTGCCCTCTTGTTCATCACCGTTGCTCCAGGCGAGTTGTAACAACTTTCCATTTTGATTTCCAATTTTACCACATAAGTGGGCAATTTAAAGGGGGTATTGACATGGGTTGGGTGCAGACATAATGTTGATTGGTGGTCTGCACACCTCCCATGACATACCCTCTATAAAATTGCCCACCTATGCGGGCTGTCAGTTTATAAATGGCTTGGTGTCATTAAACACCAAATTCCATACCAGCAAACCACATACTCTCACAATGTCTCTCCACAAGGATCGGCAATCAAACTATCTTAATGCACTTCCATGGACGGCCTTTGGAAGAGGTGCAGTCTCTGGAATCCTTGGCTCATTATTTACCATAACCTTTTATGGGAGGAATCATATCACCAAGTTAGTATCAAAGACCAGTTACTATATGGGTATTCTCTTGTAGAGCTAAGCATTCCTGAGCTGCATCATTCTCTCAGGTGCAAAATGCTTTAATACAGAGCTCCATGTGATAGGTGATCCTGTCTCCACATTGTTCCTCTTGAGGGGTTAAAAACAAGGTCTTTCATACCATTGGAATCTCCAAGGCAGAATGTATTCCCAAGAACTGTCACTCTCTCACCAGCAGCAAGTGTGAGCTTTCTATTTTATACAATCTTGCATGTGGCCTTGTTCCTCCTGCCCTCTCTTACTTCTGCTCTTCCCAACAACCCCATATCATATGCATTCTATAAAATAAACCCTCATCTGCCCACCCTCTGCCCCCATACCCTCCGACAGTTTGTGAAGCAGCTACCATTGTATTATAAAGTTTGAAAGCAACTACCCTGGACCCTTGTATATAAAAGTTAATTGCTCACGTCAATCGGGATAGTCAAGGGGAAATGACACAGACAGCTGCCATTGTTTCCATGACAATGTGCTCACAAAGTCATTTCTTTTGGCACTGACAAGTGACACGGATCCACAAAACTGGATAGTTCACAGAGAGACTTCAATTGGGTCGCAGTAGGGGGACAGTCTTTGTGAGGATCATTATGTTATCATTCTTACCAAAAGGAACCCTCTTTCAACAGCAGAATATCTCCTGAATTGACCCTGAAGAGCAATCAAATATCAAATTTTACCAAGGCAGTTGAGACCAGATTTTATGCAGTTTGTCTGGGGTCCAAAGACCAATATTATGCATCTGTGTATGCAGAGATATGGGCAGCAGTGTATATAATGGAGAGGAGAGGCAACCATAATAACTGGACAATGAACCATTGGCGTCAAGTCGAGATTCTTGCTGTGTCAAATACACAGCGATGTAATATACAAAAATCATTATCTCTCAATTATTCTGTCAAATATAGAAAATACAAATATACATTATCCCCATGCTTTTTGAAAAAAATGGGGGCGATTGTAATCAGCTCTGTCTTCTGTCATGCTATCTCCTCCTAAAAAGTCTGCAGAAATTCACAACCTTGGTAGTTATGATCACCACATACAAGAAGGTACAAGAGCAATATCATTTCGTCCCTGGCCCCTGTGGCAGTGTCAAAAGGTCAAATACCAAAAAAATTCAATTACGATCACATTTTAAAACATTTTTCATGAAACTTTTCATATGTGCTCTCTTCCTCTTATTATTATTATTATTATCATAATTATTATCATTATTATTATTCTTCTTCTTTTTAACTGTAAAACATAAACTATGGATTCACACTTCACAGTTCAGAATTTTCTTCAGCAGAAAAGTGATGAGCCTGAGTCAAAAAGTGGATCTGTGGACGGGCTGTCGAGAGGACAGAGTGTGGCCTCTGGGCGCAGGTTGTATGGAGTAAACAAATCCACCATTCGCTACATAAGGAAGAACGAGAAGGTGATCCGAAAAGTGTGTGCAGCGAGCACTCTACCGAGCACCAAAGTGGCCACCCACAATCCAGGATTGTCACATAGAAAAAGGATGGAGAAAGCTCTTCAATGTATGTATTAAGGACAATGCACAGAAGAACCATGTCTTTAGTGGATCTCGCATTCGACACAAGGCGATGTGTATGTGCGTGCATCTGGGCTGGTGCGGTGGCATTGACGAGTGATGCGGGTACGAGCGATGCGGATACGACGGCCCAGTCCATTCAAGCAGGTGAGGGATGATTTTACCACTTTCATGAAGCACTACCATCTCTGCAACATCAAACTGACAGGTGAGTGTGCCTTCTCGGACCACGAGGTGGCTGAAATGTCCCCTGCTCAACTTGTGAAGCTCATTGATGAGAAGGGGTACCTGCAGAGCAGGTGTTCAATGCTGACGAGACCAGCCGTTTTGAAAAAATAGCCAACACAAACTTTTATCTCGAAGCATGAGGACAGCATCGCGGATTCAAGGCCACAACACAAAGAGGGACTGTATGACAAAGCCCATGATGCTGTACTGTTCTCTGAACCACCTGCTCTCAAGGGTAAGAACACGCACACACTACCCATTGTTTTGGAGGGGCCAACAGGAAGGCGTGGGTGAAGGCAGTAATTTTCATGGACTGGTTCTATAATTGTTTCATCCCTAAGGTGAAAGGTATTTGGTGGAACAAAACCTTGCGTTCAAGGTTTTCCTGCTCATCGACAATGCTCATGGCCTCCCGGGGACCTGAAAGGTGGCTCACCCAAACGTCGAGGTGATCTTCCTGCACCCAAACACCACTCCCTGATCCAGCCGTTTGGCCAAGTGTAATCTCACTTTGAAACCTATTATACTCGCTGTACCTTTCGCTGCATTTTGGAAGCAATGTTCCCAGAACTCACCATCAGGCAGTGTTGGAAGGATATAACATAGCCCACTGCATCGGCCCAATCTAAGAGCGTTGGACCAGGTGTGAGAAAACCTCCACCATCAATGCCTGCTGGCACAACCTGTGGCCACAGGCAGTGAAGAACTTCAGAGACTTTCCCAACCACCACAGAGGAGAGGCATGAAATTGTTGTGTTGCATGGCAGGTGACAGGGAAGGCTTTGACGACATGGAGCCTGAGGAGTTGGATGCTCTTATCGCCTCAAATGCGAGGAGCTCACCGAGGAAGAGTTGGAGCTATTATCAAAGATGTCCGGTGATGAAAAGAAGAAGAGGTGTCAAGGTCCAAATCCATCGTCAAGTTCCTGGTTGAGATGCTGCAGGACATGCGGTCAATTACTGAGAGGCTGTTGGATGTCGATCCGGTCATGGAGCATTACGTCAAGTTCAAGAGGGAGTTGGATGATGTGATGCTCCCATTACAAGGGAGGAACCTCAAAACCTGCGGAAAATCTGCCAGGTAGCTCCCAATTACGGAGTTTTTCCGCCTTGGTCTGTTCACCTCATGAGCATCAGCACCCTCGCCTGCCTCTCGTGCCTCTCCTGCCCATCTTATTCGGTTAGTGACTCATCAGGATCCTCACCTGCTTCAGCACCCTCACCTACATTCCTTTCTGTGTGCACGACTCAGCAGTCTTCATACAACTCCACAGATATCACTGGATCTTAAATCATCACCATCATCATCATCTTCATTTGAAAAGTTTGGGTGTGTTTGTGTCAATAAATTTTGAAACGGTACCTCCTGATGTTGTTATTTATTAACTTTTACGGTTGCAGTTGGTTAATTACTTTTCATAAACTGTTAATCGCATTTCTTCAAATAAACATTGGAAATGGTATCTGTTGTTGTCTTTTTGTTATTCCCATTGCAATAGTGCTGCCCCATTCACCTCATGCTTTCTCCCATGCAAATCTCTGCTCTTCTAATCTCTCTGAACTCAACCCCACCACACTCCCCACACCCAAATCCTCTTCTCCTTATGCTACTCACCCACTCATGTGGGATATCTTTTATTCCCTGCTGCTCCTCTTTTGATTCTCTGTCCGTAGGTGAACCTAACGCCCCCTGCCATTTAACTCCCCATAAACCTTAATTCTTGTCTTCAGATATATAAAATATCATACATTTCGGACAGCCTTTCTGGAATTACAAAATAGGAAACTGAATCATGACATGATATGAGCTAATGTTGAAGCTAATATCATGCCATGGTTCAGGTTGCCAATCAGTGCTACTGCTGCAGTCTGTTTCTCATCTTGAATAATCAGCCGGGCTGCCATAATTCTTCATAAGTTGCAGCGGCTTGAGAGAAGAGCAGGTAAACTTGCCAACAGTAAATTTGCAGTAAACCAAGCATGACATGATGAGGGCATGAATAAGGGTTTCAGTTGTCCACTGATTTTAAACAATAAACAGATTTGACCAATATGATGGAGATTGAACAAAAATAGATTTACTAATTTATCGTAATGTGTGAAAATCCAGGAAGAGTGTGGAGTCTATGTTGTACTAATATTAAGGAACCTTAGATGAAGGAATTAGGTTGGTAATCTTGCTGATCATCAAGTTTGAGCTTTTTTTTGTGAAGATATAAGGGGCCAAGGATCTGAATATTCAACCATGACAGTATTAAGTTTGAGAAATTCCTTTTGAACTTTTTCAGAAAGTATTTATTTTCTGAAGTTTGAGAAAGTAAGTTTTACTTCTTTGTCCAGGCCTCATGATCTCATGAGGTCATCCTGACCTCATGCTTTGAGATAGAAGTCAGGTTTTTTTACATACATCTTCTTCTTCAATAGTCTTAAGTGTGATAATTAATATGAATGATAATATTTGGCTGATTGGTAAAGTATGTCTAAAAAAAAGTAAAAAATATGTCAACCTTTCCAATGGTAAAATCACGATAATTATTGTTGATTATTTTTTTTAAATATAAGAAGTTTGGGATTTTTTGTGAATCTTTTTGCATAAAAAATACAAACACTGTCTTACTTAAGACTAAATCTGGGACATTTTTATAAACTTGAGTGACACAAACGGTCAAATCGAAACTCTTTTGCTGAGACAAATAAAAACTGCTGTAATGGATAAAAAGGAAAAGAAATTTAGAACATAAGCAAGAGAGATGAAACAAAGTATAAATATTTGTCATGTCAAAAAGAAGTGAATGGACAACTTTTTCTTTCTCACCAGTTAGACTAACCACAGAGACAAAAAAACTAAAGAACAAAAAATCTGTGTTTCATGACTTAAGCAGGGGTTGAATGCACCGCATGGGACCTCCATGATTCCCTCCAGTCATCGATTGAGAAAGAACCAAAGCATGTGGCTTCCCATACTGCACTGACATCCTTTGTCCTCCCTTGTTACTCTACACCTGGCCAAGGTATTTCCGGGTCACATGAGCATGTTGCCAGAACCAATATGGTACTATTGTGCTCCAGTGTGATCTTTATAAAGGAAATTTAAAACTAAATTACAAAATATTACGATTTACAGTGTACTTATGGTTTTCCCAAAGAAGTATCCACTGGCTATTACTGGCACTGGTATTGTAAGCAACAACATCATATGCTTGTTTTGAGATTACTTGATGCAGTGAGCTCACACTTGGAATGATTTGGTGGTAACCTGCTAATTACAGATATGGTCAATGCAGGAGTTCATGTTTGTTTATGACATTTGAGGCTATAATTAGCCTTACTCATTCCCAAAAGGATGCATGATACTTTGTAGTTGGTGGTCTGTGTGTTTACCCTTCCCCATCTGTTATGAAGGGATCGTTTGATTATCATAAGATGAAACATCATCTACATACCCTGACGACACTCTGCAGTTAAAAGCATCTTCTATTTTACAGGAATAAAAGTGGAACAAGGTTTCTTGAGAAATCACAAGTGAAGAATGTGCCCACAGCAAATTGTGTGTCAACAGAACATTCACAGCATTTTTCATAGTCATTGTAGCAACATTTCCTACTACAGGTTTGACTAGCTTATGTGGGCGGTCGGAAGTCACATTTTGCGTTGGCTAGTCGAGTCCTTAGTCTAAAATGTGCCTCAAAGTATACGGGCTCAACGAGCGCACCTGTGCAAGTCTTCGGCACAGTTGGCAAAGTTGTCTGATTTAACCATAACATTTTTATGTCTAATTTAACGATGTTGATTTTACACCTTTAAACGTGGACATGTCCAAGTTACCCACACATGCTCCTGAGGGTATAGTTTGTCCACAACCTAAGATCTACTATAATCTCCATCATTCATTCATTCATAGACATTAAAATGTCATAGTGCAGCTTTTCACAATGGAATAAGGATATATCTTTTTCATTTAATATGTAATTTATATATCTCTGTAAGCTCTGCTTTTTAAATGATTTATCTTGCTATTCAATGTGTTTGCTTCTGGAGTTTATATAATTGCTTGTCAATGAACTAATATTTTCGATGCATTTATTAAGTATGAAAATCGAATGACCTTTGCCCTTACTCTGAGAACTAATTCAAAATAGTATGTAGTACTGTACTGTATATCCCATGATAATGCATTTGAAAAAGTGATGCAAAATAAATTATTGTAATTTTTCTTTTGTACCACATTTCACAGAAACCCTGTTTCCAATTTAGAACAATACTCATCTTATAAAATTCGGCCTTTCTTGTTTTCCACTGCAAATAAACTAAAGTATTTGAATGTTGACGTGCTTGCAGATGACCAGATCAGAAGGGTCAGTGCTAGTTTTTGCATGTGTGATGACTACTCAGACTCAAGGTCCGGGATAATGAAAATTTTCTTTGGAGAACCGTGGGAGTAGTCTTACGTATGGTGGAGAGGAGCTGTGCAACCAACGAGCTGCAATTCAGGCTTGCCATTTACAGGCAGACTAACTTATCAACCTGGTGAGACACTTGACAGGTTGAATTTATATATTTCTTGCCTTGAGTAAATAAAAACATCAGTTTGATGAAAAAACGTTTTTTTTACACAGCTCTTCTCAGGAGTTATTAGATAGTGTTTTCCATCAAGATATTATACTTCATAAGCAAATTGGATGAAACAGGAAATGCTTACAATAAGTAAAACTATTTATCATTTATTATTGGATAATATCTTGTGTTTCTTAAAAGTCGTTTCTTCTTTAGGTTTCCAGATTGTAATTTTTCTTTGATTGTCATTTTTTTTTTCCACCAAGTCATCACAAGAAATCTATCCAGTCTTGAGGCTATGACCTTTGTGAAACATGATGATGGGAAGAAACTAGGAAGGGCACTCTTCATGTCGCCACGTGACCAGATAATACCTCCACCCACGTTATCACATTCATTATATATACTTGTACCACGTTTGATTAAATCATCTGAACCCAGATTCAAGAATATTAAATTAATTCTGGCTGCCATTCGGGCTTGCCACTCCGTCAGGTAAAAATTTAGAAACATATTCCCCAGGATACAAAATCATAATTGTGAAGTTTTACGCGATTGATGAAGCTGTTCAAGAAGGAATAATTTTTTCTAATATTTTTGTTCAACTCCAATATGGCTGCCAGACCATGTGACCTATTAATTATTTGTGAACAACATGGCATCCCATTGTTTGGGGAACATGTGGGTGAAGTTTCCCCTCAATCTGTCAAGCCGTCTGACGAGAGGGTTTTTAGTATATTCTTCAAAAAATCATACTGCCAAACCATGTGACTTATGACATCATAAGGTGGAGGCTCTTTGGTTCTCATGAGATGGCGCATATACCTTTAACGTTTTTGCTCGATCTGCTCAGCTGGTTTGGGAGAGGTTTTGTTGAAGTTTTTTCTGCTGAAAAAAAAGTTTCACCCCCTGTCTTGTTTGTCTGTCTGTTTGCTGTGAGCAGCAAAAGTTATGGACAGAATGCTGAAGAAATTTGGTGGGACAACTGTCCACCCCAAAATCGTCTGACAAGGGGACGAATTGAATTCGCTTTTTGGCGAATATCTGTATACAGATCCAGAATTAAAATAATTTTAACTGATTCTTCAGCAATAAGAGATAGGATCAAAGATGGAATAACAGACAAAATATCTCAAAAAATATCGACGGATTGGACGAAACTTGGTGGACAGGTTGGGTGTGTGATTAAGGACGAATTGTTTCAATTTTGTGCTTGAAGAAATCCACGTCAGGATCCGCTATACGAGATAAAAAAAAAACTTGAAGTGATTCTTCACATTGAGAGATGGGGCCAAAAAGGATATTTAGCACGATATCCATAAAGTTGTTGATGGATTGGACAAAACTTGGTGATGAGTTGTGTAGATGACAAGAAAGAAGCGGATTAGATTTCAGTCAATGTCCGGATTCATATCCGTCCCTATCAGTGGAAGACAAAACGTTAAACTGTTTCAGCGAGCAGAGGTATCGCGCTCCCACAATATTGTCGTTCAATTACCTGGGCCACCGAGGTGGACGGAGTGTGATGATTTTCACCCCTGTTTGTTTGTATGTTTGGGCTGTGTTGGCTCTGTCTGTGAGCACGAATATCTCAAAAAGTTCATGGACGAATTGGACGAATCTTGTTGACAGGTTAGTTGTGTCACAAGGATATTTATTTTTCCAATACAATGTCAGAGGATCGATTTATAAAAAGAGTAACGATCCACAACGTTACAACAAGGGAGCAGGAAGACAAGAGGAGAGAGGGAAGCACAAAACAGTGGGGAACAGAGACTTTTGGGAGATCTGGTGAAAGGAGAGCGGTGGAAGGGTACATGGGGTAAAACTAAGATGGACACTTACAGGGACTTCAAGGTCTTTACACTCAGGGACTTTCAGGAAGGAAAGCAGGGAATTTGAATACGTGGGTTTGGTGTGGATTAACGGGGGTAGAAAAAGCATCATGGTTTGGTATGGGGGGACACTACAGGGAGTTGCTGGCCGACCTAGAGCGCCCTGCGGAAATATTGTGGGGACAGATCGCAGACAAAGAGCGAGGGGGGGTGGGCGTAGGCTGGATAGGAAATGGCGAGAACAGAAGACCATAGGACAGAAGTGAAGAGCCCAAAAGATTCAGCCTCACCGCGGAGATACCAATGATCCAAAATGCCTTGTTCCACATGCGTGATAATCTGAGAAAAGGTGAGAGGCAGGAGCACCAGCCCAGAGGGGAGAGCATTACTTCATCAGGCTGTGGATGAAAGCTTTGTACGTTTGATCAGGAGCTCAGTTGTGCAAGGAAGGACTAGCACGGACGGAGGAAGCCATTTGAGCACGACTGGCTTGGAGGCCAGCTTAGAAATGTTGGCTTTCCCAGGGAAAAATCATGTGGCAGATAGTGGACCCGGTAAGCTTTGAATGAAAAGGACTTCTTCAAGAGGATTGTATGAGGGAGTAGTGGGAAAAAAAGGGGGGTTCCGACGGTCCTTTCGGAGAGGCAGGGTGAGAGTATGGATTGTCAGGATTTGAAAAAGTGCCAATGTTGGACCAGCTGGTGATTTTCTCAGATATTGCCAAGATGAAGAAGCGCTGCTTTCCAAGCTGAGGGATGAGATAATGGTACGTGAGGGTGTAGTCTTTACCAAAGAGATAAAGAGGGTTTTCCAGAGTCGTGAGGATTACTAATGAGAACTGTGATTCACCAGATTTTGTCAGATTTTGGTGAGGATCCGGATCCAGACTTGGTAATTTAATTTTAAATGATTTTCCCCCATTGAGAAGTGGAGGCCAAAAATGCTACACATTAAAACCCTAACATGTATCGGGGATACGTTCATGATTTATGGGGGATATGGATTTTATGGTGGGATTATGATGGATATATTTATGGCTCAATGATTTTGGGGGGGTCCAGGTCAGGCCAGATTATATCTGTTGACTTGCTTCCAGGTATCATGTAAACCTGACTAAACTTTCCATGGTCGGCGTTGTCGGCGACAAAACACCGTCTCCCCCACCAGGTTTTTTGGTGCAGAAGGGTGTTTTGGATGTGGACACCCAGCGGATTAAAAACAAAACCTGTCATAAGGGCGAGGGAGCTCCTTGTGAGCCAAAGGCATCCAGATCTAGGGCCAACTGTGTCTGCGGGACATCCTCCTGCAGTTCGGCGTACTTCTTATAGGAGGTTATGTGGCAGGAGTTTTCACTCGGCCACCGTAAAACCCTTCATTCCGCAAACACATAAGAACGCAAAGAAATCTGGAAACCCCCTCCAATGGGAGTACCTTTGTGTCAGTCATTCCCTTACGCAATTGAGGCAGTATCATACGGTATGACGGGGTAGAATACATAA
>CM068958.1:46667052-46681655 GCA_035128595.1 Eptatretus atami | reverse complement strand
TTTTGAATGATTTTCTTTTGAAATTCTTTAATTTACCTCAGCAAATAAAAGTTCTTTTTATTTATTTATTTTATTTATTAATAAATTATTTGTCCTTTTCTTCCATTGGTCCTTGCATTGTCGCGAACGAGATAGACTGGGGGTAATTACCACAGATTTGACCAAAAAATCGTCGGCGAATGCGCACCAGCGGTTTAAAAACGGTCTCGGCGTCCTAATTAAAATCTAATCGAGATAACATTGGTGCTTTGCCGAGGGCGTGCTCCCCGCTCAGGGGGTTTTTTTTTTAAACCCACGGTGACTCTTTAAAATTTAGGAGAAAAAAACAGGCGGACCCCCCAAAAGCAATTCGTGGTTGACTGGGTGGTGTTCGTGGTTCTAAAACAACCACGTAACCACAACGTTTAATTGGAGCGGTTGCCCAGGTCCGGCTCTAACCGAGGACAAGCTGGGGAATTAATTCCCCTGAGTGACAAGCTGGTGTCTCAGTACCACATGGCCGCACAATATATTATACCGATTGATAGATATAATGTGTATTAGAGCCAGAATACGATATACTGTAGATGTATGTTTGTATATATATTTATAATTATTTAAAAAAAATTAAATATAAATTAATATATAAATATAATATATAATATATATATATATATATATATATGGGTGGTCGTCAGCTACCATTATTCTGAGCGTTTTCCGTCTGTCCTGTATGTATGTAATGGAAAGCTCTGGAGGCCCAGAGGCAGTCAACGCGATTTTTTGATGCACTTGACTGTAGGTTCATACCAGGATCTAGTGTATGCTTTTGAGCACCGTTGCTATGAACGCCACCATCGCCTAGCACGGACTTTGAAATTTTTGAAAAAAATCCGAAAAATTATTTTAATAATACATATTTTTTTTCGAAATCAAAAATCGCTTCGCGCTTGATGGCGCACTATATCAACCTCTTTGTCAAAAATGTTCAGCCCAATCCATCAAAACTGTTGACTAGTATGCAATTATGTAAGCGCACCCAAGTCGCCTACCGGCTTGTATATACTGTATACATACAGGGGGCTGCAAAAGTAGGTATACAGTATGAAAAACAAACGTGCGCACAAAACGTTTTTATTGATTATACAAATAAAAGATGTATTATGAAAATTACGAACATAAAAGATATTAAATGGTAAATACATTATTTTAATGAATTAAATGAATTCTCGTATTAAATGAATTCCGAGCACCCTTTATAAACTGGTCAATACTGGTATAATCTACTGTATACCTGACTTTTGCAGCCCATATATATATATATATATATATATATATTATATATATATATATATATATATATATAACACACACACACACACACGTCTGTGTCGTGTGTGTGTGTGTGTGTATCTCAATTACGAGGTCCGTCTAAAAAGTAAAACGGACTGAGCCTGCTGTGTGGCTCACTTACACAACTTGAAATGAACGGGTTTGCGTCACAATCTTTCGCAACATTCCAGAATAATATGAAATCGGTGATGGTTGACTGCATCATTGTGTGATTTTTTTGCGGTCGTGTTTTTTTTTTTTTTTTTTTTTTTTTACACCATATTTGTCTAGTCTGAGTCGTCGCACTGGTGAGTCGTGAGCAAGAGAGCCCAATCTGGAAGTTTCTTGCAAGTTTTGGCAAAACACTTCCAAATCCTTTTCGCAAATGCTGCAGCAAGTCTACGGGGGAAGAAACGATGTCACGTACACGCTGCATTTGAATGGCACAAAAGGTTCAAAGAGGGAGGGGAGGAGGTTGAGGACGATCCACAGTCTGGGAAGACCTTCAACGAGCAGAACGGAAACGGACAACATCGAGCGTGTGATGCAGTGGTGCGCGCAGATCATCGACTCATGTTGGCGGATGATTGCTGAGGGAACTTTCATCAACAAGGACACTATCTGGAGCATCATCACTGAAATCTCGAAATGCGCAAGGTGTGTGCAAAGATGGTTCCCAACTGTTGTCCCGAGTCCAGGAACATGCAAAGAGTCACTGTCTGCTCAGACATTATCGAGCGCCTCGAGGATGATCCGACCTTACTCGCGAGAGTCATTACTGGCGATGAATGTGGATTATTCAATACGATTCAGAGACCAAAACGGCAGAGTCGTCATGAAGTCCGGCAATCAACAAGACCAGTAAAGCAAAGGATGTCGACGTCAAGGTCAAGGTGATGCTGCATGCGTGTTTTTTTGACATCAAGTGCATCGTCCACTCGAGGTTTACCACAGGGTTCAAAGATGGATCAATTCGTGTACAAGGAGATACTCCGGCGCCTCATGAGATCAGTCCGGGACAGGAGAGGGATCTGTGGGAAGAAGCAACTGCCTGGGTGCTTCGACATTGAACAATGGCCCCTGCTCACAGTGCCTGAGCGTCCGAACAGTTTCTTGGCAGAGTAGGAAGTGCCAAACTCCGGAGCAACCCCGTATTCGCCAACTTGGCCCCTTTGTTGATTTTTTTCCTATTACGCCAAAGTGTCAAGGGGGTGATCCAGGGGACCGATCTTCGCTGATGTGCGGCCATCAAAAGGGCCGTGACGACGGAGCACAGGAGATTCCAAAAGAGCCTTCTGGGTGGCTTCGAAGCGTGGAAGAAGAGGATGGACACATGTGGGACACTGGAGGGAAAATATTTTGAGGGGACAAGCTGTGATTTCAATATATTTTTTGGAATGAAATATCTGTGGTCAAGTCCCGTTACTTTTTAGAGCGGCCTCGTACTCTTTCTTCCTCTCCTCTCTCTCTCTCTCTCATCCTCTGCTCTCTTCGTCTCTCTCTCTCTCTCTCTCTCATCTCTCTCTCTTCTCTCTCTCTCTCACACACTCTTCCATAAATATATACCCACATACTGTATATATTGTTGCGGGCCGGGGACCGGTTGGTGAGAATGACCACGAGTGGGGTAGGTTGATGTTCGTCTCCCACGAAACTCCCCGGAATCTGTAAGGCCGTCGCTCCGGATAATTCCGTGGGGCGCGGGTCGCTTAAGTCCGACCGTGGACGCCATATTCTCAAACCGCGTAAGGGTCTTTTTGTCCAGAACCAAGTTTACCTAATTAATTTACGCGATTTTGACTACCGGGGAACGCGGCCCTTGGCACGTCTTGCTCGAACCGGGTCACTCTACCGCACTGCGTTAGAGTTCCAACTACCGACTACCAACTCCCGGTTCGGTGATAGTCGAGCGGAACTGCCACAGCCGTGCCGACTAGCATGAAAACCATTTATCGGTATTGAAGAGCCGGCTAAAAACTCAGATCTCGAACTATGGCAGGACCAATGAAAGAAAAGGCGGAAACGAGCTGGGAACATTTCTAATAATGGTAATTTATTTACCATAAAGAAGACACGAGCAAGACTTATCATGGAATATACCAGCAAGAATTTACAATGTCAACAAACACTTACACGTTTCTTACTTACAAGACGGGCCACACACTGCAGATGCACCTCAGATGGATTTATTAAAAGACCCCCCGCAGCCAGAGAGGGAGAGTACGAGCTGGGGGTCCCGCAATTCGCTTGGGTACCTGCAAGTTGAAGGGAGGGGTGCTCCGTGGTGCGGCACCTGCTTAAGGTGTGCGGCTCCAGCCCACAGTCCACATTTGCGTGGGGTCGTGTCGTGGAGGCGCTGAAGCGGAGCAGTCGGAGTCCCAGGGCGGAGATCAGGGTCGCGGAACGGGACCCAGGAAAACTCCAACGAACGCAGCCAAATGCAGAACTCCATTCCCCCCCGCCCCCGCCCGTCCCTCCCTTCCCCCCGCCTCCCGCCCACCTCCCCTCACTCCTCCCTCGCCCCTCCCCTCCCCCCAACCGCCCTTCCGCTCCCACCCCCGCCCTGCCCCCCCTCTCCTCGTCTCCTCATTTCCCCCCTACCCCACGCCCCCCCCCCCCCCCCCCCCCCCCCCCCCCCCACCCCCCCCCGCCCCCCCCCGGAACACAGCCCAGACTTTCAGCTCAAAACGCACGAACGCACACCAACCAACTTCAACTCCTCAAAAAAACTACAGCTCTGAGGATCGCGTCGTATTTTTATGGGCCCTCCCCAGAGACGGGGCGGGGGCTTGGTGAAACAGACGTCACCGTCGCGCCCCGATTGGCAGGGTCTTTCATGGGGTCCGCCCTTCTGGGCTGGGCATCGGCCAAACATAAACTGGGCTGGGCATAAAACCCGACTAACCTTGTTCATGGACGAGTTGTCCAGCAAACTAAACCGGCTTCCCGCTACTAGGTCCGCCCTGGTGTGGAGGGTATATGGACATGGACAGAAAGCAGAAATTCAATACAAAATGCCAAAGGCAGAGGAAGCTGCCTTGTAAGCAAGGCTATCCATGTCTGGTACCACCTGCATCTGCGGAATGTCTTCCTACACGTTGGTTTACTTCCCGAGGGGTTGGTGGCAGGATTTGCCTCTGGCCCAACCATAAAACACTTAACTCTCTAAAACAACTGTAGTGGTGTAGAAAGGGTTGCTGAGGTGTTGTCCACCACGGTGGACTCCTCAGCTACCTGAGGCAGTTCCAGTCGGGTGGGTACCTGGAATGTCCTATCCTGCGAGATGGGGATGGCCAAAACATCTGCTGGGAGATGACCAGACAGAGCCCTTAGAGTACGGCGGAAAAGTGGAATGCAGTGTCGCACTGTGGTGCATGCTCGTGTGTGTGTGTGTGTGTGTGTGTGTGTGGTGTGGTGTGTGTGTGTGTGTGTGTGTGTGGTGTGTTGTGTGTGTGTGTGTGTGTGTGTGTGTGTGGTAAACCGAAAAAATGGGTAGATGGTGATACTCGTCAAGGGAAGCCTCGTCGACGACGTGAGTATGTCTATTATTTATGTTTCTGTTTCATTGTGGAGTTGGATTGGGTGAGTAACGAATGATAATTACTTATTATTGGGACCACATGACGACGTTATTAATTAATATACTATTGGAACATAGGCTCGAGTCGGCATAGGCATAGAGTCGAGGCTCAATGAGCTAACACGAGTACACTGAATGGATCAGGATGCAACAGCACAAAGGAACAGCAGAGAGAGGGGGGAAACACCAACAGCAGAGTTATAGGTCAAGATCGAGGCAGGCCTTTGACAAACAATGTGTGTGGGGAGGAATAAGGGAGCAGGAGAGGATGCAGGGTGGGACAAAATGGATAACAGAAGGAAAATCTTCAGAAAGAGAAACATTAAATTTGAAGGAGGAGAGGAGTGGGTTGGGGTGGAGAGTGGGGGGGGGGGGGTAATGAGGGTAGAAAGGATCATGGTTTTGGAGTGGTACAATCAAGGTCAAGGTCATAGTGAATCAAGGTAAAGGTACGATCATGGTGATTGTCTGGTCAAGCCAGATTAGAGCTATGTAAATCCTGTACTAACCTGTTTCCCATGGTCAGATTGTTGGTGACTAAACCGTCTCCCCCACCAGGTTTTCTGGTGAGGCAGGGTGGAATAGATATGGACACCGCAGCCAGGATAAAACAAAACCTTTCAAAGGGCGGAGTAGGCTCCTTGCGAGACAATGGCCATCCATTTTCTAGTGTCCAACTGTGTTCCTGCGGACATCTTCCTGCAGTTTGGGTTGCATGTTTTTTAGGAGGTTTGTTGGCAGGATTGGCACTTTGGCACCAATAAAACCTTCAATTCCGCAAAACAACACAAAATGAAGGAAATCTTGAAAACCCACCTCCATGGGAGTACCTCCTCTGCCCTCCAACAGGCAGCTCACGCAGGTGACGGGAATTTGGGGAAAAGGCCTTTAGGACCCCCATTCCCTTGACGATAGGAGGAAAACATGGGGTAAACTTCCAGGGTCGAATTGCGGTGGAATGTGACAGAATGGGTGCTGGGTGTTGTCCCACCAAGACGGTGGTTCCTTGGTTAACCGCTGAGGCAGTCACTTTGGTTTTGGGTGCCTGGAATGTCCTGTCTTCCAAAGAGAGGATGATCAGCTCATCTTATGTATCATCTGAGCTCAAGCGTTTGAACATAGTTATTGACGCACTCTCTGAGTTCGTGAGTCCGGATTACAGCGAGATATGGGCGGGGAGGTTGCACCTACTATTGGACTTGTCGCTCTGATGGGCCATGCCCAGGAGTTGCCTGTAGCTGTGTCCAATAAGCTGTCTCCAATGATAAATAATTGAGGTAACACCGGTCAACGAGCATTAATTATGAGACTAGGATTCGTCACTCCTTTGAGTGTCATTTTCATGGTCTCTGTATATGCTTCGACTGAGGCAAATGATCTTCACCATGGAGGACGCATATAATGCCCACATCTCGAAGTCTGTGGGTTGATGAGTTTCCCAGGCGAGATACTCTTCTAGTCCTGGGAGATTTCAATGCATCGACTGGAAACCGATAGGGATGGTTATGAGAACATGTTTGGTTCCCCATAGGTCTGGAACTATGAACCAATAGGCACTAAGTTACTTGACGTTGCAAAGAAATATGGGACTTAGGGTGGCTGGTTATGGGTTTTCAGTGCCCACAGACTCATCGCTGGACTTGGTATTACAATATTTGTGGTTGTGGCAAATGAAGATTGACCATGTTGCTCGTTGATGGTTGCTGGAGGATGATCAGAACGCAGGGTCCCTTAAACCGGAGTGCTCAGTTCCCTCCAACACTGACCACGACACTTGTTGTTGCACTCTGAAGTCGCAGCTTTAAACTGAGGATGGTACCACATCACCAGCCGAGCTGGATGGGTGGCAAGCTCAAGGATGAGAGGGTAGCTGAGGAAGTTTGCGAACAGGCTGAGTGGAGATTTGGGGGTCTGGGTGATGTTGGGGAATCCTGAAAGAAGTTGTGGAGTGCCTTCGGACACCGTCCTTGATGTTGCCAGTGGATTTCTTGAAACTCACCTTTGGGGCGAAGAAAAATTATGCCTCAAGGGAGACTGAATACCTTGGAACATAGTCATAGGGCCAGGCTTAAATGCAGAGCTGAGCTGTTCAGGAGCTGAGCGAAAAACTGTAACGTGCAACGCAAGGGTGGACAAGGGCCTACGTGCGAGGAATCTTTGAGGGGGTAGAGCATCACCTGTGGTCAAGTGATTCTCATCTGTTTTTACAGAGGAATTCGTGCATTGCGTTCCTCCATAGCCTGTCCCTTGCGTGTATTGCAGTTAGAGCGGAGGGTGGTGGGGCTCTTGAACAGAGGAGTCCGAAGTGAAGGCCTGCTGGGCTGGTTATTTGACTGGCTGTCGGCTGATTCCACCAGCTTGTTGAGTTTGGATGTCCAGTGTTTTTTACTATCCCTGTTGCTGACCCTCCAATCAAATGTGATCGACCTTCGTTTGTGAAAACACAGGCTGCGGTGAACCGGTTGAAATGAGGTAAAACTCCTGGGATCTGTGGCATCTATGCTGAACTCTCTCAAGGTTGGTGGAAAATGCTGTACTCATGTACTTTCTGTGCTCTGCCCTGCAATGCAGTTCTGGTGCTCTGCCTGGAACACAGGCATCCTCCCAACTGACTGGAAGAAGGGGCTTTGTTTGGTCCCCTCTCTGGAAAGGGAAGGGTGATCACCAGACTGCAATAATACGGAGGGGTGACTCGCTCTCAGTGCTGGGAAAGTGCTTTTGCCTCGGATAATTAATTGAAGGGTTCACCACAATCTGCTGGCTTGAGCACGCCAGCCTCCATACAAGTCAGGCTTTACACCAAGGAGGCTAAACGATTGACCGTATCCTTGTCTCGGGTCCCTCACTGAATGCGATGAGAGTTTTGGCAGGGGCTGCTTACAGCGTCTGTTGATCTCTGCAAAGCATTCGATCAATTCAGTTGAATTGGATGCTATCGGAGGATTCCTTGGTCTTTATGGGGACCACCAAACTGAATTCAATTCTGATGTTTGAACGATACTCTAGAACTGAGAGTGCTATGAGATGTGGTGATACATCGCTGAACTTATTAGCAGTTGTTTACTGGAGTTTCAACAGTGATGTTAATGGCCTCCACACTTTTCAGCACTTGGAATGGACTAGATTCTGGAGAGGATGTCGGAAATCAAAGGCTGTGGTGATCCTTTGAGAATGTCAACATCTCTGACCTTGATTTCAACAAATGAAATGCAGTCCTCTTTGCAGAGAAATGGAGATATCCTTTTGGGGGCCCTCGAGGTGCTGAATGAGGAGTCGGAGCTGCCTGGGATATGGGTTTTTTCATGGGTCAAAACTAAGATCCGGCTTTCAATGACTCTTTGGATGCTGCTATCTTTGTCTGTACCTTTTGTGTGAGAATGTTTGAGGTCACGGAGAGATTTTCACTTTACTTGACAGTGGTATTTCATGTCTCTGCTGGCCTGTGAGCAGAGGTCAAAAGACGTCTGGTAGGCCCTGGGTAGTCATGGATTCACTGGATATGGGGTGTGGCGCCTGTTTTGGGTACCTGTGCAGGAGGATGGAAAGCCTGAGTGTTTCAGGTCCTTGTGGCTTCTGTCTTCTCTACGGATGTGAGATTTGGACTCTGACCAGGGATCTGGAGAATGGAGACTTTAATTCTTGGTACCATTTCTCTTTGGAGGATCCTTGGCTATTGCCTAGTCAGACTTTGTGTCCAACGGCAGTTTGCCTGAAAGAGACTGCAAAGACATTTGTTACCTACATACTCCATGCAGCATCAGCTGAGCTTGTATGGACATGTGGCTCGTTTTCCTGATGCTGAATTCCTCCTCACCAAATTTTTCTCAGTGAGGGAGCCTCGTGAGTGGGGGAGGCAAATGGGCTGATCTAATGAATCTGGTTGCAGCAGGTTGAGTCAGCATCTCAAGGAGATGGGGATGGGCCAGGCATCTGCCTCAGGATGACCAGGCGGAGGCCCTGGAAACCGGTGGAAAGTGGATGCGTGATGCGTTGCTCCCGCAATCATGCTCCCGTATACTGGCCTGAACCTGAGGTGGTGGTTGACAGCTGTCTTGGAAAAGACCTGGAGGGAGATGGGATTGAAGACAGAGACCACCGAAGATGCGGAATGATCTGGAGCATAACCGTTTAAACCTTGGAATTTTCGACCCCCTTAAGACTATTTCGCACCCGTTAATTCACTTTGATCCATTTCTATCCGCTAACTACTATTGGAAAATCCTTTTCAATTCCCCCTTCGAGCTTTGAGACCACTTCAGACCCTCTAGACACTTATTAGACCCTTTTGGGACCCTTCGACCTTTAGAACGCTTTACACCCCTTAACCCTTGAACACGTTAGATCCTTTTAGACACAACTCCACCAAACATCTTTTGAGGCCTTCTTGCAATATTCAAACTACTACTTTTTTAGCATGAAAATGCACAGTCCACCACGTCCGGGGTCACTGAAAATGGTTCAACATCAAATCTACACATATATTTTTGAGGTAACAAAGCTCAAAGGGCCAAAGCTCAAGGTTAATAAAATAAAGATAAAACAGACTTGAAAATTTGAACATATTTGCATATTTGTTCACAAATATCAGAAATGATCGATGTAGCCGTTTTGTTGTCAACGGTTTCCATGACAACAATTTCCTGGCCATTATAATCAAATGAACTTTTGTGAATTTGTTATTGCCATCCTCAATAATTTTTCAACATATCACATTGGAACTTTTTAAAGCTAATTTGTATGGTACTGTTTGTGTAGTACGTGGAGTAAAATTTTGTCAAATTAGTCAAAGGTCAGGTCCATGGCCATCCAAACATGCAAAAGCACCTTTAAAGTCCGCAAATTAGAAAATGCATTCAACGCAAATTGGTTTGCATAACAATCATTATGTACACTTGATAAGGTCAAATTTTCCTAATCGGCAAATTTCTGTTTATCATGACAGACTTTGTTCATTTGGATTTTCACAAGTATCGGTGCTATGCACGATATCTTTCTTGTTTGTTACCAGTAGTCCGCTACCGAAGGTGGAGAAAAGCTTATGTTTTAACCCTGTCCTAACTGGTCTGTTAGTTTTGTCTGGTGAGCAAAGATATCTCACAAGCTGTGGATGGATTCCCTAACAAAATTTTGGTAGACAGGGGGTGTGTGTGTGTTGTGTGGTGTTGTGTGTGTGTGATGTGTGTGGTGTGTGTGTGTGTGTGTGTGTGTGTGAGAGACAAGGGAAAAATGTTTGGATTTTGGTGAAGAATCCAGATCTGGATATGAGAAAATGTTATAAGTGATTCTTCACCATTGAAGAGATAGGTCCAAATATGTGGGCACGAGAGGCATATCGTCAAAAGTTGTGGATGGGTTTGGACGAACACTTGAAAAAACAAATTGGGAGTATGAGAAGGATAATTGATTCGATTTTGGTGAAGATCCAAATCCGAAATCCAGTACTGGAAATTCTAAAATTTCTTAAGTAATTCTTCACCATTGAGAGATGGGGGCCCAAAAACGATCTACAGTGTAGCACGATAATGTCAAAAGGTGTGGATGGATATCTAGCAAAACTTTGGTGATGAGTTGGTAGATGACCAGAACAAGCAATTATATTTTGGTTCAGGTCAGCAGAATCCGCCGAATAGTGGGAATACAAAACGTGAACTGTTGAGCCTGGGGAGGGTATGTGCTCTACGAGTGCCTTCTAGTTTGTTTCTTTGTTTTGACTTGTATGTGTTCCCAGAAACGGCTGAACGGAAGTAGGAGTAAGTGAAAACAAGGTGCTTTTTTTTGTGTGTGGGTTGATAGCGGGAGGTGTACATACACACCAATCAATTATTGCATGATCCATAGACAACATAAAAGTGGGGGGAATATCATACTATATTATACGACTTGTGTGTTTGTTTTACTTCTTATGCACTCCTCAACTACTGGACGGAGAGTTGAAAAACTACGTGGTTGTCACAGGGGTGTATTGTTAGGCCAAGTTGACATAATCATAGCCCTGGGCATCAGGGTTGGGGGAGAATGCAAGTTTTTCCATTTTGTAAAATTGTACGTAGCACCACTTGGGGGAAGCCAGTATGACAAGTCATAATAAAATAAACGCCATAGACATCAAAGAAGTGGGGGAATTATCCTGTGCTGTGAAGGATTGGGTTTTTTGCTGTGTTCGTAAGTTGTAGTAACATAATTTCCTTATATCTGTAGTTGAAAAAACAGTTTGTTTTTGAGAAGAGTGATATGACTGTACTTTTATGCTCCATAATTTTCCGAAATAGAAAAGTCATGTATTAAGTAAAAAAATATTTACTACAATATTTAGCAAATAAAAATATAGTGGTGGCCATTTTTTGAGAACGCTTTGCATGAATAGAAAGATTGTTGACACAAAAGACTCACAAGTATTTATCTGTAAGGTTGAGTGACTTGACAGACATTATTTATATTCTAACAGACTGGAATATAACTCTTCCCTCGGTAATCAGTATTACGACTTAATCGGTTTACTTAAAAGTGTAATCAAGTGCTCGGTGGAACAAACGCCACCGGGCTGGCTTCAGGGCCGTTCAGAAACACTGACAGCAGGAATGTCAATCAGGGTGAATGTTTCGCTTTCACAAAGCAACCAATGACACCAGCTCTCGGGGGAATCAGGGAGAAAAGATGTTCTGGACTTGCTTGTCATGCTCTTCCCTACAAGAATACAAAATAAATGATCCAACTGAAAGCTTTGTTTTTTTTCATTCGAAGAATCTTACTTTTTAAACTATTACTAAGACCTGACATGCCTTGCATAAGATTTCTGCATCGGCTGCTTCCCAGTGATCATCGAGTTAATACTGAGGTGAGAAGAGGATGAGGAAGCTTCTCCGAATGATCTGCAAATAAAAATGGAAATACAGATTGCGAAAAGGAGATTTATCGACCCTGCTAAGTTTGCCTTTGATTTGCTCTTTTCATCACAATCATCATCATCCTCATCATCAGTAATTGGAGAGTAATATCTTGTTCCTTGCCTCCAGAATGTTGAATTATGGTTTGATAACAATAAAGGGATCGAATTTGCTGCATAATCAGCAAGCCTTTATAAATTACTACAGGTTTCAACATTAATGTCAAGATGTCAATTCATTTTAATATCATTGTACAGAGACTCGTTTTTATGAAGCCTTGATTGCTTTAATACCTGATGTCATGCTGCATTCTTCACAAACCCGAAATAATCACTTTTACTGCTGTAATGTCATTGGCTAAAAAGAAATAAACAACTTTTAAGATGCACAGCGTTTCCGACCCAAGTTCTTTCAGGGTATAAATTTAACCTATCTGTAAAAATTCCTGAAGCAAGTGATAATAATAATAATATTATTATATTATTATTAATTATATTTCTGTTGTTTATGGGTTTGAGGTGGCGCATGCAGGTTTCACAAGGGCATGGTTTGGACTGACTATCCACTCCGACCCTGAAGCTGAACAAGGCCAACGGATAGCTGCACGGCAACAGGTTGCTGAGGGCAACTGCGGCCTACATCCACCAGTCGAGGCCAAGTGTGACCACTCCTTGGCTTTTTCACAGATCTTGGCTATTCGTTGTTCACCACTTGGCGTCTGGTTTTCTATAGGTTTTCTTGGCGTATAGGTTTTTGTTATTATCATCGCTTTTCCGAAACCTTGGTGACTTCCTTGGCTTTTGATTGGCTCACCTTGGATTTTGAAAATGAGGAGTGGTCACACTCACTGGTCGAGGCAACCAAAGCTAGCAGGGTTGTTAGCCAATGTATCGTGTTTAACCTTACCAGTGATTCGGTTTCCCAACTGGGGACGCGTGCTCTCGCACTTCCCCACCCTGTCTACTTATTATGTCCGGCCTGAGCAAAACCGTAGGTGGGAGGTCGGCTTTTCTGGTGGTAGCAAAATTAACTGGGGTAATACTTCCACCTAATTTTATACATCCACTATATTGAAACCAATGGTGGAAAGAGACAATCGAGCAGATTGAAACTGTTTATAAATAAAGTAAGGCAAGTTAGTTAAAGTAAGGCAGTGCTACACAGCAAATACTTAAGCCCTAGCCAACAGAAGAAACCCTTTGCACAATCTTTAACTTACTCTATATAAAGGACAAATGGTGCACATCGTTGCTGGAACATGCAGAGAGAAAGGAGGAGAGAAAGTTGGGGCATTGGGTTGGCCCCTTGCTCACCAGATGGGAAGCTGGCAGGACTTTGTGGGCTACCGAAGGTGGAGAGAAGGTAAGGAAGACAATGCAAGTTGGTGTAATGAGTGTGGTATGTCGGAGAGTGCAATGTTGTGGCAGTGTAGGTTAACGAGAGGAAAAGGGAGCAATGCCATTTCAGTACGAGTCACCCAGAGGAGTCAAGAGGTTTCACTCCGTTTGAATAGCTTTCTTGTTGGCGATCTCAAGCAGATGAATTAGGGTGGTAGAGTGACGAGAAGGAAAGCATTCGTGGTATGTCAGACATGTGGGCCACTGTAGCCCCACAGGACGCGGATGCGGCGCTGTCGGCGTTCCGGTCACTGCAGGAAGCCGGTCATCCCAGAAGCGGGACGTTGTCTCGCTCTGTCTCTCAGCTCAAACAGGCCGCATAGTAGGGGGCAGGAGTTATGGTTCTTCGTTCAGGTCCCTGTTTCACGAGTAACAGCGTGCAGAACTCTGACACATTTCTGGCTTATATGGCCTTGGGTGAAGTTAGTTGGCGTGAGTCATAGGGGGCAAGGGGTCACTCCAATACTCTCTGACCCCTGTCTGGTGCATTGCCCAGACACTTCGGTGTGAGCAGTGAGTCCCATCACGTTTTCAAGAGGGTCGGTCTGTCATCCCACCGCCCACAAACTACATATTTGATGGATGTAGGGTAATGCAAAAGTTGTCGGAGGAAATGAAGACAAACGACATGGGTAGAAGTGAGCGTTGGGTATAGTGGATAGAGAAGCTAGTTGAATTTTTGGTTAAAGGTCCAGATGCAGATCCGAGCTCTATCAGATGGGGGATAGAAAAACGGTAAAATGTATCGGCCTAGTGGAGGGTAAGTGGCCTCTACCAAATGTCCTTTTCTAGTTTTACAAGGCGCATGTCCTCACATCGTGATACAGTGAGTTGCAAGAGCTAAGTGGTGAGGTAAAGGGGTGGGTTTAGTAGAAATATTGTTGTGTAGGTATTGGATTAGAAGTAGGGGTCGGACTCTATAATAATAAAAAGAAATTATTGGCGCGCTGGGACTAGAGGTGGGTTGTTCGTTGGATAGTTAAGGAGGTGTAAGGAGGTAGAGAGAGAGAAGATGAGAGGTGTAGGTAAAAGGGAGAAGTAAAGAGTAAGAGAGAAGTAGTAGTGGGAATGATAGTAAAATGAGAAAGTTTGGTAAGTAAGGGTGTGATTGAAGGTTGAAGGTTGATGAGGTGTAAGGTATATAGTAAGTATAGTAGATGGTGATTGTATGAGGAGTTAGGGGGATAAGGGTGGGTAGTGAGGGGAAGTGCAGAGAGGTAAGTAGGATGGTGAGAGAAGAGTGAGAGTAGGAAGGGAAGAGAGAGGAGTGGGGGAGGAGATAGAGAGTCTTTATTTACCTCAGCAAATAAAAAGTTCTTTTTATTTATTTATTTTATTATTAATAAATTATTTGTCCTTTTCTTCCATTGGTCTTGCATTGTCCGAACCGAGATAGACTGGGAGGTAATTACCACAGATTTGACCAAAAAA
>CM068958.1:46652546-46667027 GCA_035128595.1 Eptatretus atami | reverse complement strand
TCGTCGGCGAATGCGCACCAGCGGTTTAAAAACGGTCTCGGCGTCCTAATTAAAATCTAATCGAGATAACATTGGTGCTTTGCCGAGGGCGTGCTCCCCGCTCAGGGGGTTTTTTTTTTAAACCCACGGTGACTCTTTAAAATTTAGGAGAAAAAAACAGGCGGACCCCCCAAAAGCAATTCGTGGTTGACTGGGTGGTGTTCGTGGTTCTAAAACAACCACGTAACCACAACGTTTAATTGGAGCGGTTGCCCAGGTCCGGCTCTAACCGAGGACAAGCTGGGGAATTAATTCCCCTGAGTGACAAGCTGGTGTCTCAGTACCACATGGCCGCACAATATATTATACCGATTGATAGATATAATGTGTATTAGAGCCAGAATACGATATACTGTAGATGTATGTTTGTATATATATTTATAATTATTTAAAAAAAATTAAATATAAATTAATATATAAATATAATATATAATATATATATATATATATATATATGGGTGGTCGTCAGCTACCATTATTCTGAGCGTTTTCCGTCTGTCCTGTATGTATGTAATGGAAAGCTCTGGAGGCCCAGAGGCAGTCAACGCGATTTTTTGATGCACTTGACTGTAGGTTCATACCAGGATCTAGTGTATGCTTTTGAGCACCGTTGCTATGAACGCCACCATCGCCTAGCACGGACTTTGAAATTTTTGAAAAAAATCCGAAAAATTATTTTAATAATACATATTTTTTTTCGAAATCAAAAATCGCTTCGCGCTTGATGGCGCACTATATCAACCTCTTTGTCAAAAATGTTCAGCCCAATCCATCAAAACTGTTGACTAGTATGCAATTATGTAAGCGCACCCAAGTCGCCTACCGGCTTGTATATACTGTATACATACAGGGGGCTGCAAAAGTAGGTATACAGTATGAAAAACAAACGTGCGCACAAAACGTTTTTATTGATTATACAAATAAAAGATGTATTATGAAAATTACGAACATAAAAGATATTAAATGGTAAATACATTATTTTAATGAATTAAATGAATTCTCGTATTAAATGAATTCCGAGCACCCTTTATAAACTGGTCAATACTGGTATAATCTACTGTATACCTGACTTTTGCAGCCCATATATATATATATATATATATATATATTATATATATATATATATATATATATATAACACACACACACACACACGTCTGTGTCGTGTGTGTGTGTGTGTGTATCTCAATTACGAGGTCCGTCTAAAAAGTAAAACGGACTGAGCCTGCTGTGTGGCTCACTTACACAACTTGAAATGAACGGGTTTGCGTCACAATCTTTCGCAACATTCCAGAATAATATGAAATCGGTGATGGTTGACTGCATCATTGTGTGATTTTTTTGCGGTCGTGTTTTTTTTTTTTTTTTTTTTTTTTTACACCATATTTGTCTAGTCTGAGTCGTCGCACTGGTGAGTCGTGAGCAAGAGAGCCCAATCTGGAAGTTTCTTGCAAGTTTTGGCAAAACACTTCCAAATCCTTTTCGCAAATGCTGCAGCAAGTCTACGGGGGAAGAAACGATGTCACGTACACGCTGCATTTGAATGGCACAAAAGGTTCAAAGAGGGAGGGGAGGAGGTTGAGGACGATCCACAGTCTGGGAAGACCTTCAACGAGCAGAACGGAAACGGACAACATCGAGCGTGTGATGCAGTGGTGCGCGCAGATCATCGACTCATGTTGGCGGATGATTGCTGAGGGAACTTTCATCAACAAGGACACTATCTGGAGCATCATCACTGAAATCTCGAAATGCGCAAGGTGTGTGCAAAGATGGTTCCCAACTGTTGTCCCGAGTCCAGGAACATGCAAAGAGTCACTGTCTGCTCAGACATTATCGAGCGCCTCGAGGATGATCCGACCTTACTCGCGAGAGTCATTACTGGCGATGAATGTGGATTATTCAATACGATTCAGAGACCAAAACGGCAGAGTCGTCATGAAGTCCGGCAATCAACAAGACCAGTAAAGCAAAGGATGTCGACGTCAAGGTCAAGGTGATGCTGCATGCGTGTTTTTTTGACATCAAGTGCATCGTCCACTCGAGGTTTACCACAGGGTTCAAAGATGGATCAATTCGTGTACAAGGAGATACTCCGGCGCCTCATGAGATCAGTCCGGGACAGGAGAGGGATCTGTGGGAAGAAGCAACTGCCTGGGTGCTTCGACATTGAACAATGGCCCCTGCTCACAGTGCCTGAGCGTCCGAACAGTTTCTTGGCAGAGTAGGAAGTGCCAAACTCCGGAGCAACCCCGTATTCGCCAACTTGGCCCCTTTGTTGATTTTTTTCCTATTACGCCAAAGTGTCAAGGGGGTGATCCAGGGGACCGATCTTCGCTGATGTGCGGCCATCAAAAGGGCCGTGACGACGGAGCACAGGAGATTCCAAAAGAGCCTTCTGGGTGGCTTCGAAGCGTGGAAGAAGAGGATGGACACATGTGGGACACTGGAGGGAAAATATTTTGAGGGGACAAGCTGTGATTTCAATATATTTTTTGGAATGAAATATCTGTGGTCAAGTCCCGTTACTTTTTAGAGCGGCCTCGTACTCTTTCTTCCTCTCCTCTCTCTCTCTCTCTCATCCTCTGCTCTCTTCGTCTCTCTCTCTCTCTCTCTCTCATCTCTCTCTCTTCTCTCTCTCTCTCACACACTCTTCCATAAATATATACCCACATACTGTATATATTGTTGCGGGCCGGGGACCGGTTGGTGAGAATGACCACGAGTGGGGTAGGTTGATGTTCGTCTCCCACGAAACTCCCCGGAATCTGTAAGGCCGTCGCTCCGGATAATTCCGTGGGGCGCGGGTCGCTTAAGTCCGACCGTGGACGCCATATTCTCAAACCGCGTAAGGGTCTTTTTGTCCAGAACCAAGTTTACCTAATTAATTTACGCGATTTTGACTACCGGGGAACGCGGCCCTTGGCACGTCTTGCTCGAACCGGGTCACTCTACCGCACTGCGTTAGAGTTCCAACTACCGACTACCAACTCCCGGTTCGGTGATAGTCGAGCGGAACTGCCACAGCCGTGCCGACTAGCATGAAAACCATTTATCGGTATTGAAGAGCCGGCTAAAAACTCAGATCTCGAACTATGGCAGGACCAATGAAAGAAAAGGCGGAAACGAGCTGGGAACATTTCTAATAATGGTAATTTATTTACCATAAAGAAGACACGAGCAAGACTTATCATGGAATATACCAGCAAGAATTTACAATGTCAACAAACACTTACACGTTTCTTACTTACAAGACGGGCCACACACTGCAGATGCACCTCAGATGGATTTATTAAAAGACCCCCCGCAGCCAGAGAGGGAGAGTACGAGCTGGGGGTCCCGCAATTCGCTTGGGTACCTGCAAGTTGAAGGGAGGGGTGCTCCGTGGTGCGGCACCTGCTTAAGGTGTGCGGCTCCAGCCCACAGTCCACATTTGCGTGGGGTCGTGTCGTGGAGGCGCTGAAGCGGAGCAGTCGGAGTCCCAGGGCGGAGATCAGGGTCGCGGAACGGGACCCAGGAAAACTCCAACGAACGCAGCCAAATGCAGAACTCCATTCCCCCCCGCCCCCGCCCGTCCCTCCCTTCCCCCCGCCTCCCGCCCACCTCCCCTCACTCCTCCCTCGCCCCTCCCCTCCCCCCAACCGCCCTTCCGCTCCCACCCCCGCCCTGCCCCCCCTCTCCTCGTCTCCTCATTTCCCCCCTACCCCACGCCCCCCCCCCCCCCCCCCCCCCCCCCCCCCCCACCCCCCCCCGCCCCCCCCCGGAACACAGCCCAGACTTTCAGCTCAAAACGCACGAACGCACACCAACCAACTTCAACTCCTCAAAAAAACTACAGCTCTGAGGATCGCGTCGTATTTTTATGGGCCCTCCCCAGAGACGGGGCGGGGGCTTGGTGAAACAGACGTCACCGTCGCGCCCCGATTGGCAGGGTCTTTCATGGGGTCCGCCCTTCTGGGCTGGGCATCGGCCAAACATAAACTGGGCTGGGCATAAAACCCGACTAACCTTGTTCATGGACGAGTTGTCCAGCAAACTAAACCGGCTTCCCGCTACTAGGTCCGCCCTGGTGTGGAGGGTATATGGACATGGACAGAAAGCAGAAATTCAATACAAAATGCCAAAGGCAGAGGAAGCTGCCTTGTAAGCAAGGCTATCCATGTCTGGTACCACCTGCATCTGCGGAATGTCTTCCTACACGTTGGTTTACTTCCCGAGGGGTTGGTGGCAGGATTTGCCTCTGGCCCAACCATAAAACACTTAACTCTCTAAAACAACTGTAGTGGTGTAGAAAGGGTTGCTGAGGTGTTGTCCACCACGGTGGACTCCTCAGCTACCTGAGGCAGTTCCAGTCGGGTGGGTACCTGGAATGTCCTATCCTGCGAGATGGGGATGGCCAAAACATCTGCTGGGAGATGACCAGACAGAGCCCTTAGAGTACGGCGGAAAAGTGGAATGCAGTGTCGCACTGTGGTGCATGCTCGTGTGTGTGTGTGTGTGTGTGTGTGTGTGGTGTGGTGTGTGTGTGTGTGTGTGTGTGTGGTGTGTTGTGTGTGTGTGTGTGTGTGTGTGTGTGTGGTAAACCGAAAAAATGGGTAGATGGTGATACTCGTCAAGGGAAGCCTCGTCGACGACGTGAGTATGTCTATTATTTATGTTTCTGTTTCATTGTGGAGTTGGATTGGGTGAGTAACGAATGATAATTACTTATTATTGGGACCACATGACGACGTTATTAATTAATATACTATTGGAACATAGGCTCGAGTCGGCATAGGCATAGAGTCGAGGCTCAATGAGCTAACACGAGTACACTGAATGGATCAGGATGCAACAGCACAAAGGAACAGCAGAGAGAGGGGGGAAACACCAACAGCAGAGTTATAGGTCAAGATCGAGGCAGGCCTTTGACAAACAATGTGTGTGGGGAGGAATAAGGGAGCAGGAGAGGATGCAGGGTGGGACAAAATGGATAACAGAAGGAAAATCTTCAGAAAGAGAAACATTAAATTTGAAGGAGGAGAGGAGTGGGTTGGGGTGGAGAGTGGGGGGGGGGGGGTAATGAGGGTAGAAAGGATCATGGTTTTGGAGTGGTACAATCAAGGTCAAGGTCATAGTGAATCAAGGTAAAGGTACGATCATGGTGATTGTCTGGTCAAGCCAGATTAGAGCTATGTAAATCCTGTACTAACCTGTTTCCCATGGTCAGATTGTTGGTGACTAAACCGTCTCCCCCACCAGGTTTTCTGGTGAGGCAGGGTGGAATAGATATGGACACCGCAGCCAGGATAAAACAAAACCTTTCAAAGGGCGGAGTAGGCTCCTTGCGAGACAATGGCCATCCATTTTCTAGTGTCCAACTGTGTTCCTGCGGACATCTTCCTGCAGTTTGGGTTGCATGTTTTTTAGGAGGTTTGTTGGCAGGATTGGCACTTTGGCACCAATAAAACCTTCAATTCCGCAAAACAACACAAAATGAAGGAAATCTTGAAAACCCACCTCCATGGGAGTACCTCCTCTGCCCTCCAACAGGCAGCTCACGCAGGTGACGGGAATTTGGGGAAAAGGCCTTTAGGACCCCCATTCCCTTGACGATAGGAGGAAAACATGGGGTAAACTTCCAGGGTCGAATTGCGGTGGAATGTGACAGAATGGGTGCTGGGTGTTGTCCCACCAAGACGGTGGTTCCTTGGTTAACCGCTGAGGCAGTCACTTTGGTTTTGGGTGCCTGGAATGTCCTGTCTTCCAAAGAGAGGATGATCAGCTCATCTTATGTATCATCTGAGCTCAAGCGTTTGAACATAGTTATTGACGCACTCTCTGAGTTCGTGAGTCCGGATTACAGCGAGATATGGGCGGGGAGGTTGCACCTACTATTGGACTTGTCGCTCTGATGGGCCATGCCCAGGAGTTGCCTGTAGCTGTGTCCAATAAGCTGTCTCCAATGATAAATAATTGAGGTAACACCGGTCAACGAGCATTAATTATGAGACTAGGATTCGTCACTCCTTTGAGTGTCATTTTCATGGTCTCTGTATATGCTTCGACTGAGGCAAATGATCTTCACCATGGAGGACGCATATAATGCCCACATCTCGAAGTCTGTGGGTTGATGAGTTTCCCAGGCGAGATACTCTTCTAGTCCTGGGAGATTTCAATGCATCGACTGGAAACCGATAGGGATGGTTATGAGAACATGTTTGGTTCCCCATAGGTCTGGAACTATGAACCAATAGGCACTAAGTTACTTGACGTTGCAAAGAAATATGGGACTTAGGGTGGCTGGTTATGGGTTTTCAGTGCCCACAGACTCATCGCTGGACTTGGTATTACAATATTTGTGGTTGTGGCAAATGAAGATTGACCATGTTGCTCGTTGATGGTTGCTGGAGGATGATCAGAACGCAGGGTCCCTTAAACCGGAGTGCTCAGTTCCCTCCAACACTGACCACGACACTTGTTGTTGCACTCTGAAGTCGCAGCTTTAAACTGAGGATGGTACCACATCACCAGCCGAGCTGGATGGGTGGCAAGCTCAAGGATGAGAGGGTAGCTGAGGAAGTTTGCGAACAGGCTGAGTGGAGATTTGGGGGTCTGGGTGATGTTGGGGAATCCTGAAAGAAGTTGTGGAGTGCCTTCGGACACCGTCCTTGATGTTGCCAGTGGATTTCTTGAAACTCACCTTTGGGGCGAAGAAAAATTATGCCTCAAGGGAGACTGAATACCTTGGAACATAGTCATAGGGCCAGGCTTAAATGCAGAGCTGAGCTGTTCAGGAGCTGAGCGAAAAACTGTAACGTGCAACGCAAGGGTGGACAAGGGCCTACGTGCGAGGAATCTTTGAGGGGGTAGAGCATCACCTGTGGTCAAGTGATTCTCATCTGTTTTTACAGAGGAATTCGTGCATTGCGTTCCTCCATAGCCTGTCCCTTGCGTGTATTGCAGTTAGAGCGGAGGGTGGTGGGGCTCTTGAACAGAGGAGTCCGAAGTGAAGGCCTGCTGGGCTGGTTATTTGACTGGCTGTCGGCTGATTCCACCAGCTTGTTGAGTTTGGATGTCCAGTGTTTTTTACTATCCCTGTTGCTGACCCTCCAATCAAATGTGATCGACCTTCGTTTGTGAAAACACAGGCTGCGGTGAACCGGTTGAAATGAGGTAAAACTCCTGGGATCTGTGGCATCTATGCTGAACTCTCTCAAGGTTGGTGGAAAATGCTGTACTCATGTACTTTCTGTGCTCTGCCCTGCAATGCAGTTCTGGTGCTCTGCCTGGAACACAGGCATCCTCCCAACTGACTGGAAGAAGGGGCTTTGTTTGGTCCCCTCTCTGGAAAGGGAAGGGTGATCACCAGACTGCAATAATACGGAGGGGTGACTCGCTCTCAGTGCTGGGAAAGTGCTTTTGCCTCGGATAATTAATTGAAGGGTTCACCACAATCTGCTGGCTTGAGCACGCCAGCCTCCATACAAGTCAGGCTTTACACCAAGGAGGCTAAACGATTGACCGTATCCTTGTCTCGGGTCCCTCACTGAATGCGATGAGAGTTTTGGCAGGGGCTGCTTACAGCGTCTGTTGATCTCTGCAAAGCATTCGATCAATTCAGTTGAATTGGATGCTATCGGAGGATTCCTTGGTCTTTATGGGGACCACCAAACTGAATTCAATTCTGATGTTTGAACGATACTCTAGAACTGAGAGTGCTATGAGATGTGGTGATACATCGCTGAACTTATTAGCAGTTGTTTACTGGAGTTTCAACAGTGATGTTAATGGCCTCCACACTTTTCAGCACTTGGAATGGACTAGATTCTGGAGAGGATGTCGGAAATCAAAGGCTGTGGTGATCCTTTGAGAATGTCAACATCTCTGACCTTGATTTCAACAAATGAAATGCAGTCCTCTTTGCAGAGAAATGGAGATATCCTTTTGGGGGCCCTCGAGGTGCTGAATGAGGAGTCGGAGCTGCCTGGGATATGGGTTTTTTCATGGGTCAAAACTAAGATCCGGCTTTCAATGACTCTTTGGATGCTGCTATCTTTGTCTGTACCTTTTGTGTGAGAATGTTTGAGGTCACGGAGAGATTTTCACTTTACTTGACAGTGGTATTTCATGTCTCTGCTGGCCTGTGAGCAGAGGTCAAAAGACGTCTGGTAGGCCCTGGGTAGTCATGGATTCACTGGATATGGGGTGTGGCGCCTGTTTTGGGTACCTGTGCAGGAGGATGGAAAGCCTGAGTGTTTCAGGTCCTTGTGGCTTCTGTCTTCTCTACGGATGTGAGATTTGGACTCTGACCAGGGATCTGGAGAATGGAGACTTTAATTCTTGGTACCATTTCTCTTTGGAGGATCCTTGGCTATTGCCTAGTCAGACTTTGTGTCCAACGGCAGTTTGCCTGAAAGAGACTGCAAAGACATTTGTTACCTACATACTCCATGCAGCATCAGCTGAGCTTGTATGGACATGTGGCTCGTTTTCCTGATGCTGAATTCCTCCTCACCAAATTTTTCTCAGTGAGGGAGCCTCGTGAGTGGGGGAGGCAAATGGGCTGATCTAATGAATCTGGTTGCAGCAGGTTGAGTCAGCATCTCAAGGAGATGGGGATGGGCCAGGCATCTGCCTCAGGATGACCAGGCGGAGGCCCTGGAAACCGGTGGAAAGTGGATGCGTGATGCGTTGCTCCCGCAATCATGCTCCCGTATACTGGCCTGAACCTGAGGTGGTGGTTGACAGCTGTCTTGGAAAAGACCTGGAGGGAGATGGGATTGAAGACAGAGACCACCGAAGATGCGGAATGATCTGGAGCATAACCGTTTAAACCTTGGAATTTTCGACCCCCTTAAGACTATTTCGCACCCGTTAATTCACTTTGATCCATTTCTATCCGCTAACTACTATTGGAAAATCCTTTTCAATTCCCCCTTCGAGCTTTGAGACCACTTCAGACCCTCTAGACACTTATTAGACCCTTTTGGGACCCTTCGACCTTTAGAACGCTTTACACCCCTTAACCCTTGAACACGTTAGATCCTTTTAGACACAACTCCACCAAACATCTTTTGAGGCCTTCTTGCAATATTCAAACTACTACTTTTTTAGCATGAAAATGCACAGTCCACCACGTCCGGGGTCACTGAAAATGGTTCAACATCAAATCTACACATATATTTTTGAGGTAACAAAGCTCAAAGGGCCAAAGCTCAAGGTTAATAAAATAAAGATAAAACAGACTTGAAAATTTGAACATATTTGCATATTTGTTCACAAATATCAGAAATGATCGATGTAGCCGTTTTGTTGTCAACGGTTTCCATGACAACAATTTCCTGGCCATTATAATCAAATGAACTTTTGTGAATTTGTTATTGCCATCCTCAATAATTTTTCAACATATCACATTGGAACTTTTTAAAGCTAATTTGTATGGTACTGTTTGTGTAGTACGTGGAGTAAAATTTTGTCAAATTAGTCAAAGGTCAGGTCCATGGCCATCCAAACATGCAAAAGCACCTTTAAAGTCCGCAAATTAGAAAATGCATTCAACGCAAATTGGTTTGCATAACAATCATTATGTACACTTGATAAGGTCAAATTTTCCTAATCGGCAAATTTCTGTTTATCATGACAGACTTTGTTCATTTGGATTTTCACAAGTATCGGTGCTATGCACGATATCTTTCTTGTTTGTTACCAGTAGTCCGCTACCGAAGGTGGAGAAAAGCTTATGTTTTAACCCTGTCCTAACTGGTCTGTTAGTTTTGTCTGGTGAGCAAAGATATCTCACAAGCTGTGGATGGATTCCCTAACAAAATTTTGGTAGACAGGGGGTGTGTGTGTGTTGTGTGGTGTTGTGTGTGTGTGATGTGTGTGGTGTGTGTGTGTGTGTGTGTGTGTGTGAGAGACAAGGGAAAAATGTTTGGATTTTGGTGAAGAATCCAGATCTGGATATGAGAAAATGTTATAAGTGATTCTTCACCATTGAAGAGATAGGTCCAAATATGTGGGCACGAGAGGCATATCGTCAAAAGTTGTGGATGGGTTTGGACGAACACTTGAAAAAACAAATTGGGAGTATGAGAAGGATAATTGATTCGATTTTGGTGAAGATCCAAATCCGAAATCCAGTACTGGAAATTCTAAAATTTCTTAAGTAATTCTTCACCATTGAGAGATGGGGGCCCAAAAACGATCTACAGTGTAGCACGATAATGTCAAAAGGTGTGGATGGATATCTAGCAAAACTTTGGTGATGAGTTGGTAGATGACCAGAACAAGCAATTATATTTTGGTTCAGGTCAGCAGAATCCGCCGAATAGTGGGAATACAAAACGTGAACTGTTGAGCCTGGGGAGGGTATGTGCTCTACGAGTGCCTTCTAGTTTGTTTCTTTGTTTTGACTTGTATGTGTTCCCAGAAACGGCTGAACGGAAGTAGGAGTAAGTGAAAACAAGGTGCTTTTTTTTGTGTGTGGGTTGATAGCGGGAGGTGTACATACACACCAATCAATTATTGCATGATCCATAGACAACATAAAAGTGGGGGGAATATCATACTATATTATACGACTTGTGTGTTTGTTTTACTTCTTATGCACTCCTCAACTACTGGACGGAGAGTTGAAAAACTACGTGGTTGTCACAGGGGTGTATTGTTAGGCCAAGTTGACATAATCATAGCCCTGGGCATCAGGGTTGGGGGAGAATGCAAGTTTTTCCATTTTGTAAAATTGTACGTAGCACCACTTGGGGGAAGCCAGTATGACAAGTCATAATAAAATAAACGCCATAGACATCAAAGAAGTGGGGGAATTATCCTGTGCTGTGAAGGATTGGGTTTTTTGCTGTGTTCGTAAGTTGTAGTAACATAATTTCCTTATATCTGTAGTTGAAAAAACAGTTTGTTTTTGAGAAGAGTGATATGACTGTACTTTTATGCTCCATAATTTTCCGAAATAGAAAAGTCATGTATTAAGTAAAAAAATATTTACTACAATATTTAGCAAATAAAAATATAGTGGTGGCCATTTTTTGAGAACGCTTTGCATGAATAGAAAGATTGTTGACACAAAAGACTCACAAGTATTTATCTGTAAGGTTGAGTGACTTGACAGACATTATTTATATTCTAACAGACTGGAATATAACTCTTCCCTCGGTAATCAGTATTACGACTTAATCGGTTTACTTAAAAGTGTAATCAAG
The DNA here is from genome assembly GCA_035128595.1 of Eptatretus atami. NCBI lineage: Eukaryota > Metazoa > Chordata > Myxini > Myxiniformes > Myxinidae > Eptatretus > Eptatretus atami. Next base: position 46,655,790 of record CM068958.1, on the reverse strand, counting down.
TGCTCGGTGGAACAAACGCCACCGGGCTGGCTTCAGGGCCGTTCAGAAACACTGACAGCAGGAATGTCAATCAGGGTGAATGTTTCGCTTTCACAAAGCAACCAATGACACCAGCTCTCGGGGGAATCAGGGAGAAAAGATGTTCTGGACTTGCTTGTCATGCTCTTCCCTACAAGAATACAAAATAAATGATCCAACTGAAAGCTTTGTTTTTTTTCATTCGAAGAATCTTACTTTTTAAACTATTACTAAGACCTGACATGCCTTGCATAAGATTTCTGCATCGGCTGCTTCCCAGTGATCATCGAGTTAATACTGAGGTGAGAAGAGGATGAGGAAGCTTCTCCGAATGATCTGCAAATAAAAATGGAAATACAGATTGCGAAAAGGAGATTTATCGACCCTGCTAAGTTTGCCTTTGATTTGCTCTTTTCATCACAATCATCATCATCCTCATCATCAGTAATTGGAGAGTAATATCTTGTTCCTTGCCTCCAGAATGTTGAATTATGGTTTGATAACAATAAAGGGATCGAATTTGCTGCATAATCAGCAAGCCTTTATAAATTACTACAGGTTTCAACATTAATGTCAAGATGTCAATTCATTTTAATATCATTGTACAGAGACTCGTTTTTATGAAGCCTTGATTGCTTTAATACCTGATGTCATGCTGCATTCTTCACAAACCCGAAATAATCACTTTTACTGCTGTAATGTCATTGGCTAAAAAGAAATAAACAACTTTTAAGATGCACAGCGTTTCCGACCCAAGTTCTTTCAGGGTATAAATTTAACCTATCTGTAAAAATTCCTGAAGCAAGTGATAATAATAATAATATTATTATATTATTATTAATTATATTTCTGTTGTTTATGGGTTTGAGGTGGCGCATGCAGGTTTCACAAGGGCATGGTTTGGACTGACTATCCACTCCGACCCTGAAGCTGAACAAGGCCAACGGATAGCTGCACGGCAACAGGTTGCTGAGGGCAACTGCGGCCTACATCCACCAGTCGAGGCCAAGTGTGACCACTCCTTGGCTTTTTCACAGATCTTGGCTATTCGTTGTTCACCACTTGGCGTCTGGTTTTCTATAGGTTTTCTTGGCGTATAGGTTTTTGTTATTATCATCGCTTTTCCGAAACCTTGGTGACTTCCTTGGCTTTTGATTGGCTCACCTTGGATTTTGAAAATGAGGAGTGGTCACACTCACTGGTCGAGGCAACCAAAGCTAGCAGGGTTGTTAGCCAATGTATCGTGTTTAACCTTACCAGTGATTCGGTTTCCCAACTGGGGACGCGTGCTCTCGCACTTCCCCACCCTGTCTACTTATTATGTCCGGCCTGAGCAAAACCGTAGGTGGGAGGTCGGCTTTTCTGGTGGTAGCAAAATTAACTGGGGTAATACTTCCACCTAATTTTATACATCCACTATATTGAAACCAATGGTGGAAAGAGACAATCGAGCAGATTGAAACTGTTTATAAATAAAGTAAGGCAAGTTAGTTAAAGTAAGGCAGTGCTACACAGCAAATACTTAAGCCCTAGCCAACAGAAGAAACCCTTTGCACAATCTTTAACTTACTCTATATAAAGGACAAATGGTGCACATCGTTGCTGGAACATGCAGAGAGAAAGGAGGAGAGAAAGTTGGGGCATTGGGTTGGCCCCTTGCTCACCAGATGGGAAGCTGGCAGGACTTTGTGGGCTACCGAAGGTGGAGAGAAGGTAAGGAAGACAATGCAAGTTGGTGTAATGAGTGTGGTATGTCGGAGAGTGCAATGTTGTGGCAGTGTAGGTTAACGAGAGGAAAAGGGAGCAATGCCATTTCAGTACGAGTCACCCAGAGGAGTCAAGAGGTTTCACTCCGTTTGAATAGCTTTCTTGTTGGCGATCTCAAGCAGATGAATTAGGGTGGTAGAGTGACGAGAAGGAAAGCATTCGTGGTATGTCAGACATGTGGGCCACTGTAGCCCCACAGGACGCGGATGCGGCGCTGTCGGCGTTCCGGTCACTGCAGGAAGCCGGTCATCCCAGAAGCGGGACGTTGTCTCGCTCTGTCTCTCAGCTCAAACAGGCCGCATAGTAGGGGGCAGGAGTTATGGTTCTTCGTTCAGGTCCCTGTTTCACGAGTAACAGCGTGCAGAACTCTGACACATTTCTGGCTTATATGGCCTTGGGTGAAGTTAGTTGGCGTGAGTCATAGGGGGCAAGGGGTCACTCCAATACTCTCTGACCCCTGTCTGGTGCATTGCCCAGACACTTCGGTGTGAGCAGTGAGTCCCATCACGTTTTCAAGAGGGTCGGTCTGTCATCCCACCGCCCACAAACTACATATTTGATGGATGTAGGGTAATGCAAAAGTTGTCGGAGGAAATGAAGACAAACGACATGGGTAGAAGTGAGCGTTGGGTATAGTGGATAGAGAAGCTAGTTGAATTTTTGGTTAAAGGTCCAGATGCAGATCCGAGCTCTATCAGATGGGGGATAGAAAAACGGTAAAATGTATCGGCCTAGTGGAGGGTAAGTGGCCTCTACCAAATGTCCTTTTCTAGTTTTACAAGGCGCATGTCCTCACATCGTGATACAGTGAGTTGCAAGAGCTAAGTGGTGAGGTAAAGGGGTGGGTTTAGTAGAAATATTGTTGTGTAGGTATTGGATTAGAAGTAGGGGTCGGACTCTATAATAATAAAAAGAAATTATTGGCGCGCTGGGACTAGAGGTGGGTTGTTCGTTGGATAGTTAAGGAGGTGTAAGGAGGTAGAGAGAGAGAAGATGAGAGGTGTAGGTAAAAGGGAGAAGTAAAGAGTAAGAGAGAAGTAGTAGTGGGAATGATAGTAAAATGAGAAAGTTTGGTAAGTAAGGGTGTGATTGAAGGTTGAAGGTTGATGAGGTGTAAGGTATATAGTAAGTATAGTAGATGGTGATTGTATGAGGAGTTAGGGGGATAAGGGTGGGTAGTGAGGGGAAGTGCAGAGAGGTAAGTAGGATGGTGAGAGAAGAGTGAGAGTAGGAAGGGAAGAGAGAGGAGTGGGGGAGGAGATAGAGAGATTTTGATGCAACTTGACTGGTAGGTTCATACCAGGATCTAGTTGTATGCTTTTGAGCACCGTTGCTATGAACGCCACCATCGCCTAGCAACGGGACTTTGAAATTTTTGAAAAAAATCCGAAAAATATTTATATACATATTTTTTTCGAAAATCAAAAATCGGCTTCCGCGCTTTTATGCGCACTATAAT
>CM068958.1:46602147-46647947 GCA_035128595.1 Eptatretus atami | reverse complement strand
ACCCAGGAAAACTCCAACGAACGCCAGCCAAATGCAGAACTCCATTCGAACACCCCAGACTTCAGCTCAAACCGCACGACGCACACCAACCAACTCAACTCCTCCAAAAAAACTTACACTCTGAGGATCGCGTTCGTTTTTTATGGACCTCCGAACGGGGCGGGGGCATGTGAAACAGACGTCACCGTCCGCCCCGATTGGACAGGGTCTTCATGGGGTCCGCCCTTTCTGGGCTGGGCATCGGCCAAACATAAAACTGGGCTGGGCATAAAACCCAGACTAACCTGTTCATGGACGAGTGTCAGCAACTAAACCGGCTTCCCCTACTAGGTCGCCCTGGTGTGGAGGGTATATGGACATGGACAGAAAGCAGAATTAAATACAAAACCTGCCAAAGGGCAGAGGAACTCCTTGTAAGCCAAAGGCTATCCATGTCTGGTACCACCTGCATCTGCGGATGTCTTCCTACAGTTGGTTACCTTCCCGAGGAGGTTGGTGGCAGGATTTGCACTCTGGCCACCATAAAACACTTAACTCTCTAAAACAACTGTAGTGTGTAGAAGAGGTGCTGAGGTGTTGTCCACCGACGGTGGACTCCTCAGCTAACCTGAGGCAGTCCAGTCGGGTGGGTACCTGGAATGTCCTATCCTGGAGATGGGGATGGCCAAACATCTGCCTGGGAGATGACCAGACAGAGGCCCTTAGAGTACAGGCGGAAAGTGGATGCAGTGTCGCACTGTCTCGTGTGTGGTGTGGTGTGTGTGTGTGTGTGTGTGGTGTGTGTGTGTGTGTGGTGTGTGTGTGGTGTGTGTGTGTGTGTGTGTGTGTGTGTAACCGAAAAACATGGGTAGATGTGAATACTCGTCAAGGTGAAGCCTCGGTCGACCGACGTGAGTATGTCTATTATTTATGTTCTGTTTCATTGTGAGTTGGATTGTGAGTACGAATGATAATTACTTATTATTGGACCATGACGACGTTTATTAATTATATACTATTGGACATAGGCTCGAGTCGGCATAGGCATAGAGTCGAGGCTCATGAGCTAACACGAGTACACTGAATGGATCAGGATGCAACAGCACAAAAGGAACAGCAGAGAGAGGGGGAAACACCAACAGCAGAGTTATAGGTCAAGATCGAGGCAGGCTTTGACAAACAATGTGTGTGGGGAGGAATAGGGAGCAGGAGAGGATGCATGGGGTGGACAAAATGGATACAGAAGGAAATCTCAGGAGAGAAAACATTAAATTTGGAAGGAGGAGGGAGTGGTTGGGGAGAGTGGGAGATGAGTAGAAAGGATCATGGTTTTGGAGTGGGTACAATCAAGGTCAAGGTCATAGTGATCAAGGTCAAAAGGTGATCATGGTGATTGTCTGGTCAAGCCAGATTAGGCCTATAGTAATACCATATAAACCTGTTTCATGGTCAGGTTGTTGGTGACTAAACCGTCTCCCCCACCAGGTTTTCTGGTGAGGAGGGTGGATAGATATGGACACCCAGCAGGATTAAAAACAAAACCTTTCAAAGGGCGGAGTAGCTCCTTGCGAGACAATGGCCATCCATTTCTAGTGTCCAACTGTGTCTGCGGACATCTTCCTGCAGTTGGGTTGCATGTTTTTTAGGAGGTTGTTGGCAGGATTTGCACTTTGCACCATAAAACACTTCATTCCGCAAAACACACAAATGAAAGGAAATCTGAAAACCCACTCCATGGGAGTACCTCCTCTGCCCTCCACAGGGCAGCTCACCAGGTGACGGGATTGGGGAAAAGCCTTTAGGACCCCCATTCCTTGACGATAGGAGGAAAACCATGGGGTAAACCTCCAGGGTCAGATTGCGGTGGAATGTGACAGAATGGTGCTGAGGTGTTGTCCACCAGACGGTGGTCTCCTTTGGTTAACCTGAGGCAGTCACTTTGGTTGGGTGCCTGGAATGTCCTGTCTCCAAGAGAGGATGATCACTCATCTATGGTATCATCTGAGCTCAAGCGTTTGAACATAGTTATTGCAGCACTCTCTGAGGTTCGGAGTCCGGATTACAGCGAGATCATGGCGGGAGGTTACACCTACTATTGGACTTGTCGCTCTGATGGGCCATGCCCAAGGAGTTGCTGTAGCTGTGTCCAATAAGCTGTCTCCAATGATAAATAATTGAGGTAACACCGGTCAACGAGCATATTATGAGACTAAGGATTCGTCACTCCTTGAGTGTCATTTCCATGGTCTCTGTATATGCTTCGACTGAGGCAAATGATCTCACCATGGAGGACGCATTATATGCCACACTCGAGTCTGTGGTTGATGAGTTCCCCAGGCGAGATACTCTTCTAGTCTTGGGAGATTTCAATGCATCGACTGGAACCGATAGGGATGGTTATGAGACATGTGTTGGTCCCCATAGGTCTGGAACTATGAACCAGAATAGCACTAAGTTACTTGACGTTGCAAGAAATCATGGACTTAGGGTGGCTGGTTCATGGTTTCAGTGCCCACAGACTCATCGCTGGACTTGGTATTACAATATTTGTGTTGTGGCAAATGAGATTGACCATGTGCTCGTTGATGGTTGCTGGAGGATGATCCAGAACTGCAGGGTCTACCGGAGTGCTCAGTTCCTCAATACTGACCACACACTTGTTGTTGCAACTCTGAAGTCGCAGCTTAAAACTGAGAGAATGGTACCATCCCAGCCGAGGCTGGATGTTGGCAAGCTCAAGGATGAGAGGGTAGCTGAGGAGTTTGCGAACAGGCTGAGTGGAGATTTGGGGGTCTGGGTGATTTGGGGAATCCTGAAGAGTTGTGGAGTGCCTTCGAGACCACCGTCCTTGATGTTGCCAGTGGATTTCTTGGAACTCACCTTTGGGCGAAGAAAAATTATGCCTCAAGGGAGACTGGATACCATTGACCATAGTCATAGGGCCAGGCTTAATGGCAGAGCTGAGCTGTTCAGAGAGCTGAGGCGAAAAACTGTACGTGCACCAAGGGTGGACAAGGAAGCCTACGTGCGAGGAATCTTTGAGGGGGTAGAGCATCACCTGTGGTCAAGTGATTCTCATCCTGTTTACAGAGGAATTCGTGCATTGCGTTCCTCCAAGCCTGTCCCTTGGTGTATTGCAGTTAGAGCGGAGGGTGGTGGGCTCTTGACAGAGGAGTCCGAAGTGAAGGCCTGCTGGGCTGGTTACTTTGACTGGCTGTACCAGGCTGATCCACCAGCTGTTGAGTTGGATGTCAGTGTTTTTACTATCCCTGTTGCTGACCCTCCAATCAAATGTGATCGACCTTCGTTTGTGAAAACACAGGCTGCGGTGAACCGGTTGAAATGAGGTAAAACTCCTGGGATCTGTGGCATCTATGCTGAACTTCTCAAGGTTGGTGGAAATGCTGTACTCATGTACTTTCTGTGCTCTGCCTGCATGCAGTTCTGTGCTCTGCCTGGAACACAGGCATCCTCCCAACTGACTGGAAGAGGGGCTTTGTTGTCCCTCTCTGGAAAGGGAAGGGTGATCACCAGGACTGCAATAACTACGGAGGGGTGACTCGCTCTCAGTGCTGGGAAAGTGCTTTGCTCGGATAATTATTGAAAGGGTTCACCACAATCTGCTTGAGCACCAGCATCCATACAAGTCAGGCTTTACACCAAGGAGGCTAACGATTGACCGTATCCTTGCTCTTCGGGTCCTCACTGAATGCAGATGAGAGTTTTGGCAGGGGCTGCTTACAGCCTCTGTTGATCTCTGCAAAGCATTCAATTCAGTGAATTGGGATGCTATCTGGAGGATTCTTGGTCTTTATGGGGTACCACCAAAACTGATCAATCTGATGTTTGAACGATACTCTAGAACTGAGAGTGCTATGAGATGTGGTGATACCATCGCTGACTTATTTACAGTTGTTACTGGAGTTCAACAGTGATGTGTATTGGCCTCCACACTTTTCAGCACTTGGATGGACTAGATTCTGGAGAGGATGTCGGAGAAATCAAGCTGTGGTGAATCCTTTGAGAATGTCAACATCTCTGACCTTGATTTCACAAATGATGCAGTCCTCTTTGCAGAGAAAATGGATATCCTTTTGGGGGCCCTCGAGGTGCTGAATGAGGAGTCGGAGCTGCTGGGATTATGGGTTTTCTGGGTCAAAACTAAGATCCAGGCTTTCAATGACATCTTGGATGCTGCTATCTTGTCTGTACCTGTTTGTGGTGAGAATGTTGAGGTCACGGAGAGATTCACTTACATTGACAGTGGTATTCATGTCTCTGCTGGCTGTGAGCCAGAGGTCAAAAGACGTCTGGGTAAGGCCTGGGTAGTCATGGATTCACTGGATCATGGGGTGTGGCGCTGTTGGTACCTGTGCAGGAGGATGAAAGCCCGAGTGTTCAGGTCCTTGGTGCTTCTGGTCTTGCTCTACGGATGTGAGATTTGGACTCTGACCAGGGATCTGAGATGGAGACTTAATTCCTTTGGTACCATTTCTCTTTGGAGGATCCTTGGCTATTGCTAGTCAGACTTTGTGTCCAACGAGCAGTTGCTGAAAGAGACTCAAAAGACATTTGTTACCTACATACTCCATGAGCATCAGCTGAAGCTGTATGGACATGTGGCTCGTTTTCCTGATGCTGATCCTCCTCACCAAATTTTCTCAGTGAGGGAGCCTCGTGAGTGGGGGAGGCCAATGGGCTGATCTCATGATCGTGGTTGCAGCAGGTTGATCAGCATCTCAAGGAGATGGGGATGGGCCAGGCATCTGCCTCAGGGATGACCAGGCGGAGGCCCCTGGAATACCGGTGGAAAGTGGATGCAGTGATGCGTTGCTCCGGCACATGCTCCCATACCTGGCCTGACCTGAGGTGGTGGTGAACAGCTGTCTTGAAGACCTGGAGGGAAGAATGGGATTGAAGACAGAGACCACCGAAATGATGCGGAATGATCTGGAGCATACCGTTTAAACCCCTTGGATCATTTCGACCCCTTAAGACTATTTCCACCCGTTAATTCACTTTGATCCATTTCTACCCTAACTACTATTGGAAAAATCCTTTTCATCCCCCTTCGAGCTTGAGACCACTTCAGACCCTTATAGACACTTATAGACCCTTTGGACCACTTCGACCCTTTAGACCTTTACACCCCTTAAACCCTTGACACGTTAGACCCCTTTTAGACACACTCCACACAAACATCTTTTGAGGCTTCTTGCAATATTCAAACTATACTTTTTTTCAGCATGAAATGCACAATGTCCACCCACCCGGAGGGTCACTGAAATGGTTCAACAATCAAATCCTACAAGCATATTATTTTTGAGGTGAAAAGCTCAAAGGGCCAAAGCTCAAGGTAAAATAAAATAAAAGATAAAACAGACTTGAAATTTGAACATGATTTGCATATTTGATTCACCAAATATCAGAATGATCGATGTAGCCGTTTTGTTGTCAACGGTTTCCATGACAACAATTTCCCTGCCATTATAATCAAATGGAACTTTTTGTGAATTTGTTATTGCCATACCTCAATAATTTTTCAACATATCACATTGGAACTTTTAAGCTAATTTGTATGTACTGTTTGTGTAGTACGTGGGAGTAAAATTTTGTCAAAATTAGTCAAAGGTCAAGGTCCATGGCCATCCAAAACATGCAAAACACCTTTTAAGTCGCAATTAGAAAATGCATCAACCAAATTGGTTATGCATAACAATCAATTATGTAAAACACTTGATAGGTCAAATTTTCTAAATCGGCAAATTTCTGTTTCCATGACAACTATTGTTCATTTGGATTTCACAAGTATCGTGCTATGCACGATATCTTTCTTGTTTGTTACCTCCGCTACCGAAGGTGGAGAAAGCTTATGTTTTCAACCCTGTCTAACTGTCTGTTTGTTTGTCTGTGAGCAAGATATCTCAAAAAGCTGTGGATGGATTCCTACAAAATTTTGTAGACAGGGGGTGGGTGTGTGTGTGTGTGTGTGTGTGTGTGTGTGTGTGTGTGTGTGTGTGTGTGTGAGAGACAAGGACAAAATGTTTGGATTTTGGTGAAGATCCAGATCTGGATATGAGAAATTCTTAAGTGATTCTTCACCATTGAGAGATAGGTCCAAAAACAATATGTGGCACGATATCTCAAAAAGTTGTGGATGGATTTGGACGAAACTTGAAAACAAATTGGGAGTATGAGAAGGATAAATTGATTCGATTTTGGTGAAGATCCAAATCCGAATCCAGATACTGGAATTCTAAAATTTCTTAAGTAATTCTTCACCATTGAGAGATGGGGCCAAAAACGATCTACAGTGTAGCACGATAATTCAAAAAGGTGTGGATGGATTCTAGCAAAACTTTGGTGGATGAGTTGGTTAGATGACCAGAACAAGCCAATTATATTTTGGTTCAGGTCAGCAGATCCGGCCGAATAGTGGGATACAAAACGTGAACTGTTGAGCCTGGTGGAGGTATGTGCTCTACCGAGTGCCTTCTAGTTTGTTTCTTTGTTTGACTTGTATGTGTTCCAAACCGCTGAACGGAATGAGTTGAAAACAGTGCTTTTTTGTGTGTGGGTTGATACGGGAGGTGTACATACACACAATCAATTATCTGCATGAAATCCATAGACAACATAAAAGTGGGGGAATTATCATACTATATCATACGACTTGTGTGTTTGTTTTACTTCTATGCACTCCTCAACTACTGGACGGAATGAGTTGAAAACTCGTGGTTGTACACGGGGTGTATTGTTAGGCAGTTAACAAATCATAGCCCTGGGGATCAGGGTTGGGGGAGAATGCAAGTTTTCATTTTGTAAATGTGTACGATATAGCACCACTTGGGGGAAGCCAGTATGACAAGTCATAATAAAATACGCCATAGACATCAAAGAAGTGGGGGAATTATCCTGTCTGTGAGGATGGGTTTTTTGCTGGTAGTCGTAGTTGTAGTAACATATTCCTATATCTGTAGTTGAAAAAACAGTTGTTTTGAGAAGAGTGATATGACTGTACTTTTATGCTCCATAATATTTCCGAAAAGAAAAGTCATGTATTAAGTAAAAAATATTTACTACAATATTTAGCAATAAAAATATAGTGGTGCCATGTTTTGAGAACCTTTGCATGAATAAGAAGATTGTTGCACAAGTAAATTACTGTAAGGGCAGTGACTGACACAACTGAATATAACTCTTCCATCAGGTCAGTATTACGTACTAATCGGACTTAAAGTGTAATAAAGTGCTCGTGGAACAAACCACACGGCGCTGGCTTCAGGGGCCTGTTCAGAAACACTGACAGCAGGAATGTCAATCAGGGTGAATGTTTCGCTTTCACAAAGCACCACTGACACCAGCTTCTCAGGATCAGGGAGAAAAGGATGTTCCTGGACTTGCTTGTCATGCTCTATCCCTACAAGATACAAAATAAATGATCCAACTGAAAGCTTTGTTTTTTTTCATTCGAAGAAATCTACTTTTTAAATATTACTAAGAACCTGACATGCCTTGCAAGATTTCTGCATCGGCTGCTTCAGTGATCATCGAGGTTATACTGAGGTGAGAAGAGGATGAGGAGCTTCTCCGGAATGATCTGCAAATAAAAATGGAAATACAGATTCGAAAAAGGAGATTTATCGCACCTGCTAAGTTGCTTTGATTTGCTCCCTTTCATCATCAATCATCATCATCATCATCATCAGTAATTGGAGAGAATATCTTGTTCCTTGCTTCCAGAAAATGTTGAATTATGGTTTGATAACATAAAGGGATCGAAGCTGCATAATCACCAAGCCCTTTATAATTACTACAGTTTTCACATTATGTCAAGATGTCAAATTCATTTTAATATCATTGTACAGAGACTCGTTATGAAGCCTTGATTGCTTTAATACCTGATGTCATGCTGCATTCTTCACAAAACACGAAATATTCACTTTTACTCTGTAATGTCATTGGCTAAAAGAAATAAACAACTTTTAGATGCACAGCGTTTCCCGACCCCAGTTCTTTCAGGGTATAATTTAACCTAATCTGTAATTCTGAAGCAATGTGATAATAATAATAATAATAATTATTATTATTATTATTATATTTATGTTGTTATGGGTTTGAGGTGGCGCATGAGGTTCACAAGGGCATGGTTTGGACTGACTACTCCACCTCCGACCCTGAAGCTGACAAGCCACGGATAGCTCCACGGCAACAGGTTGCTGAGCAACTGCGGCCACCAGTCGAGGCCAGTGTGACCACTCCTTGGCTTTTTTCACAAGATCTTGGCTATTCGTTGTTCACCTTGGCGTCTTGGTTTTCTATAGGTTTTCTTGGCGTATAGGTTTTGTATTATCATCGCTTTTCCGAAACCTTGTGAATTCTTGGCTTTTTTCATTGGCTCACCTTGGCATTTATGAAAATGAGGAGTGGTCACACTCACTGGTCGAGGCAACCAAAGCTAGCAGGGTTGTTATGCCAAGTTATCGTGTTACCTTACCAGTGATTCGGTTATCCCAACTGGGGAACCGTGCTCTCGACTTCCCACCCTGTCTACTTATTATGTCCGGCTGAGCAAAACCGTAGGTGGGAGGTCGGCTTTCTGGTGTAGCAAATTACTGGGGTATAACTTCCCACCTATTTATTACATCCACTATATTGAACCAATGGTGGAAAGAGACAATCGAGCAGATTGAAAACTGTTTATAAATGAAATAAGGCATGTAGTTACAAGTAAGGCAGTGCTACACAGCAAATAACTTAAGCCCTAGCACAGAAAGAACCCCTTGCACAATCTTAACTTACTCTATATAAAGGACAAATGTGCCACAATCGTTCTGGGAAAATCAGAGAGAAAGAGAGAGAGAAAGTTTGGGGCATTGGGTTGGCCCCTTGCTCACCAGATGGAAGCTGGCAGACTTATGTTGGCTCCAAGGTGGAGAGAAGGTAAGGAAGACAATGCAGTTGGTGTATGAGTGTGGTATGTCGGGAGAGGTGCAATGTGTGCAGTGTAGGTACGAGAGGAAAAGTTGGAAATGCATGTCAGTACCTCACCCAGAGGAGTCAAGAGGTTCACTCGTTGATAGCTCTCTTTTGGGCATCTCAAGCAGATGAATTAGGGGGTATAGTGACAGAAAGGAAAGATCGTGTATGTCAGCATGTGGGCCACTGTACCCCAAGGACGTCGTGCTGCCGTTCACTCTCGGAGCCTCTCCCCAACAGGACTTGTCTCGCTCTGTCTCTCAGCTCAAACAGGCAGGCAGCAGTTATGGTTCTCGTTCAGGTCCCTGTTTCACGAGTCAGCTGCAGAACTCTGACACATTCTGGCTTATATTGGCCTTGGGTGAAGTGTGGCTTCATGGGGGCAAGGGTCACTCCAACACTCTCTGACCCCTGTCTGGTGCTTCCACATTGGTGTGCATATCCCATCACTTTTCAGAGGGTCGGTCTGTCACCGACCCAAAAACTACATATGGTATGATATTTCCAAAAGTTGTCGAGGAATTAAGACAAAACATGGTGGATGAGTTGGGTAGATGATAAGAACAAGCTGATTGAATTTTGGTTAAGGTCCAGATGCAGATCCGGCCTATCAGTGGGATACAAAACGTAAAATGTTCATCCTAGTGGAGGTACGTGCTCTACCAATGTCTTTCTAGTTTAAGCATGTCTCACCATTGTGATGTGAGTTGCAAGAGCTAAGTATAGCTCTGAAGCTTTTTCAGTACTGTTTATGAATATACTTCACCTTTGCTGTGCTGTCTATTTAATTTATAGCATTATAGTTTAGTTGTGCTTGTAAGTGGTGGTTTAACTGATGATATTCCAGACGGTCTGAGCCTGAATGCTACGAGTCTTACAGCTCGACAGGCAGCAAATGTACACTTGCTCTCTTTACCGTCCAATGCAATTGCTTACCCCCCATGACTGATCAAAATGTGAGAGCATGTCTGTTTATTTCTCAGTGGTGGGAGTGAGAAAACATCCATCAGATGACAATAAGACCCGAACTTACGACTGCACCCAGGCAAAACGGCTTCAGCTGATGATCGGTGAGACAGCCTACATGCTCAGGAAAAGATTCACTACAAATTTTTCCTCCACTCTCTTGACTCTCTAATTCTCGTGTTTTCTGCATCTATACTATACAAGATGCTTGTCTGTCTGTCTGCATGGCTATTTTTCTCAGAGATGGCCAAACAGATCTTTGTAAATCTTTCAAAGGCTCATCAGTGATTGTCGTGGAGTGTTTTAGGCAAAAAAAAGTTTTTGAAAATTTTGAAGAAAAAAAAAGTTGGAATTTAAAAAAATCGTTCTATCGTGACGAAGCCTTTGTAGCTATTTTAAAGGTAATATTCATTGATCCCCGACCCCATTCCTTCGTGGGTGTATGGAAGTGTTTTATGCCCCCACAAAAAAATAGAAAAAAAAACAATTTGATTTCTTCAAAATGCCAACAGAATTTGAACAGCACCAGGCAGCACCAAGTATGCCAGTATGATGATGTATGATGTATGACCAAGTATGATGATAAAGAATAGTTCTTGGGTAAAAAAAATCTTGTTACATGGCAGGATTTGGCAGCATCCTCGTTCATATTTGTTGGCTCCAAGATACTTGGGTTTGGGAGGGAGAAGGAAGAGAGAATTTTTTTAACTTCATGCTTTTATCTTTGAGTCCCAATTAGTGAAATATCTACTCCTGTACCTTCAATGGTCTGTGAAACTCATCTTTTCATTGTAATGGGACTTACCTGTATAAAGAAACTGAAGTATAATCGTTCATTTTATTTGTTTGAGGGGATTTATAACTTCACTATTTAGACAAAACAAACAAGGTTAGCTGAAACAGACACAAACAGTTTTTCATCAAGGGTGATAAAGACAAACAGACGAGGCAAAATGGAGCAGTACACAAGGACACACCCACCCACATAAATATGTTAGCTCGCATATAAACGTTTTTAAACAAGATGCATAAGTGCTTTGCTGAAGTTCTGCATTTTATGAGCAAAGTATAATAAAGTAAGGTAAGTCTGGCATTGGCTTAGCAGTTAGGGTGGTGGCTTGGGACCTGAGGGTCCTGAGTTTGAGCCCTGTTATCCGATGAATTAATACCAGGGGGTTGACTCAACCTGCCATCCTTCCGAGGTTGGCGAAATGAGTACCAGTGTACTGGTAATGGTGGCATAACCGTGCCTCTAACCAATAATGCAACCAGTAGCAAAAAAGGCTGCACACAAGGGAAGGGAATAAAGTATGATGATCTTCATTTGGATGCAGCACAAGCATCATTGACTGAGGGTGGCTGTGTCACTGATTTAACCTCTGCTGATTCAGGCAGGAATTTGGAATTTGGCCAGGGTGTCAGCCATATCTTGCCTACTCTTCATGAAGGACACCTTGGGATCTTTAACGTCCACCAATGGATGATGGCAGACAGGACACCCGTTTTATGTCCATCCAAGGGACAGCAGCACACACATTGATGAATCACCCTGCCTGTGAAACACTGGGATGATAGTTTATAGCTGAGTCAGGATTTGAACCCAGGCTAAACATTTTAAAGGCAAGTGTGTGTACCTCTGCGTAATTCTGTCAGCCCCATGAAATATGGTGATTGTGGGAACTAAACACAAGACTCGGCACTTAGTACATGCCAAGTAAAAAATATTTAACTCTTCCAGATCTTTTGAAAAGCATAACGACAGTGGAATTGTGCATTTAAGATTCCAAGAGACACATGTATGTAAATGACATCCCCACAGTAGCCTGACCTGCTGAATAGGATACTAGAGCTGAAGCTGTCGGTGGTGTGTTGGGCAGACCCTAAAGAGCATAAATCAATAGGTGTTGTTCCAGTGGAGTCAAAATGGTGACCTGCACATCTGGACATATCACCAGGATTTTGAATGTACAAGGGCCGAGGAGTCACATCTCTTTTTTTCTCATCATATACCTGTGGTTGGATAAGGAATTTCAATGAAAGAAAGCTACATTAGTTAACAAGACCAAAGAGGAAACAATAACAGCAAAAAACAAAACAACCACTGGATAACCTTGTGATCTACCTAATTAAAAGCAATTATGAGCAATTATGAAAAAAATAACGTTTTGTGTTAATTGTGAAAGGCCATTATCCTAACCAAATACCGTACTGTATATATATTCGCCTGTATGTATTTATATTACAGTGAAAGCTCTCAAATCCAAATTCCTTGGGACTGAACAGTATTCGGAATCCACAATGTTTCGGATTTTTGAATATGAAACATTTCATAACTTTAAAAGTGGCGTTTTTGTATACCCAATGTACTTTAAAAAATGTTATTTGATTGTATTACAAGTGTATGTGAAGATATGTTCATGGAAGGCAAAGTCAAAAGCTGTCACCAAGCAGATGAAAAGCAAAGCTACCAACCTTGTTTCACCCTTCTTGGGGATCATTAGGACAACATATCACTGTTCCATCCACTTGGTGACTTTTGAAGTCCTTTCGGCTTATAAACCGGCACTTGATGTATGCCAGGTCAGGTTAGATCTGTGACCTGCTGCAGGTACCATGTAAACCTGTACTAACCTGTTCCATGGTCCTGGTGTTGTCGGCAACTAACCGTCTCCCCCACCAGGTTTTCTGGTGAGGAGGGTGTTTGGATATGGCACCCAGCAGGATTAAAAACAAAACCTGTCAAAGGCGGAGGAGCTCCTTGTGAGCCAACGGCCATCCATATCTAGTGCCAACTGTGTCTGCGGACGTCCTCCTGCAGTTGGGTTACTTTTTTGAGGAGGTTGGTGGCAGGATTTGCACTCCAGCCACTGTAAACCTTCATCCGCAAAACACAAAAAAACGCAAAAAAATCTGACAACCCACTCCGTGGGAGTACCTCCTGTGAACTTCCTTCGCAGGGCAACTCAGCGGATGACGGGATTGGGCAAAGCCTGGGACCCCAATCTTTGATGAAAGGAGGGAAACCACGGGGTAACATCCCTGGGTCAGATTGCGGGAGAGTGTGTCGGAGTGGTGCTGAGGTGTCGTCCACCAGACGGCGGTCTCCTTGGTTAACCTGAGGCGGTCCCTTCGGGTGGGTGCCTGGAATGTCCTATCCCTAAGAGAGGATGATCACTCGTCTTCTGTTATCATCTGAGCTCAAGCGTTTGGACATCGGTATTGCAGCACTCTCTGAGGTTCGGAGACCGGATTGCGGCGAGATCATGGCGGGTGGTTACACCTACTATTGGTCTGGTCGCTCTGATGGTTACCATACTCAAGGAGTTGCTGTAGCTGTGTCCAATAAGCTGACCCACATGATAATTGAGGTAACACCGGTCAACGAGCGTATTATGAGACTAAGGATTCGTCACTCCTTAGGTGTCATTTCCCTGGTCTCTGTCTATGCTCCGACTGAGGCGAGTGACTCACCATGAAGGACACATTCTACGCACGCTCGAGTCTGTGGTTGATCAGTGCCCCAGACGAGATACACTTCTAGTCTTGGGGGATTTCAATGCATCAACTGGAACTGATAGGGATGGTTATGAGACATGTGTTGGTCCCCATGGGTCAGGAACTATGAACAGAATAGCACTAAGTTCCTTGACTTTGCAAGAAGTCATGGACTTAGGGTGGCGTTCATGTTTCAGCGCCCACAAGCTCATCGCTGGACTTGGTATTCCAACGCTGGCGGTGTGGTAAAGGAGATTGACCATGCTCCGTTGACGGTCACTGGAGGATGATCCAGAACTGCAGGGTCTACCGGAGTGCTCAGTTCCTCAATACTGACCACCGGCTTGTTGTAGCAACTCTAAAGCTGCACCTTAAATCCTGGAGAATGGTACCATCCCAGCCTCGGCTGGATGTTGGCAAGCTCAAGGATGAGAGAGTAGCTGAGGGTTTGCGAACAGGCTGAGTGGAAATTTGGGGTGTCTGAGTGCTTTGGGGGGTCCTGAAGAGTGGTGGAGTGCCTTCAAGACCACCGTCCTTGATGTTGCCGGTGGATGTCTTGGAACTCACCGCAGGGCAAAGAAGAATTTTGTCTCTCAAGGACACTGGATACCATTGACCAGAGTCGCAGGGCAGGCTGAATGCAGAGCTGAGCTGTTGAGGGCGCTGAGGCGTAAAACTGTACGTGCACTAAGGGTGGACAAGATGGCCTATGTGCGAGGAATCTGTGAGGGGTAGAGCATCACCTGTGGACAGGTGATTCTCGTCCCGCTTACAGGGGAATTCGCGCATTGCGTTCATCCAAGCCCATCCTCGGAGCACTGCAGTTAGAGCAGAGAGTGGTAGGCTCTTGACAGAGGAGTCTGAAGTGAAGCCCGCTTGGCCGGTTACTTGAGCGGTTGTACCAGGCTGTCGCCCAGCTGTCGAGTTGGACGTGAAGGGTGTTACAATCCCTGTTGCTGACCCTCCAATCAACTGTGGTCCACCTTCGCTTGTGGAAACACGGGCTGCGGTGAACCGGTTGAAACGGGGTAAAGCTCCAGGGATCGTGGCATCCATGCTGAACTTCTCAAGGCTGGTGGAAATGCTGCACTCGTGTCGTTGCATGCAGTTTTGTGCTCTGCCTGGAACACAGGCATCATCCCAACTGATTGGAGAGGGGCCTTGTTGTCCTCTCTGGAAAGGGAAGGGTGATCGCCAAGACTGCAACAACTACCGAGGGGTGACGCTGCTCTCAGTGCCGGGCAAGGTCTTTGCTCGGATAATTCTTGATAGGGTTCGCCACCATCTGCTTGAGCACCAGCGTCCAGAGCAGTCAGGATTTACACCAAAGAGGTAACAAGATTGACCGTATCCTTGCTCTTCGTGTCCTCACTGAACGCAGACGAGAGTTTCGGCAGGGGCTTGCAGCCTATGTTGATCTCTGTAAAGCGTTCGATTCAGTGAATCGGGATGCCCTCTGGAGGATTCTTGGTCTTTGTAGGGTGCCACCAAAACTGATCGATCTGATGTCTGAACTCTACTCTGGTACTGAGAGGTGGTGAAGTGTGGTGGTACCATCTCTGACTTATTTCCAGTTGTTATGGAGTTCATCAGGGGTGTGTACTGGCTCCCACACTTTTCAGCACTTGTATGGACTGGATTTTAGGGAGGATGTCGGAAAGATCAAGCTGCGGTGCATCGTTTGGAATGTCAAGATCTCGGACCTTGATTTCGCAGATGATGCAGTCATCTTTGCGGAGACTTTAGACATCCTTTTGGGTCCCTCGAGGTGCTGAATGAGGAGTCGAGCCGCTGGATTACGGGTTTCTTGGGTCAAAACTAAGATCCAGGCTTTCAATGACATCTTGGATGCTGCTGTCCTGTCTGTGTCTGTTTGTGGTGAGGATGTTGAGGTCGTGGAGAGATTCACTTACCTTGGCAGTGATATTCATGTCTCTGCTGGCTGTGAGTCAGAGGTCAATAGACGTCGGGTCGGGCCTGGGGAGTCATGGACTCACTGGATCATGGGATGTGGCGCTGCCGGTACCTGTGCGGGAGGACGAAAGTCCGAGTCTTCAGGTCCTTGGTGCTTCCAGTCTTGCTCTATGGATGCGAGACTTGGACTCTGACCAAGGATCTGAGACAGAGACTTAATTCCTTGGTACCAGGTCTCTTCGGAGAATCCTTGGCTATCGCTGGTCAGATTTTGTGTCCAACGAGCGTTTGCTGAGAGAGACTCGGATGAGATTTGTTACTTGCATGGTGCGTGAGCATCAGTTGCAGCTGTATGGACATGTGGCTCTTTTCCTGACGCTGATCCTGCTCACCAGATTCTCTCAGCGAGGGAGTCTCGTGAGTGGAGGAAGCCAATGGGCCGACCACGTGCCTCGTGGTTGCAGCAGGTTGACCAGCATCTCAAGGAGATGGGGATGGGCCTGGTATCTTGGGGGAAGGCCAGACGGAGGCCCCTGGAGTACAGCGGAAAGTGGACGCAGTGACGCGCTGTTCTGGCACATGCTCCCATACCTGACCTGACCTGACTTGATGTCCCACTGACTGAGACTGGTGAGGCCAGATTGTATTTGGCTCCTTCAAGTGCCGTCTGCCACATGGACACCTTGTGTTACATCCACCAATCACAACCAGGAAGCACCAGTGATGTTATTAAGCAGTCGGGGAAAGTATTAATGTAATTATGCAATTCTGTTAAATGGTGGTGGTATGCCATTTCTACGGTTGTTTTCGTTATGATGACCTCATGGCACTTGGTGCGTCACAATGTTCAAAAGTTAATCAACCCAAATTCATATGCGTATCATAAAAGTTTAGGATGGCATAAATTCACCTTTCCTGAGTGGAAACAAAATAGCGAATGGCGCGAACACTGAAAATGCATGTGCTCCCTTTCAGTGACAAAGGTGACGACACTTCTGTGAACATGAGGTCACTTCCAGCATGTTGGCAAAATAAATACACAGGGCTTATATTATATATTATGTGTGTGTGTGTGTGTGTGTGTGTGTGTGTGTGTGTGTGTGTAAATGACTAAAAATAGGCAACTCAGGAGACATATTCCGTTTGCATGACCATTCCGGTTGTTTTCATAACTATGACGCAAGAGGTGAGACGTTAGTAATTCTTATTCACAGTAAAAATATATACAGGTGAATAATTTTACTCATTTTTACTTTTACTGTTTTTTAACAATACTCAATACTACTTATTTGTAAACATGTGGAGAGGTACTAACTATGGATGAGAGAGCAGTGGATAGAGAAAGGAGATTTGTGCGTTAGTGGAAACAGAGGCAAAAACAGAGGCAGAATGAGGAGCAGGTAGTGGCAAGGCAACAATCACAAGCAGAATACAAGAGAGTGCATTGCAAGAATGAAAGCCAGGAAGATGCTGAGAGTAGGAGGGCGAATGCAACGTAAAGATTGGCTGCATGAGTGGAGAAAGAGACACGGGAGGAAGCAGACAAAAGGAGAATGGATGCAAAACGTAGACCGCTGTGAAAGGGTGGCAAAAGAAACACAAGAACAGGGTGAAATGAAGAGACAGCGGAATGCAAAAGCAGTGGCACAAGTGAGAGGCTATAGAGGGGCCATGCAACCAGCTGACAATTCGACTTTTCTTTGTGAAACAAGAGTAAATCCACAAACCTCTGAGATATATTCAATAACTACTGTGCTGCAATGGTGGTGATGCTCTTGGCCCCGTCATTTTTGATGGAGTTTACACTAGTATTAAATAAAACAACTCATGGACAACCGTTGCAAGTGGTTACCAACACCGTAAATAACCTTTACGAGTAGTTACCAACACCGTAAATCGAGCTCTGTGCAGGGTTTTCCGTTTAGAAATTCCGTTATTTGGAATTCCCTTATTCTTGAACAGCTTATCACATTCCCCTGATGTCATAAATGGTGGTGTTACCAACACCATAGCATTCCCACGGGTTCCGCATGAACTCGCCTTTATCTAATTTCTGCATCATTTCAATTCTCTCTTAAATTAAGTGTAACATGCTTCCTCTTCACACCACTTGACTCAGCACTATCACTTGAATGTTTGTTGAACGACATTATGAGGAAGAAGAGGGCAAAATCACAGAAATACCTTGCGAAAATGCATGGAGTAACACCGCCAACAAGTTCAAACAATGAAGACAAGGCCGCACATGATGCATGCTGTCATGGGCTATGGCAGCACACCGGACTACAGAGCAGCAGCCTTTGCAAACTCAGACGCCATTTTGCCAGGAACTATGAATCTCCGCATGTGCTGAAGTTTGAATTTCGTTTGGATTTTTGGATATTTCAGACTTTGAAATTTCAGATTTGAGAGTATTCACTGTATGTATTTATTTTGTGTAGTTTTATTTTTCTTTCACAATGATAGTTTCTGCTGAACCTAATCGCAGGATAAGAACAGTTTGAGGAATTTATTAGAAAGGAAATAACTGGCAAATATTTATTCGTGAACAGACGGCGATTAAAAAAGCATCTTTTTTTTAACACAACATCGAGGGTCATGGATGAGCTAGGCGATGGGGGTTATGAATTGACAGTAAGGCAGCATAGCATCTCTTGGATAAAATAAGCAAAGAAATGAAGGAACAGAAAAAGGGGAGTGAAAGGAGGGAGTGAAAAGAGGGAGGGAGGGAGGGAAACTGCAACCTGCAAGTAAGATAATTGGCTTCGGAAGGGTTAATTAGGGTAATAACGATTGTGGGTAAGAATAGGGATAGGGGATGACATGAGATGGCGGTGCACTGCCTGCTTGAAGCTCTGGAGGGAAGAGTAGCTATTCCGCATATAGAAGCGATGAGCAAAATGGTTTAGGTGGGCAGTAAACCTGAATTTTTGAAGTTTCACAGTGAGAGGGTTGCTGGAAAAGCACATACATCCTGGAGTTATTGGGGAGGGTTCGAGGGCTAAGAGAGGGGAGAGAGAGAGAGACAGAGAGAGAGAGAGAGAGCAGAGGGAGTTAAACCAGAGGAGAGGCAGTACAAAAAAAAACAATGACGACTCGGACCTGCTTGCGATGTGAGAGCAACAGACCTCTAACTCTGCTGTGATGAGGCTGAATCATGGAAGATTTTGATTATTATGTCATGAGATTTGTGGAATTCCAAGAGATGCAGATATGATGCTGGACCCAACTCATTGTGTAAAGCAGTACTTCATTGAACTATAGACAAAGGCCTTGTCGACTGTGGGCAGTTGTGATTTTTCAAGGAACGATTTGGAGCAGAGGATTCCCACTCTGTGGTTTGCTTTGGAGGCTAACTTTGCTATGTCGTTAACCCAAGAAAGGTAATGGCTGATCGTGAGCCCTGGAAGTTCAAGAAACTGAACCTCTTCCATTGGATGACCAAGTCCTTTTGGAGCTACAGGGTGAGACTGTGAAATTTTCCAGGATGTAAGGACATGCTCCATTTATCAGATGAGCATTAAATAATTTCCAGATCAGCAGTGAGAGATAGAGACTGTTGTCTGTCTCTCAATGGGATTGGGTACTATATGACACAGTGTGGATCTGCAAAAACGAATAGTGGGTTCTCCAGAGTATGAGAGAGGTCTTTTATAAAGGAAGATAAGGATAAAGGAGGCCTAACACTCCAGCCTCCACTGGGAGATGAGAGATTCCATTGAAAGTAATGTATTGATTGCATGGGTGGAGGAAGTCATCAACCAGGAATTAAGTGAGCCTTGTATGCCACAGATTGAGAGCTTGACAAACAAAGTAGGATGTCAGACTGTGTCAAATATTTGATATATATCTGGGGAAACAGTCCTAACCTCTTGTGTGAGATTCACAGCCTCGAAGAGAAAAATAAACTAAATGGCACTCAGTTGAGAGCATACCAGAGCCAAGCTGTACCGTTTACGTTTTGCCTTCCACTAATAGGCCGTATCTGGATCTGGGCCCGGTTGCTCAAAGAATCGTTAAATTTAATGATTGATTAGGCTTAATCGATCATTAAATTCCTTAACGATAGATTAGCAAATGACAGGATTTAACAGTGTTGCTCAAAGGTTAAGAGGGATTTCATCGATCGTTAAAGTTAATGATAGCTTTGAGCAACAGCATTAAACCTATCGTTAATTTAAGGATAGGTTTAACCTATCGTTAATTTAAGGATAGGTTTAATCTATCGTCAGGCTAATGATAGGTTTAACGATGCTTTGAGCAACCAGGCCCTGAACCTTAACCAAAATCTAATCAGCTTGTTCTTTTCACATATTCAACTCATCGACCTAGTTTTGTCATAATTCGTCCACAACTTTTTGAAGTATCATGCTATATATCGTTTTTTGCCCCATCTGTCATGGTGAAGAATTAGATTTTAAAACAATTGTATCCCGATACGGATGCAGATCTTCACCAAAATCGAATCAATTAGTCCTTGTCACATATCCAACCTGTCCACCAAATTTTGTCGGAATCCATCAAAAACTTTTTGAGATATCCTGTTCAAAGACAAACAGACAGACAGAGGTGAAAACCTAGCCTCCATCCATCTTCGGTGGCAAAGGAAATTAACCCATTTTGAAACCGTATAATCAAAATCAGTGGAAACATCATCTGAACTATATTCATGAGACACTATCAGCACAACTTTGCTTAATCAACTGCCACACTGTCTAAGCTCTCTCTATATACATGATTTCATATCTAGAGGGTGTTTCAAAAAAAGAGGACTAATTTAGCAGCCTGATATTCTGTCGTTTCTAATTCTATACCCTTCTCTCTTGCAGGTTATGGTGGTGGTGGTATGCCATTTCTAACAAGTAGTCAATAGGACCCTACGTCAACTCTGCTGTTCACAGTGGAACAAAAATTGAAAATCGTGACTTGGTGGTTTGAGACAAAATCCTACAGTATGTGCAGGTGTGCCAACGATACTGTCATGATTACAATGTTCACACCCATAATGGACCTTCCAATGGGAGCATTCAGCAGTTTGTGGAGCACTTCTGAGCACATGGAAGAGTGAAAAATCAAAATAAAGGCAACAGTGGCCACCCACCAAGTGCTACCAAGGACCAAGGAAACATTGATCTTGTGAGAGATTCTGCGATTGAAAGTTCTAAGAAATCCCACTGTCGGCGTTCCCAGGAACTGGCGATCTCAGCCTCATATATGTGGAGCATTCTCATGTGTAAACTCAAGCTCTACCCTGCATTATATCTGTAAGGCAAAAACTAAGTCTGAATGATATGGCAAGCCAAGTAACAATGTGTGATTGGTTCAGTGACCAAGTGGAAAGGTACCCAAATTGGATGAAGTCCTTGTGGTTCAGTGATAGCCTGGTGTTGGCTTAGTGGTTAGGGTGGCTGGCTTGGGATCTTAGGGTCCTGAGTTTGAGCCCCTGTCTGCCATTGAATTAACACCAGGTGGGGTTGACTCAGCCTGTCATCCTTCCGAGGTCGGCGAAATGAGTACCGGAGTACTGGTAATAGAAGAAATGCATCAGTGGCATAGCTGCACCCCCAGCCAATGATGCTACCCACAGTCTTGTGCTGCATACGAAGGAGGAGGAGGTTCAGTGATGAAGCACACTTCCATTTGAATGGGGCTATCACAACATCTTCCTGGGTGCTGAGCCTCCTGAGATGTCTCTCGATGGCCCCAAGTCCACTTGCTTCTGTGCAATGAATGGCAGATGAGGTATGCTGGGACTGTATTGTTTCGAGTATGCCAATGTTAAGATGGTGACAGTCAATGGCAAGTGGTACCGTATGATCTTACGCTGATTCCACGCTGATCTCACTCAACTACTGTCTCCAAACCAACTCAGACTTGCATGGTTCATGCAGGATGGTGCTCCACTGCACACTGCAGGTGAAACCATGTACTTGCTCCATCAGATGTTTGGAAATCATGCCATCAGCCTGGACACAGCACATGAGTGGACACCCCACAGCCCGGATTTAAATCCATTGGAATTTTTTTCTTTTGGGGTGCTGCCAAAGGTCAAATTTACACCAACAAACCTCAAACCCTGCCTGTCCTGAAGCAGGAGGTGGAGGACTCCAGCCACTTGCAGACGAGTTGTGGAGAATTTTGGGGTCAGGATCAAAGCCTGCTTGAACAGAGGCAGAGCACAGATTGAAAATGTCAATTACAAGCAGCATGATGACAGATTTGAAAATGGCATGGTGTATGCTTTCCATCAATGTATCACTGAACTTGCTACCTTTTGTAATTTTTCTACAATAAAATGTTCAAATATTGCACTTTTTTTTAAACACTCTGAACTTAAATAACTACTTTAAGCAGAGGTTAATTAATCAACAAATTATGGTGTTTTTGAAATTGTTGCTTACCTGCGCAGGTTTCAACACTCATGTGTCCTCCATGCAAGTAAATACTTTTTCTCAATGTTTATGTCGTTTCCATAACAAGCACGAGAATATATCACCAGGGGAAGTTATCTTCACCAATACTATTATTTTGCTCATCAATATGTGGTTGAAAAAACTAAAGTAACAGTTCATATTCACCACAATAGCTGGCCTGTTGCAGTTTGATCCAGGTGCTTGTTCAAGCCCATCAAATTGTGAGCCAGTCATGCGATCCACTGGTCCTTGGAGCATAAAGCGGGAGACAACTTTTCTGAAACTCCCAGATGTGTTGCTCGCTTTTCTCTGGGGGCATCCCAGCTGTGACAACCTGCGACCAGGTGTCAAAGGGGATTCGATTGAAAAGAGAATGTTATAAGATTTAACAAAGTTTGTATGAAGAAAACATAAAGCAGAAAAAAGAGATCTCCCTCATTCTGACCTTGAAATTAACAGTAAACAGTCTTGTTTGACTACATAACCAATGATTTTGCCTTGAATATTGCTCTTTAGACAATTCACTCTTTAGACCTTTATACAAGGAGTGATCTCTAATCAAGGCCAAATACACGATATTCTGCATTTGAAATAACTCGTGGGCCCGTTGGTCCAATGGACCAAATTTTCATTGGTCGTCACAGTCTTGTTGCATACCTGCCTGCAGTACTGCTTGAGCAATAGCTTGCCTTTCACTAAGCCCAGATGTGCTTGGGGCCAGCGTGGGTATTATATTGTTACCTTTGTGAGGGTAGATGGAGGAATCCCATTGTGGAGACAGGGTTGTATAGTATAGCATGGTCTGTGGATGGGAAGGAGTTATCTCGATGTAATTTAAGTAGGGAAAACGATGAGCTTAAGATTGTTTACGTGTTACCACACAGGGGATGGTGCTGTATTAACTGGGTAGGGTCTTAGGCTAGTTCTCCCAGTATGTGATTGCCCTCTGTGATGTTTTCCTACGTTTTTACATTTACAATGCCAGCCATAAAAAAGAAACATGTTTTTACAACAACAACAACCACATCAACAACAGGCAGACGTAACCCCACCTACCAGCAATCCTAACCGGCAGGCCATGCCCCTGAGGTTCATGATTGGTCAGGGTGATGTCAGACGGATCAGGATTGAGTGGAGACGGCAGTTGGAAGAGTAGGGTCTCCCTCTGCCTTCTTCCTCGGCATGGGTGAGAAAGCTGCGCGATTCTTGTTGTTCATGCTGGTGAAAATTTCCTCATGTGCTTCAGCAAGACGCTAGCCATTGTTTGTTCAGCTAGTTTGTGGAATTTGTATGCTTTTGGAGGAGAGGAAGGGAAGAAGATGAGCGTGTATCTCAAGTCGAACTCGGCATTATCCCTTGTTGTATGATCGAAGAGAAAGGCGGTGCCATTTTTGTGTGTGTGAACCTGGTACTGAGAGGGAGTGGTGTTGGAAATTTAGATCATGAGAAGGAACTGTAATGGTGGTTCATGGACTCTTGGCGTTGAGGACCACCCGCATGAATAATCTCACATATGTGGCCACGGAGAGTGGACTTAGCACCATCTGGTGCATTTCCCGTGTAGAGAGCGACGGTGCCATTTTGTGCATTTCCCGCACGGTGACTTCGCAGTTCGAGGATCGCCATGCCCATAAAAAGGTCGCCTCTGGGACAAAGCTGAGTGCTGGCACAACGGGGGGGGGGGGGGGGGGGGGGGGAGGGGGGATTTTCTTTTATTTTTGTCTTTCCTCTTGTCTGTTTTTGTGACTGAGTGGAGTTGTCTCAAATTCGGATTTAGTTTTACCTCAGTTTTCATTTCCTCACTCTGATTTATTTTCATTATCACCCTTTGATGTATGTTAATTAAACCATTATTTGTTGAATTCCCTTGCATTTGTTTATTCATTGTGGGTTCAAGAATCAACCCATGTGCTTCTGTTTTGGAAAGCACCTCCGCAGCTTTCCATCCCGCGCGCACCATAATCGGCAAGAATCTCAGCTGTTCGCCTCCGATTTAAAAGTGCTCGGCTATCCGTCCAGGCTGGTGTTAACTGCTCAGACACGACAATATGTTCGTTATTACTATTATTCTTATTATTGTTGTAAATATTATTCGTGTTAATTAATATATGCTTTGCTGCAATGTTATCATTGGTTTTTTTATATTTTGTAATTAGAATGCCATGCCAAGGTAAAGGACGTATTAAGCTGCTTTATATACCTTAACATTGCATGCATTTAAAACATGGAAATTCTAATGGATTTTTTTGTAGTATCGTGGAGTCTTAAATGGTCTACAGCACCTTCAGAGTCTTAGGGGTCTTTGGGTCTTTTTGATTCTCTGGGACTTTTGGGTCTTCTGGGTTCTTGGGCACTTTTGGGACCTCTGGGTCCTCGGGGACTTTTGGGTCCTCGGGGACTTTTGGGACTTTTGGGTCCTCTAGGACCCTTTGGGGCATTTGAGTCCGAGGGGACTTTAGGGACTTTTGGATCCTTGGGGGCTTTTTGGGGTCCTCAAACGTTTGGGGCTTTTGGATCCTCAGGTACTTTTGGGTCGTCAGGGACTTTTGTGACTTTTAGGTCCTCGGGGACTTTTTGGGACATCTGGGTCATGTGTGTTTGCGTCTTTGTGTCTTCAGGGTTTTGGGGTTCATGAAGGATCTTGGAGGTCAAAGACGTTTGCGTCTTCAGGGTCTTGGGGGTGTTAAAGGGTCTTCAAAGTTTGAAAGAAGTCTCAGCAGTCTAAAGGTTCAAAAGGTACATTCCAATCGTGCAAAATTCATGATTCGACGTACGACATACGTAATTAATAGAAAAAGAGTATGACACACACACACACACACCATCCATTTATAGTAGATTTATCCACTAGAAAATTCAGGGATTAACTATGCATTGGAATAACGACAAATGGAAATAAAAACGTGAAAAATATTTATTCATTTGCATAATCCAACACATTATCAATGACATCATCGATTATATCATCATTTAAATCAAATCAGGAAGCAATGAAATATAACGTGGATAGAAGGCCTCGAGCAAGTCAAAATTGACAAACCTTAGAATTGATCATCTTTAAAATACCAAAGTATGTTTGTTGAATTATAATTATGTGTACACAGGACAATTAAGGGTGAAATTGTTAGTCACAAGCTGTTATTTCGATACTAAATTATCTCACAGATCAATGATATCGCATGTGAAATATGTTTACCACAGGTAAGTTGTTCATCCCGATAACAAAGCAGCCAAAAACTGGAAAATTCTGATTCTTCTTCTTATCCTTGTCCTCCATTTTCACGTTTCCAATAAACCAACATTTTTACTCAATTCTGACGATCAACTTTTATTTAACAATATTTTACACAGTAATAGCAATAGTAATGAACTTAAAATGGTTTTAAAAAAGGTAGAATTCGATACATATGTTGAAAATAATTTCGGTTGAGAATATTAATGCATATTTTATAGGTGTATGTTATACAAAACCTTTGCTCTTGTGGTACATATGACCATATTCTATACCACAGTTATAGCCACATGGATCCTGATTGACAGGACATACCTGCCACACACCATACTGTTTGTGGTCCATCACAATATCTGGAGAGAGAGCCAGTACAATTACAATTCAGTGGCATAATAGTTAGAGTGTCCGCTCTGAGTCTGGGAGGTTAGTGGTTCGTTTGCGCCCGTGGTTAAGTCGTACCAAAGATTGGTAAGTGCTGCTTCCTTCCTTGGTGTCCAGCCTTCAAAGGATAGAGTGCAGACAAACCCCAAGAGTTGATATCCTTGGTGAAGAAACTCCAACTTAATTCCACCACTTCGTGCAGAAAAAAATGCAAAGTTTTCATAAAAGATGGTGTTTCTGGTACCCTTAGTGCTCTTGAAAGTGATGTCACTTCCACGAAGCTCGGTGGCTGTTTGTCTGAAGTTCAGTCATGTGTTGTCTTATGTATTTGCCTACATGTGTATGTGTGAGTTGTGTTCACAGCTCCACTATAAGGTTTCGACCCTGTAAACCTATTTGTTATATATATATATATATAGTGTTGTGGTTTTGGCTCCTTGGCGGTAAAGAATGCATCTTTAGCAAAACGATAGTTATTTCACAGTGTCTGTTTCGTTAAATGTATTCCAATGCATGCAGATATGTGTGTGTGTGTGTTGCATATGTATTAGATATATGGTCTTTTTCCCCCTTCCATATTGTGTTTCTAACCCCTACAGACCATTGTAGTTGGTATTGGCTTCGTGGGTAAGGTGGTTGGCTTGGGACCTTTGAGTCCTGAGTGTAAGCCCCTGTTGACTGTTGAATCAACCACCAGGTGTGGTTGACTCAGCCTGTCATCCTTCCAAGGCCTGTGAAATGAGTACCAGTGTTCCTGTGTACTGGGGTCATAACAATTTGGGGTAACCTGAGTTGCAGTGGTCACCTGTCCAGGACTGTACTCCTTGCCAATGAAACTGCCACAACAGCCCAATGTGCCTTTATGCTATTACTTCAGTATTACTTTATGCTATTACTTCAATTGTGGGGAAGAAAGGAATGGTATTATTATTATTATCATTATTATTATTATTATTATTGTTATTTATACAGATGATCATGTTGCATGTTTCTTTCTCACATGCCTTGCTTCTTATTCCTCCTTCCCTGTGGGAACCAGCTCAAACTGGCCATAATTTGGCACCTGTTCAAGGCAACATATCGGATCAAGAATGATAAATGCCCCTCGCATGCAAGAACCAATCAGAGGGTGAGTGCAAAGCATGCCAGAATACTATCCTGCCCCCTTCATAATACCACCAATCAGGGAAACATATTGATCAAGCAATAGGGGGCAATCCAAGCAGATCAGTGACAGAAATGGGTGGAGTTACTTGCAAATGAAAAGGGATAAAAGGCCCTGGATCTCATGTCCAGGAGAGCTCACTTGGTTCTATTGGTTGATCAAGATGTTTGATGCAATTGTCATGTGGAAGGGAAAAGTTAAACATCTTCTATACCAATGCCACATCAACCTCTTCCAGTTTGGGGATCGGCGCACATGGTCGGCTGGGTGGTGAGCTCTCCTGCCAGTTCTTCTAAAGCTAAGTTTCCCAGACCATTTACATTGTGTTTTGCTGTTTTATTTTTGTTTCTGTTTTGTTATTCATGTTTTTCATCAACTTTTCTGGCCCAAATTGTGTCTTGTTGTGTTGAATCATTTGGTTCTTCTCTCAATCTCAGTCGGGCCTTCCTGTGATAGTCGGGTGTACATGCCCTCTGTCTTCTGCCTCGTTTTCGCTTCCTTGTTCCAGTTGTTGCTTCTGGACCGTCAGCTTAGTCCTTTTTCCCCTTTTCCCTTCTGCCCTCAAAAAATTGAAGCAAAGTGTATCTCCTCCTTCACCACCCTCCCCCCCCCCAAAAAAATGTTTTGTTTTTTTTGAACCCCAATTACCAACACCAACAACAGCAACGACGACAACGACTACGAGGACAGCATTTCTTGTAGTTCACAAGAGGGTTTTTGTTTGTGTTTTGCATATTTTATCATGATTTGTGTTAGGGGCAGTGGGACTGATTTATAAAGGTGTAGTTGTGTTCCCAACAGTTTTAGCGGGTATTTGTGTTGGTTGATTGAAAGAAGCAGGGGAGGCCTCGTGTTAAGTTTAGCATTTGTCAGTTAGGCCTTGGGAGTATGGAGTGAAAAGGTACAAATAGAGACCGAAGGAGAAAGGAAGAGGAGTTCATAAAATGTTCATAAAATGTGATAGATGCTCAATGTGGGCCATCGCAAACAACAGGGGAGGCAGAGAGTTCATACTGTTGTAGGAAGTGTGAGGAAATAGCCTACTTGAGGATAGTTATCACGAGATTGAAGGAACGGTTAGATAATTTGCAGCAAGTAGCAGAATGTGAGAAATTTGTAGATAATAGTTGGTTGCAGTTGTGGAGTGAAGTTGCTGAAGATATTGGAAGTGGTGATGGTGCAGCATGAACAGGCAGTGGTGACGGTGCAGCGGGTGCAGGCAATGGTGGCAGTGCAGCGGGTGCAAGCAGTGCTGGTGAAGTGGGTGCAGGCAGTGGTGAAGGCTCAGCATCAGAGTTTGGTAGAAATGAGGTATGGGAGACAGTTTTTGTTGGTGATGAGACGATTAAATATGTAGATTCTTCAATCTGAAGGAAGGATCATAGACATAGAATTCTGTGCAGTTTTGAAAGAGCAGGAGTCAGGAACATTGAAGGAATGGTAAACGATATCATATCGTGTCAAGGTAGGTAGAAGTTGCTTGTGGTACACCTCGGAACAAATTATGTAAGGAAAGTTTACTCAGAGGTTTTGAAAAAGAGATGCAGGAGATTGGGAAAGCGGTTGAAAGCAAAGGGATGTGAGGTAATGTTTTGTGTGATTCTCTCAAGATTATGAAATGACATCGAAATTATGAGCAGAACGAAAGATGTCAACCAATGGGTGGAAGAATGGTGTAGGGAGGAATGTTTTACATTTAAGAAGCAGAGAGAATCATTTCAGAGACAAAGGGAGTGTTTCCAGAATGATGGCCAGATGTTAAATAGAAAGGGGCAGCAAGGTTTGCAGGGGGAATTGAGGAAGAAATTCAGGCTTTTTTAGATCAGCGGAGGGTGGGGAAGCAATTAAGGAAGGAACTGATGATGTAATCGTGATGAGTAAGGCCAAGCAAGAAAATAGAATTTCAGGAAGAGAAAACGTAAACATATTCTATACCAATGCCAGAAGTTTAAATTATAAGATGGAAGAGCTTGAAGCCAAAGTAGATAGCGAGGAGTACAATGTAGTTGCAGGAAGTAAGACATGGTTTAAGGAGGAGAGTAGGTGGAGGACAAAATTAGAAGGCTACAAGGTCTATCGGTGTGATAGGAAGGAGAGAATAGGAGGAGTAGCAATCTGGGTAAATTGCAGCATTACATCAAGAGAAAGGGGTGACATTAAGGAGGGAATGAATAGAATCCTCTACATTGTTTGAGCGATTATGTGTGGGTAGATATAGGATTGTAAAAAAACAGTAAGATACTGGTAGGATGTTTTTATAGGGCTTCGGGTTGTGAAGGAGGAGGAGGAGGAGGAAGGAGGAGTACATGAAGAATTCAAAAAGGCATGTGGTAAGGGAAGAGTATTGATTATGGGGATTTTAACTTGCCAGGGATAGATTGGGTCAATAAACCGGGAAATGCAGAGCAGATGATTTCTGGATTTAGTCCAGGATTGCTTTTTAACCAGTTTGTAGATCGGCCCACGAGGGGAGTGCCGTGTTAGACCTCCTTTTAAGTAACGATCCCAATATGGTGAGGAGGGGGAGGTAGGGGGCATTTCGAGCAAGTGACCAAAACATTGTGTGTGAAAGATTCTGTTAAGGGTTAGAGTTCTGGATAGTAGGGGAAGGCTATTAGATTCAGGAAGGCAACCTTAGGGTATGAAGAGAGAGTTGGGTGATGTAGATTGGGAGACTCTAACAACAGGACAATCAGCATAGAGAAATGGGAAACCCTTCAAGGTGCAAATGTGAAGATGCAGAATACGTACATTCCAATGTGTAAAACTAGATGTAGAAAGAGGCCAGGGTGGTTGAGTAGTGAGATAGGAATGCTATTAAGGAGAAGAGAAGGCATTTATTAGGTTTAAAATAACAGGACATGGAGTTAGATATATCACTATCAAAGTAAACAGAGGCAAGTTAAGAAAATAACTCAGCAAGCCAAAAGAGAAGGACATGGCTAAGAATATTAAGCATAATAGCAAGGCTTTCTTGAAGTTATCAGGGGAAAAGAAGAGGTTTGGATCCAGTGTGGGCCCATTGAGGAATGATTACATGATGTATGAGGAAATAGAGATTACATGATGCACTGGGAGAGTGGTTAGTGTGTAAAGTGAGATGGCAGGCTTGTTAAACAGGTATTTTGTTTCAACATTTACACAAGAAAAATCAAGAGAATTACCAATAGCTAAGAGTATCTATCAAGGAGGTGAGGAAGGGCTTTTACAGAGATCCAGGTTGGAGTGGAGGAAGTAAAGGAACAGCTGGGTAATCTAAGAGAAGATAAGGCCAGATAATATGCACCCGAGAGTATTGAGGGAAGTGGCTGAGCATGTTCCGAGCGAGATGTTAACGGATATTTTCAATATTCACTGGAGTCAGAGCAGGTACCAGAGGATTGGAGAGTAGCAAATGTAACACCATTATTTAAGAATGGATCTAGAGAATAATCGGGAAACTTTAGACCTGTTAGTTTGACTTCAGTTATGGGGAAGGTGTTGGAGACATTAATTAGGGACAAGATGAGGGACCATTTAAATAAATACAAACTAATTAGAGGTAATCAGCATGGGTTTACCAAAGGTAGTTCCTGTCCAACAAATCTTTTAGAGTTCTATGAAGCAGTGTCTGTTTGGGTGGATGAGGGAAAGGCAGTGGACATAGTATATGTAGACTTTAAGAAGGCATTTGATAAGGTACCACATCGGATGTTGTTGGCCAAAGTGAGGGCTTGTGGAGTGGCTGGTCAGGTAGCTAATTGGATTGCAAACTGGCTAAGTGATAGGAAGTAAAGAGTGGCTGTGAGTGGGTGGATGTCTTGCTGGGAGGACACAAGTAGTGGGGTACCTCAGGGATCAGTACTCGGACCATTACTATTCATCATTTACATCAATGAGTTGGATAGTGGGGTGAAGAGTAGGCTTTCCAAATTTGCAGATGCTATGAAGCTTAGAGGTTAGGTGGATAGCAGAGGGGTGGTGATCAGATTCAGGAAAATATTGATACTTGCATAGATTTGGCAAAAGATTGTCAGATGGAATTTAACCTGAGCAAGTGTAAGGTGTTGGGGATGGAAAAGAACAATGAAAAGAGAAATTACAGGATGCAAGGGGTAATTTTGGAGTGTGTCACACAGGAGAAGGATCTGGGGGTGGTGATGAATACGGGAAGTAAGGAGGCAGCACAGTGCCGGGCAGCTATCGGTAAAGCAAATGGGGTTTTAGGTTGTATTTGGAGGGGATCATATAAATCAAAAGAGGTGGTGTTAACATTGTACAGGAATTTAGTGAGGGCCACATCTAGAATATTGTGTGCAGTTTTGGTCACCACAGTTCCGGATGGACATAGATGCCAAAGAGAGGGTTCAGCACAGGTCTACTAGATTGATTCCGGGCCTAGCTAGACTCAGCTATGAGGAGTGGCTGAAGGAGACAGGGCTTTATTCACTAGAAAGGAGGTGGTTACGAGGAGATGTAATAGAAATGTTTAAGGTAATGAAAGGTACAGATAAAATATGTTTCGATTAATTATTTTCAGCAGAGCAGACAGTGAAGGACCAAGGGCCATAGCCTGTGAGTAAAGAAGAGGAGTGTTAAGATGGTCAGAAGGCAGGGGTCATTTACTCAGAGAGTAGTGAATGCATGGAATGATATCCCTGGAATGGTCGTGGCAGCAGAAACAGGAAAAAAGTTAAAATTCGAATTAGATGGGTACCTGGAAGTTATGGGGATAGAGGGGTATAGGGATGTTCAAAGGACTTTTAGATCGCTTGAGCATTGATGGGTGATTGTGTGCATGTGTATGGCGTGCTGTTGCTGGGGGTCTCCATATGCTGCCACAAGTGCTATGTGATGGCAAGAGTGATCTGGGCACATTTTAGTGCAATTTCATTGTGTAGTGCGCAGGAACGGCTGGGTCTGGATGAAGGCAGGATTCATTTAGTAGCAGCACTGTGTTGCATGGCTGCAGAAGTCCTGACGACCATGCCCGATGGGCTGGTGTCTTTGACAGATCTCATTTCGGCCCAAAAGATCTGGTTCGGCATAGAACAGCAGTGAGCTTGTTAAAGTTCAACTCATGGTGTAGTCCGAGTGTTGGCCAGAAAAGCGTGCATTAGGGTCCGCACAATGTTTTTTGCATTTTTGTGATCACCAGGCAATCTGAATTAATATTCCGATTGATGCCACCCTGGCACCCTTGAACATTTTTGTGGAAACCCATTAATATGCAAATTAGCGGTGGCCATTGTCGAAATTACTATTTTTCTTAATATCTCCAAAAGTAAGCATCCAAATAGCCTGGTTGAGGTGTCTACACCCATGTTTTTTGGGTCACTGGTCATGATAAACCCACTTAAAATTTAATAGCATTTAAATTTCGCTCATTAATATGCAAATTAGCATAACCCTACCCCCTGAATTTGTCCGCGCCAATCGGCATTTTTGCAGTACAGTTATACAACAATAACAACAAAACTGTTTGAAATAACTTGCGCAAAGCCGTTTATCCCCAGTGCAGTTGTGAAGAAGTGGCTGACCTCAGAAGATCAACGGCATGAACTGTTTCTGATCAAGTAAGTTGAGGCTTGTAATGTAATGAAAGAACATGGAGAGCTGAGTTTTAAGTAAGAGTAATGTCTTCTGATACAGTAAAATGATCGATATTATTTGCAAGCAAGTTTTTTTATTTATTATATAACATGATCTGTCTGAAAGCAACTGTGTATTTTATTGATTTTTAAAAGTACACAGGGTGGAACCTGTTTCCCTGAGAATTTTTTAAAATACGAACAAAGAAATTAAATGTTTACTGATGTTTATAATTACCTCTAATGTTACAGGTTGAGGCTCCATCACCATGGGAAACTGTTTCTTCAGTCGCTGCGATGCAACTAAAGCTGGAAACCTCTGGTAACAGTTGGTCCAGAGAGAGTGCGAAGTATCATCCGGTCAAGCAAAGCAAGACAAGATGGTATACATGAAGAGCTTGAACAGAGATTACAGGCAGACGAATCTATCGAGCTCAAATGCCATAGAGACTGTGTGTCAACGTACACATCACACTCACACATAGAAAGACACCTTGAAACGAATGAGTAATGTCTGTTTGGAAGATGCTTCAACAAGCAAAAGAAGCCGCCGTTCAAAGACGACAGCATTTGACTTTAAAGAACATTGCATATTTTGCGGAGAAAAGTGCATCATGGACTTTGATAAGAAGAATCCTAATCGTTGGCGGCGAGTTCTCCTTTGTAGGACTGCAGATCGTGTGATTGGACAACCTTTCAAACAAACTATTCTGATGTTATCGATTCCGCCCAGGATGAAGAAGGACGCCAGGTCAGATATGATTAATGGGCGCAATCAGCGATCTTCATGCTGTCTGATCTGAGATATCACGATGACTGCAGAAAGTCCTTCATGGCCCCGTTCTGTTGCAGCAGCAGCACACAGTGGCAGAGAAACTCAAGACATTGAGCCAGCTGTCAGTTCTACCATCCTATCGATGAAAAACAACATATCGGCATCTGGAATTCAGTAGAAGTCTACAATATGTAAAAGGATCATGGATCATGGAGGAAAGCTATACTCTCGACGAACCCTGTTCTCCAAATTGTTGGATATACTTGGCTCTGAGCTTCTGTGTTCTGTCTGGTGAAGGTGTCGCTGTTTAATCTTGTTTCGCAACAGAGCGTCTACTGCGATCAACTTAGTAGCATCAATGAAGATGACGCCATTGATGTTTCCATAGAATGAATTGCCAAGAAGGTTGCGCAGGAATCTAAGCAGTTGTATCCAACCCCAGTTTCCTATCAGACGAGATTAATATAGTATTGCTAATGAGGAGTGAGTTCAACCCTTCAATTGCTACTCTCAAAATATCAGCTAAACTGGACTGCACATTCCAGGAGCTCTGATAGAAATATCATAACGAATATGATCACCAATCGACCAACTACACTCCAAATAGACTGGGAGTTCTAGTCAGTCGTAAAAGCCTCATAGAGCAGTTGTACAACTATCGTGTGACCTGGTCCTATGATGAGTTTCAGCATTTCAAGGGATCAGCAGCAAAGGCTGCAACTGTTCACTCCGGGATCAGGGGAACCGCAATGCTGAATGTGGCCTCGTTCAGGTTGTTGCTGAAAACTTCGACACAAATATCTCATCCCAGAGTGGACTCGTTTCAACACATTCTCTTGCAGTACTATTTACATAAAATATCAGGAGATATCTTCCACATCTGAAGATGAAGCCATCATCAGATGATTGACCCGTGATGAAATGAAGACACCTGTGACAGAAGACATTTCGGTTCAAAGGTACAAGGGACCTGAGAAACCAGCGATGCCAGTTGAAGAAGCCACACGTGTGTGTTACATCTCTGCGTATTGGCTCATCAAGCTATACAACTTAGGAGAGTTCAAGATATGGATTTCTCTTTCTGAAGCAAATCACTTCTGATCAGAACACACCAGAGTTTGGTGCTTTAATACGAAGCTCTGCAGAGAGCAAGGACGATCCATCCAACCTGCAACGAGGGCTATTTATACACCACTCATAGATATGGATCCAGCTGATCCGGCACGATGTTTACAGCAATGGAGGAGGGAAACGCTTGACTGCAGAGTGTGGACAAACCGTAACCATCTTCACAAACGACCACAGCTGTATCGAGTAGCCGTTAATGTTAAATGGTTTATCCTGAGCGATTTACCAGTTCATACCAAGGCTGGGTGGCATGCACACCCTTATGAGTTTCATCGGTTGTGTGGAGAACTTGATGGCTGAAAGTGGGCTGGAAGAAGTGATGAAATCTGCCTTTGGAGGTGTTGCTCATATGCTTGGTGGAAAAAAAGTTTCCCCAAAACTTCAGGGCCCTGCGATTGGTGACTGAGGAGGCCTTCATTCCAGCGTGGCTCAGGCAGAAAGTCATGAAGACTTAGTGGACACTCTTGAAAACAAGCACAAAGAGCAAGACACACAACTATGGGTACAAACCTTGTGAAACCTGTATTCATCATGATGGCGTTTGTTCATGCTGAGCGTGAAGGAGACTGGCCATTGCATCTTTGGGCTATGAAGGAGATGCTCCCCTACTTCTTCGCGCTGGACATCACAACTATGCTAGATATGGGCTCTACTTACTTCGATCGTGGAAAGGCTTCATGAAGACATTCTGGAAATGTTTTAAAAGGAGATCACGTGATGCGGCACAAGAAGGGCCTATGGAACGGGCATATGGTCGGATATGGATGAGTCCACATTCATGCGCTACGGTCATGGCATACATGGAATCGTTGGCATTACAATGAAGCCTTCTACACTGAAGAAGGGGGCCTATAGTATGCACACGTTTATCAGATAGTCCACGATCTCACAGATAATGTCTGAGGGGCACATAGTCACAGAGGTGACCATTCGCAAGGAAGAGAAGCATCACGCATACGATCTGATGCAGAGGACCGAGATAAGATAAGGACAAAACTCCAGTCCGTATCGACCCACTTGACCCAAAGACATGCAGACAGAGTTGTCAACATTGTAACTGGCAGAATTGGACCGGAGAAAGTGAACGCGCCAAGGGCAGTTGACATTGGCCGAGCACGATGCATTCGTATGAAAGAAGCTGGCCAGCAGGATTCAACGCTCCCTTATCTAAACAAGTCATAACTATGGCAGTGACACGGAAGTCATGCGGGTGGGATCTACTGAGGTTTGTGATCTAAAATCTCATCTACTCAGGGTCATGGGACTCCAACAAAGTCGAACATCAAACTATGTGACGTCTGAGAGTACGAGCTTGCACCTGTGCAACATCAATGTTCGATGAAAAGTGGGGAGATGAGAAATAGCAAAAGACCAAGTCGACAATGAAGAAGAATCTCCAAGTGAAATCTCAACAAGACTGGTTCCACAACCTGAAGTCACCATCTTAGATGGTTGTGCAATCCTCTGGGTTATTCATTGGCTAACAGGGGAATTGTGCAAAATTTGTTGACAACTTCACGAGCTACATCATGGCAAAGGTGGGCAAATCAGATGTATATCTGGCATTTGACAGATATCATGATTTCAGCATCAAGAGTGGAACAAGATACGCATGAGGAGGCAGATGTCATCATGATTCAGCAAGTCGCTAAAGTTGCCGAAGATGTGCAAAATGCATCACAGTCATCTGTGTTTCGATTGTTCATCTTGCTTGTGTATCACTTCGCAGAACTTCATATGCAATGCTGCGTACAATGGAAGCAACATGTCCTGGCACGATCGTGATTGACATTGGGCCACTGCCAGAAAGCATGCCGGGATGGTGCAAGACCTACTAGCTTTACATGCACTGACAGGTTGCGACACCGTTGCCCAGATGTATGGTAGAGGTAAACTGACTGGCAAGAAGACACTCACCAGCTGGCCATTCACTTCAAAAACTTGGATGTGGATGTATCTATTGACGATGTCATCGCCGAAGCCACTGTGTTCATGGTTGTTTGCTATGGTAGCAAGGAGAGAAGCAACATGTCTGATGTTCGCAAAGAGGTGTGGTCTATGAAGATGGCGAAACCAAATGCCATCAAAGCACCAACCTAAAGGCAATGCCACCAGCTACAGAGTCCTTTGAACAAAACGTGTGACGCGCTCATATCCAGGACAACAATATGGAAGTCAGCTGCTGAGCTGCAGCCACCACCTCTGGATCCCACTAAGTACAAGTGGAAACGTGATGAGGCATTCAAGACATTACTTCCAATTATCGCTGCCGCCCAACGTCGCTCTTGCACCACCAGAGATCTTGGAGCTAATACGATGTGGATGTTCCTCGACAAGCAATGCTACACAGCTCAATGCCGCTGCACAGCAGCCAAGTTACCATGCACAGTTTTCTGTACGTGCCATGGAGATACTGGCTGCAGAAATGAGCACACCAGACAGCTGCTGCATTTGCCCTTGATGATGACTCTGACACTGAATGAGTCACCAAGCACTGAAGTAGCCTTCATAAGGTTTACAAACCTGTTATAATATATATATATATATATATATATATATATATATATACATATATATATATATTATATTTATATATGTATGTTACGGTTGAGGAAATTCAACAGAACACCATTCGGCTTCCCAGAGATCAGTTTGTCGATAAGTGTGTGTTCAGATTAGATTTCCACCGATGTCTAAAGGGGATTATTCGTGTTACCGGCTGTGATCTTTGAGTCAGCCATTATTCTTTTGTCATCTTTATTTTGGAACAACCACATCTGAACCACACAACCGCCTCTCAACAACACGCCATCCCCACACAGCGCAACCACAACCGCTCTCAACAACCACGCCATCCCCACCACAGCGCCAACCCGACATCTCCTCACCATCTCCTCAACAACTCTCCACAAATGCACAACATCGCCTCACCTTCATCTCCATTGTGCCACCATCTTTCGCCAGCCACGGCGATCCACGGACGAGCAACATCGCTGCGCGAGACGCAGGTTCCCTGTTAGAGCGGGAGCCGATGATCCTGCAACGTCCGCGTGGTTGATGATTTCACGCCACGTCCGCGCATGTCCGAGCATCGTGAAGAGATTGGATCAGAATCACAAAAGGGGCGCGAGCCAGCGGGGGGAGATGTGAGAGGTGAGAGATCAAACGCACCCCTGACCCGATAAAGAAGGCACGCCGGAACGCCAGTCGCACAGTGGAAGTCTGGAGTCGAAGTTCTGGAGTAGAGCTGGCATCGAGTTGGAGGAAGCCAGCAGCCCGCCAAGGTTCGAGTCCAGTGGAGGGCAGCTGGGGTCGTCGGAGCGCAGCAAGCCGCCTTGCCGCGCAAGAACTGCGAGTCGGTGGAGAAAGCCGGAGAGAGGTCGCCAGCCAGCGACAGAACGGTCGAGCCAACGCTGAGGAACGGGCGGGCTCTTAAAAGAGCATCAACTCTCGAAAGAGCAAAGGCCCGTTCGTTCCTCTGAGGCGTCGTAGGCTAGGCCGATCACCAGCCGCACGGCGGGGCTGGACCAACCGAGCTGCCATGTTTCACGGCAGAAGTCGAGGGTCCGCTCAGCGAGTCACCTTGAGGTGACAGTAACCAGCCCGGCCCTCCGAACTCTTGCGGTCTCCACAGCTCCGTGTGATATTAAAGGCCTACGGGTCCAGTTCTGCCCCTCCCTTTCCGGGGTTTCTTTGTTATGAAAGTTGTGGCGCCGTGTCCATAAGTAAACTGTTAAGTGAATGTACAAGTAATAATAGAACGGTTGTAGTTCTTTGTCTTGC
The DNA here is from genome assembly GCA_035128595.1 of Eptatretus atami. Taxonomy (NCBI): domain Eukaryota; kingdom Metazoa; phylum Chordata; class Myxini; order Myxiniformes; family Myxinidae; genus Eptatretus; species Eptatretus atami. The sequence continues at coordinate 46,610,167 of CM068958.1, read as the reverse complement.
TCGTGTTTTGTCCCTTACCTGCATTGCTTCATTGACTGCATGATTGCATATGTGTTGCATGCATACGTGTTACAAATAAATGTCATTGTGTGAATGTTCACCTGTTCGTTGCGTCCTTTCCTCATTGAGCTGCCGTATTGCATTCGGGATATTAGCTGGCTTTAAAATAGCCGAAAAAGTAATCGATCCGGCGGACTTGGCGATATACACCCCTCGGCAAATCGCAAACGGAGGCGAGCTGCTTAAGCGGCGTCCGTTTCCAAGCAGGTCCCGTTGAGGTGTAAATCCCGCATTTCTGTCTGCGTGCATACTTAGGTAAATCGACAATTTCGGCGATTGGACCTGTCGCGGCGTGGACAGAATAGGTTGGCAGATTTACGGTGTGATTAAAAACACACCCGTAGCTGGATTTCGGCGTTGAATCCGAAAGCTGCGACTAGGGTTGCCACGTCTGGTGGGCGCGCGGCTGCAATTAGTTAAAAGCGGTCGCTCGCATGCTGGAGTGGTGAGAAACCAACAACAATATATGTAACAGGTTTTTGGGAAAAAAAACCTCGTTTAACCGCCAGCGCTGGGACACGGTCGTATATGGCGGTTATGCGAGGGTGGTGGTTGAACGGGGGGTTGCTCGAAGGGATTCAGATGTCCGATATCAATGTCACGGTCTGTCCGTGCCACTTCACAGGCATCCATGTGCTCCAGAATTGATCTCTTGGGGGCGCGTTTCAACAGTCTTTTGAGTTTATTTTACCTTCTATTCCATCCTGTTTTGATCAAGGGATAAGAAATGGATAACAAAAACATATAATATGTAAACTACATGTCTGCCAGACACAGGCCTACAGTATTCACATGAACGTACTGTATTTGTTTCTGCAGACATGTTTAAAAAATACAGAGCTCAAAGTCATGGGCCGCTGATGGACATGACCTCACCGAAGAACTTAGCCTTTGTTCGTAGTATGTCCTCAGTCACAGGGAGGTTTTCGCACGAACGCCCGAAAACCACAGATACAATGCCTTCTCCATGTGCTCATGACGAGCGTGGTGCAGCATCTTAGCGGATGACGAAATATCATCAGTCGCACTCATCCATTTTGCGGCAATCGGCGACGATATCGCCACTGTCCGGCGCTTAAGTTCAAGTTTCCACAGAAGAGTAAATGATTAGCAATCTCTTGCTGCCTCGCAGACGAGTTCTCCTTTGCGTATTTACATTTACATATCATGTTTTCTGATCGAGTGTTAAACATAATCTAGGCTCTTTCTTCCAGACATGCTGAACGAAAATCTTTGAACTGAAGTCTCAATGCACGGCGCAAGGCAGACGGGACCAGCACGTGCTCCCGCTGCCATTCACCAATGATGACAGGTTATTTTTAGATAATTGCACAATATTCGTGATGTGGTGAAGTACAGGCGATCGCTGGGGTTAGCGCTGGCGATAAACGAGGGTGTTTTTCATTGTTATAAGTACTTATGTACTGGAAAAACGTTGGCGGATGGAAGTGGTGGATCGTAATTGAAAAATGCATTATGGAAATTGGAAACCCTGATTTCCAAGCGAAAGGTGAGGGTGGCGGTTAAAAGGGGGGCATTAATCGAGGTTACACGTGTATATATATACTATATGAACATTTTGATTTAACACAGGGATGATTCTTTTGTTCATGGTGTTGGCTGCTTTCCTTGCATACTGTCAAATTGTTGAATCTGTATGAATAATAAAGAGATCTATATTCACAAGACTGAAGTGTTTTTTACAGCGCGTGCGCTGTATACAATTGCACGCGAGTTTGAAATGTCCCCGGCGTCGTCTACACGTCTCCGGTGGTCGCGGTGTCCCCCTTCCCCCCCCCCCCCCCACGTGCCTCAAGACAGCCAATGACGGCGTCCGGTAGATGCAGTGCATAACCTCGACGGAAATGGCGACAATTTACGGAAATACCCGAGTATTTCAATGGAAATTTGTGAACTAATGTGTTAATATATGTGAAAACATTTATTTATTTTGCTTGACGGAAAAAAACGAAAGAAACCGCTCCCCTCATGTACGAACGAATGACGAACGAAAGACGTCATTTCCGTCCACCATGGCAATTCGCGCCAAACGCAGAAAGCTAAGTCTTCTTTGCATCATTCTCTTATATTAGCCATAAACAAGTGTTTCGTCATGCATTAGTAGTTGAAATTTACTTACAACAAGAACGAAAAAATAATCTCCTCAGATTCAACAAAACGAAAATAAACCAATGTCACCCTTAGGGTGACCCGTATTTGCCAAAAGGTGACCACGTGTGACTTATTTAGGACACACTGAGGTGAAACAGAGCTGGTATCCACCAGGAGCGACTCCTTGAGGAATATCTTGCCTACGAGAGATTCGATGAGAATCGTTCTACAAGTAAACCATGAAAAAATATGCGTTTGCCTCATAACGTCACCAAATGACGTCATAATGTCTCAGCTTGACATATCTAAGAAAGCACTCATCGAGGTGTTCAATTTGAGGTACTACACGATATGGTTCCTAAAACTTGAAATTTGACCTTGGGGTAAATATGTTTGACCTTAGGCGTAACCATGAAAGGTCAAGGCCAATCGCCCACCAAAAATTAATCAGCTGAGCGCCAGACCATGAACTATATTCCCATGAAGTTTGAAGACGATCCGATCAAAATTACTCAAAAAATAAGGGTTTCGTCGACTCCCCTGATTTGCCGACAAAAGTGACCTTGACCTTTGACCTTGACCTTCAAAATTTTATGCGCTGAAAGGGACCTCTATAGGCCTCTGAATATGCGAAGTTTACAAAAAATTCCAATGATAACTGTGCTCTGCAGAGTGATTTATACGTGAATTACAGACAAAAAAAAAAATTAAAAAAAAACCACAATAATGAAGGTCAAGGGCAATCGCCACCAAAAATTAATCAGCTGAGCGCCAGACCATGAACTATATTCCCATGAGTTTGAAGACGATCCGATCAAAATTACTCAAAAAATAAGGGTTTCGTCGACTCCGCCTGATTTGCGAACAAGTGACCTTGACCTTTGACCTTGACCTTCAAAATTTAATGTGCTGAAAGGGACCTCTAAAGGCCTCTGATATGCGAAGTTACAAAAATTTCAATGATAACTGTGCTCTGCAGAATTTTTTATACCGTGATTACAGCAAAAAAACAACAACAAAAAAAAAACATACAAGCTGACATACATAATCTTGCAAAAACTTCGTTTTGGAAAGATTAAAAAAACTGAAAACATCACGTGCAGGACAAGACCAATCGAGCTGAAGGAAACGATACTGTAACTGCCACTGCTCCTGATTGTCAAAGGACACCACGTGTGTTGTGTGGGCGGTGTTATGCACGAGGATTCCAGGCTAAGTTCTTCTTATGCCATCATTCTCTTAATATTAGCCATAAACAGTGTTTCGTCATGCATTAGTAGTTGAAATTTACTTAACAATCATTCTTTTTGCGGCCTCCTGCCACGTTTGTATCGAACAATTTCATTCCTTCTGTTATATTAAAGGTGCTTATCACAATAATATTAATAACAAGATTTTTACATTTCAAATATTAAGTATGCTTTTTAATTGTTTTTCAACCGAAAAAGCAATAAATTGCATATTTTTAACATTAGTGTACTCATTTGATTCACCACATGCGCTGTATTGAAGGATTTCACTTGTTTTTTTCTATCTATATGTATTTATCTACATTTTCAATAATGGCGACTGCTAATTTGCATATTAATGAGCTAAATTTCAATGTTATCAAATTGTAAGTGGGTTTATCATGACCAGTGACCCTAAAAACATGGGTTTGGACACCTCAACCAGGCTGTTTGAATGCTTACTTCTGGAGATATTAAGAAAAATTGTTATTTTGATAATGGCGACTGCTAATTTGCATATTAATGAGCTAAATTTAAATGTTATTAAATTTAAGTGGGTTTATCATGACCAGTGACCCTAAAAACATGGGTGTAGACACCTCAACCAGGCTATTTGGATGCTTACTTTTGGAGATATTAAAAAAAAAGTAATTTCGACAATGGCACCGCTAATTTGCATATTAATGGGTTTCCACAAAAAGCTCAAGGGTGCCAGAGTGGCATCAATCGGAATATTATTCAGATGGTCTGGTGATCACAAAAATGCAGAAAAACATTGTGCGGACCCTAATGCAAGGTCATTTGAAAATGGTGTTTGACATCTGGACTTGTGTGAAAAAGGAAGCATGGGGAATCGATAGCAGAATTTTGCATGGCAATTGGTGAGCAGTGCGGATTGTGCATTGGGACTTGGAAGTGGTTGCCAAAGAGAGCGTGGCCCTGGATCATTTCATCCAGGCTATGCCGGACCTGACCTAAGGATCACGTTTGGTGTGCGCCGGCCACTGTAGGTGAGGCAACCAACTCCGCTGCTGATTTGGTGGGGGGGGGGGTCGAGTGCCCGCCGATCTCAGTCAACAGATGGATCCAGTGGGTTCGGTGAAATGGCTGATAGCAGAGGGCTATCACTGTTTGACATGGTACAAACCATGATAGACAGACAGCTAAGGGAAGCAGGGCATGAAGCAGCTCCGATAATGGGACTGGGGAAGCCATTTGGTCGTACTACAATTCAGTACCACAGGATGGTTGTGGGGAGGGGCAATTTGGAGTTCGGAAGGAGCATGCCTTACCAGGTGAGGTGTTTGAATTGCAACTGGATAAGAGATAAAAAGGGATTGCGAATTGAAATGGCTCACCAACTTCTAAAAGAAGCCAAAAATACTTTTAAAGTACCCGAGACAAGGGGCTATGCCTCTGCACAATGAAAGACTTGGATAACTTTATCAGCTCGCCAAATGGGCACTTGTTTATACAGCAAACTCCCGACCAGTTGGATTGGTCAATGCAAGGCCGAGTGGAGGGACGTGTGTTACACAACCCCACGATGGATCAGCACCAGTGAATGGACTGTGTATGTGGATTATGTTCTTATAAACACTGATGGGAAGGATATATCGAGGGATTGTACAGGGTAAGTTTAAAATGACGATTTTTACTATTAATCATGCTTGGACTGTATGGGCTGTGATGGCCGTTATAAATATAGATTCTTGTTTCGTTCCGAGGCTGCAAGAGAAATTACACAAGATTTTTGCCTTCATTGGTAAAAGGAGAACCGTCTGTCCGTTTGTTTGTCTGTGTGTTATTTCCACCATGGCTGACACTGGAATGTACTTACAGTAAGTGGTACGAACCCAACACCTCTCAATCAAATATATTTCGAAATTCAAAATTTCCGTGAGTCTGATTTGCATTCAGGAACACAACAATTATGGTTAACCATCTAGAAATTCCCACTCTTTCATCTAAATGCTGAAAAATATGTTTAAAAAACATTTTAAATAACAGATTTTTGTGCCAACATTGGCAAGTTAAATGATCCCAGCGAGTGAGCAGAAGTCACTGTAAACACACACAGTGCATGTGCAAAAGCTTCATTTAACATTCATACGTCATTTTGAAAGTAATGTACTACTTTGTGGATCTCGGGGTAATAGGTAAGAAAGGCTGTGGTACCGTATTATACTCAGGGTACCATATTGTAGAGTGTTGCAAACATGTAATGGTTGACAAGCAGATAGGGACAATAGCTATGTTCCCTATAGGTGTGTTGAGCACCACTGAACTACTCTAAATCCCCACCCCACCTCCAACCCCTTCCCCCTGATTTCCCCTGGAGTTTAGAAGGTTCATATGACATGTGCTCGTTTTTGATTGAAACTTTTTGCAGCAAGGTTCTGATAAAGAAGTCTACTCCCAAAGTTGATGGGATCCGTGAGTTCTTAATTTGTGATTTTTCCAGCAAGCAGATAGATAGGCTTCAGCTTCATTCTACTTTAGGGATACTTGTGTCGAGAGTTTATTACCAGATAAAGTTAGGGAGCGAATCTCATTGAAGGTTTATTTCCCTTTCACTACGACCATAGGCCAATCCTTATTTAATTGCAGTAAATTTCTTAAAACTCTTAGTTTAGATATCGTGAAGGACATTTTGGAAACTGACTGTGCATGTTCGTCTTCCCCTTTTTATATGGTCCTTGTGGATACGTAGTTCCTGGGGGATTTCAATATAATTAGGGATCTGATGAAAATGGGAGATAAATATAGGAAGCCAGTGACACAACCTTGGAGCTGCAATCGGTCTTCAATTGTGGATTCTGTCTCCAATCATGTTAACAAAATGTGCACCAAGTTTAAGTTATCTGTAAACAGTTTCAATGCATGGTTAAACAGAGTTGTGGAAGTCCTGGATAATAGGATTATGTTATTTAGTCGTCGGGGCTTGCTTTCACTGGGTCGGTCTAAATCAGTGTTGAACAAGCCGAGTGTTCGTAAAGACATTTGTGATCTCCAAGATAGCTACATAATCGCTCCAGCAGATAAGGCTGCTTATAATTTTGTGGTTTGTAAAACATTTCATGTAGAGGTTTTATTAAGAGAGTTAGGCATTGATACGGTTACTTTCATGAGTACAGGAAAGAGCACACATGTTCCTTGTCATAAGTCACTCCAAGATATTATCTCTGAGCATCAGGAAGGTTTTCATTAATAATTTCGGTATTAAACGTAAAGAGGTTCATCTTTGTATTCCTCAACTTTTCTGGACCCCTCAGCTTCATAAGAACCCAGACAGGTATCGGTTTTTCGTGGGTGCCAGGCAGTGTACCACCAAACAGTTATCAGTTATAGTTAACTCAGGCTTACAAGTTGTTGGGGAACAGTTCAGGAAATATTGTTTAACAATTGAGAAGAATTCTCGTATTAACACTTTCTGGAGCATTAATTATTCTTTAGAGTTCTTAAATAGCATTAGATTCCTAAATATCAAATCAGCTGAAGTTTTTGTTTTTTCAAATTTATATACAAATTTGGATTTAGTACCAGTGAGGGATTTACTCTTCAAAGTAATTGACAAGGTTTTTAACTCTTTTAATAAGTTTTTGTGTGTCAGGTTTGATAGAGCATTCTTTTCTAAAAAATAAACTCAAGTTTTCATTGTTTTGATAAGCAGAAGTTTAAGGATTTTGTTAATTTTACATAATTTAATACTTTTGTGTCTTTTTGTGGGATAATGTTTCAACAGGTTAAGGGCATTCCCATGGGTGGGAATTGCAGCCCCCTACCAGTAGACATTTTTCTTATTTTCTGTGAATTTTCATTTATGCAGAAACTGATGGAGAAAAAATTAGGATGAGCTAAAATATTATCTCATACATGTCATCATATGCCTGGTGTTGGCTTAATGGTTAGAGTCGTGAGGCTTGGATCTGAGGGTCCTGAGTTCAAATCCTGCTCAGCTGTTGAATTAATACCAGGTGGGGTTACTCGGCCTGTCATCCTTCGGAGGTCAGCAAATGAGTGCCAGCATGCTGGTATACTGTGTCGGAGTGGCGGCCCGGCCAGGATTGTGCCCAATAGCCAAGGACACTGCTTAAGCAACCACCAACGCTCTGCCCATAGTATGGCCCAATCTCCACCTCCTCATGTCATTTTCTAGATGGCATTTGTGTGGTTAACTATAATTGTTTTTTGATCGGCAGCTTCACAAGATTTATCCAGATCGCCTGATTGCAAACAGGAGTGGTAATGATGCACAATTGCTGCATATCTGGATGTGTTGGTTAAAGTTGGACAGAATGGCTTTAGTACAAGTGTATATCATAAGATGATGATTTCAGTTTCCCTGTAGTCTTATCATCTGTCTGTGTCGCAATGTAGCAATCAAAATGGGTTACAATATCGTTTCAGCACAGCTACTTAGATTTGGAAGAATTTGTTCAGTTAAGGATGATTTTGTGGAACGTGCTGAGAAGGTTTTTTCCATCAAATTAAACAGAGGATATTTGGCTAATTGTTTGATCATGTCTTGTGAGAATGTCTTTAGACTCCATCGTCACCTTTTATTTAAGTTTGGTTGGTTCTCCAAACTTAACGTTCCGATTGCATTGCATTTTATA
>CM068958.1:46563035-46574795 GCA_035128595.1 Eptatretus atami | reverse complement strand
GATGTTTGGGTATGGACACCCAGCAGGATTAAAAACAAAACCTGTCAAAGGGTGGAGGAGCTTCTTGTGAGCCAACGGCCATCCATATCTATGCCCAACTGTGTCTGTGGACGTCGTCCTGCAGTTGGGTTACTTGATTAGGAGTTAGTGGCAGGATTTGCACTCCGGCCACCGTAAAACCCTTCATTCAGCAAAACACAAAAACGCAAGAAAATCTGAAAACCACTCCGTGGAAGTACCTCCTGTGCAGCTTCCCTCGCAGGGCAGCTCACCGGATGACGGATTGGACAAAGCCTTCGGGGCCCAATCCTTGATGATAGGAGGGAAACCACGGAGTAACATTCCCAGGTCAGATTGTGGGAGAGGTGTCGGAGTGGTGCTGAGGTGTCGTCCACCAAAGATGTCTCCTTGGGTTAACCTGAGGCGGTCCCTTCGGGTGGGTGCCTGGAATGTCCTATCCCTAAGAGAGGATGATCACCTGTCTCTGTTATCATCTGAGCTCAAGCGTTGGACATCGGTATTCAGCACTCTCTGAGGTCGGAGACCGGATTCGGCGAGATAATGGTGGGTGGTTACACCTACTATTGGTCTGGTCGCTCTGATGGTTACCATGCCCAAGGAGTTGCTGTAGCTGTGTCCAATAAGCTGACTCCACTGATAATTGAGGTACACACAGGTCAACGAGCGTATAATGAGACTAAGGATCGTCACTCCTTAGGTGTCATTCCCTGTCTCTCTTTATGCTCCGACTGAGGCGAGTGATCTCACGTGAAGGATGCATTCTACGCCACGCTCGACTCTGTGGTTGATCAGTGCCCAGACGAGATACACTTCTAGTCTTGGGGATTTCCATGCATCGACTGGAACTGATAGGGATGGTTATAAGACGTGTTGGTCTCCATGGGTCTGGAACTGTGAACCTGAATAGCAATAAGTTCCTTGACTTTGTAAGAAGTCATGGACGTAGGTGGCCAGTTCATGGTTTCAGCGCCCACAAGCTCATCGCTGACTTAGTATTCCAACGCTGCGGTGTGGCAAAGGAGATTGACTATGTCTTCGTGATGGTCGCTGTGAGGATGATCCGAACTGCAGGTCTACCGAAGTGCTCAGTTCCTCAATATTCACCACCGGCTTGTTGTAGCAACTCTGAAGTTGCACCTAAATCCAGGAGAATGGTACCATCCCAGCCTAGGCTGGATGTTGGCAAGCTCAAGGATGAGAGGGTAGCTAGGAGTTTGCAAACAAGCTGAGTGAGATTTGGGGTTCGGGTGCTTTGGAGGTCCTGAAGAGTGTGGAGTGCCTTCAAGACCACCGTCTTTGATGTTACCGGTGGATGTCTTGGAACTCACCGTAGGCAAAGAAGAATTTTGTCTCTCAAGGGACACTGATACCATTGACCAGAGTCGCAAGGCTAGGCTGAATGCAGAGCTGAGCTGTTTCAGGGAGCTGAGGCGTAAAACTGTATGTGCAAGAATCTCTGAGGGGGGTAGAGCATCACCTGTGCTCAAGTGATTCTTGTCCTGCTTACAGGGAATTCGCGCATTGCATTCATCCAAGCCCATCCCTCGGGTTACTGCAGTTAGAGCAGAGGGTGGTAGGGCTTGACAGAGGAGTCCGAAGTGAAGCCCACTGGACTGGTTACTTTGAGCGGTTGTACCAGGCTAATCCACCAGCTGTCGAGTGACGTCAAGGGTTTACAATCCCTGTTGCTGCTTTCCAATCAACTGTGGTCACCTTGCTGTGGAAAACAGAGCTGCGGTGAACCGTTGAAATGAGGTGAAGCTCCAGGATCTGTGGCATCCATGCTGAACTTCTCAAGGCTGGTGGAAATGCTGCACTCATGTCATTGCATGCAGTTCTGTGCTCTGGCTAGAAACACAGGCATCATCCCAACTGACTGGAAGAGGGGCCTTGTTGTCCCTCTTTGGAAAGGAAGGGTGATCGCCAGGACTGCAACAGCTACTGAGGGGTGACACTGCTCTCAGTGCCGGACAAGGTCTTTGCTCGGATAATTATTGATAGGGTTCGCCACCATCTGCTTGAGCACCAGCGTCCAGACAGTCAGGCTTTACACCAAAGAGGTCAACGATTGACCGTATCCTTGCTCTTCAGGTCCTCACCGAACGCAGACGAGAGTTTCGGCCGCGGCTGCTTGCAGCCTTTGTTGATCTCTGTAAAGCGTTCAATTCTGTGAATCGGGATGCCCTCTGGAGGATTCTTGGTCTTCGTGGGTGTCACCAGAACTGATCGATCTGATATCTGAACTATACTCTGGTACTGAGAGTGCTGTGAGATGTGGTGTACCATCTCTGAATTATTTCCAGTTGTAAATGGAGTTGTCAGAGGTGTGTACTGGCCCCCACACTTTTCAGCACTTGCATGGACTGGATTATAGGGAGGATGCGGAGAGATCAAGCTGTGCTGCATCATTTGGAATGTCAAAATCTCTGACCTTGATTTCGCAGATTATGCAGTCATCTTTGTGGAGACTTTAGATATCCTTTTGGGGGCCCTCAAGGTGCTGAACGAGGAGTCAGAGCCGCTGGGATTACGGGTTCCTGGGTCAAAACTAAGATCCAGGCTGTCAATGACATCTTGGATGCTGCTGTCCTGTCTGTGCATTGTTGTGAGGATGTGAGGTCGTGGAGAGATTCACTTACCTTGCAGTGATATTCATGTCTCCACTGGCTGTGAGTCAGAGGTCAATAAACTTCTGGGTCGGCCTGGGGAGTCATGGATTACTGGTAAGGGTGTGGTGCTGCCGTACCTGTGCGGGAGGCGAAAGTCCGAGTCTTCAGGTCCTTGGTGCTTCCACTCTTGCTCTATGGATGTGAGACTTGGACTCTGACCAAGCATCTGAGATGGAGACTTAATTCCTTTGGTACCAGGTCTCTTCGGAGAATCCTTGGCTATCGCTGTTCGGACTTTGTCCAACGAGCAGTTGCTGAGAGAGACTCAAATGAGATTTGTGACCTGCATAGTCCGTGAGCGTCAGCTGCGGTATTTACATGTCGCTCGTTTTCCTGACGCTGATCCTGCTCACCAGATTCTCTCAGCGAGGGAGCTCGTGAGTGGAGGAGGCCAATGGGCCGACCACGTGCCTCATAGTTGCAGCAGGTGATCGGCATCTTGAGGATGGGGTGGGCCAGGCATCTGCCTGGGGATGGCCAGACGGAGGCCCTGGAGTACCAGCGGAAAGTGACGCAGCGACGCTGCTCTGGCGCATGCTCCCATACGTGACCTGACCTGATCTGTGGACAAGTAGGGAAACTGTCATCTTAAGTTATGTGTTACCACACGGGTGGGGTGGGTGGGGGGCGGTTGGTGCTTTGTTAATTAGGTAGGGTTTAAGGGTGATTGCCCAATTTTTCCCCATATTTTTGCATTTACAAGACCGGCGATAAAAAGGAACATGTCCTTTAAAACAACAGCAAATGAGCCGACCGTCCAAGCTGGCAAAAAAAAACCCTGCCTCTAGAAATGACAACTCGCAAACCATCCCCATGGGGTGGATGATGGATGGGCGTAAGGTCAGAAGGCTTGGGGGAGAGTAGAGTAGAGTAGAGTTGTGTGAGGTATGTGATTGGAGGCAAAAGGATATAGCTTCCTGGCTTTCCCTCGACACAGTGAGGAAGGCTGCATGATTGTCGTGTTCGTGCTGAGGCAAATTTGTTCATGTGCTGGAACAAAACGCTAGCCATTGACTGTTTGGCTGAATCATGAAGCGTGTACATTTCTGAGGAGGTAAGAAGAGCGTGCCCCATGGCCTTATCATAAATCTTCTCGTTGTATGGTCGATAAGGAAGGTGGGCGATCGTTGTGAATGGATCTGGTGCAAGAGAGGAACAGTCGGCAAGTTCGATCGTGAAAAGAAGCTGCATGGTGGTTTCTGAGCCCTGGTGTTGAATATCACTGGCCAAATTGCCTCCTGTACGTTTTCCGCCGAGAGAACGGCTTGCGCTATTTTGTGAGCTTCCCGAGCAGGTCGATGCGGTTCAATCATCAAGTTCGAAGAGACCATCTCTGGACAAAGCTAAGTGCCAGGATAAAGAGAGAGAGAGGGATTTTTATTTGGTTTTATCTTTCCCCTTGTCCGTTTAACTGTGTGTACAGGTGCCTCAACTTTAGGCTGTAGATTGCTTCAAATTTAATTACCCCATGCTTTGATTTATTTTCATTGTTACGCTTTGATTTATTTTCATTGTTACGCTTTGATTTATTTTCATTGTTACGCTTTAATTTATTCCTTTCATGAAGACTTGATTTATGTCCATTAAACTCCTATTTATTAAGATTGCTTGTGTGTCTATTCATTGTGGGTTCGAGTATAAACCCTTGTCCTCCGTCCTGGTGAACGTGTCTGATACGTGCCTTTGCCGACTTCCCGTCCCGCGCATGCCAAAATCTCCGGGAAGCTTAGGTGTTCGCCTCCAAGGGAAATTATTCGGCTATCTGTCCAGGTCGGTCTTAACCAGCGTGGACATGACAATTATTAGGGGCAGCAGAGTGAACACAGATGTTGTAATATTGGTGGGTACATTATTTGAGCAGAGAAAGCAACATCCTGATGTACATCTTTGGGTAGCCTTTGGAAAAGGAAAGAACTTCAGATATTACCATAGCAACTCCATCTACCTTGAACTTGACAAAGAAGTCCTGTGCACACCCTCTCTTCCATGCCTTTTCTGGGTCTGATAGAACATCACAGTTCAATGGCAGGGCAAAAAAAATGTTATCTTTGGAAGCATGGAAGATATTTCCTACTGACTGTTTCTCATTTCCTGTGCAGCATCCCTTCGAACCATTGACTAGATTTACCAAGCTTCAATATCATAGAGCAGTTCACTTGCATCCTCTATGACAGCTCAACTCAATGTGGAAAAGTGAATGACTCGAGGAAGGAACTCTTTCCACACAAGGTGTAACTGATGCAAAAACTTCCACCAACACAGTCGGCTCTTATTTAACATGCACATCGGAGTACTGTATTTACTAAGCATCTGGCGAACAAGCTTGCAAACTGAACAGAATTTCCCCAGTCCAGATGCATTTGGCTGAATTAAGGACACCAGGTGGAAATCACCTCTTTGGATGACCTTACTAGTGTGGTGAAAAAGAACTCAATTTCCACACGATCAATCGATCAGCATACCAAAGTAGAATCTTTAATTTCGTATATACGGAGGAAGAACATTCCATGATTCACTGAAACATTCGAATGACCTTCACTGAAACAGAAGCCCAAAGTAATCCCTCTTATACAAAATTGACATCCAAAAAAGGGGAGGGTGAGACATTTGGCAATTCATCTATTGGATGAGCTGATCGGTACTAGGCAAAATAACTCAAAAGTACAATGCGTGGCCACTTTGTGTGGGAGGGAGAGAATGACACAATCATGGCAAAGTTTGCAGTGTTGACAACCAGGTCACCCTGTTTCTATGCAGTGAGCAAGAACTTTTTTCATTGTAAGATATTTCTTTTATCAATATGCAGGTCAAAAGACTGTCGGGAAAAGGGAAACATTTCTGACAGCCAATTTGACTATAGTACAAAAATTAAATTTATGGAGTACCAGCAACAATTCAACAAGTGAATATAATTGACAATACATGAATATAGTTATTTTTCTTCCACATCCCCCCCCCCTTTTTTTTCCTGATCAGGAAAAATTTGAATAATCATATGACACATGATCACCAGACTCCATTCCTAAAGGAGAAAAGATTTACCTTTCACAACTTCAATCAATAATTGCATTGAGTGCTAATCGGAGAAGGATGCTGGACGACAGCCATTTCAATAGTGTCCCAGCCAGGTTAGTGAGTGTGTTTCCATTTAATTAATGGCCTGTTCATCAGCAGGTGTCACATTGAAAAGACGTGTTACCCGAGGCAAGAAGATAAGCGGGTCAGGATGTAGATAGAGCAGCACCCAACAGGAAACAGTGCCGGCATGCCTTGAGCTGCAGAGAAGGTAGATCTTGGGAGGTACGAGCATGGGCCCGACATTGGGTTGCAGATGACACTCGATCGAAGGAGACGAAGATGACTTCGAGATGTGTCCCAGAGATCCCAGCCCTGGCAGAGTTTGGGGCCTCGTAGCAGCAGTTCGTGCAATCAGGTTTGATTCACCAAGCGAGATATGCATGTTGGAGGCAGCCGCAATGGCTCCACGAGCCCCACCCGCACCATTGAACACACATTGCAGGTGATTCACTGTATGTACCTTCAGGGCCTTCTTTGTGCATTGTGCGATCACGGCAAGTTCACAATGTATCTGCAGAGCAGCAATTTGCGAGTGTGATCGGGGTTGTTCCCCCAGGCAGGCACCATGCAGCGGCAAAAGTTACAGTCTTGCCTTGCCGGGTTTGACTTGTCCAATCTTTTCAGTGTGGTTTTTTTCTCTTTTTTTTTCTTTTCCTTTCTTTAACATGCTCATCTTATCTCCTCAGGAAGGGGTCATGTCATGATCATGTGTTGAATGCCCAATCACCCAAATGTGGGTTCTCCCATCATCAGTGGGGAGAGTGCTGTACACTGAAGTCCTCAGTTCTGAAGCTGTACACTGAAGTCATCAGTTCTCCCATCATCAATTTTAAAATTCAGTGGAAGTTCTTCCAAAGCTTCATTAGATGAAATTGTATACTGTATAGTTCAACTGCTCTCAATACTCTGAAACAAACAAAATCAAGGTTAAGCATCTAACGTACATTACATGTTATATCAAAAATTTACCCTTTCCTTTCCTTTTTTTTTTCTTCACACCTAAATGACATGCTAAAATCTAAAGAAATCTCAGTTGTATGTATACTCAAAAACAATCATCTCCTTTGCTATTTCCATGTAGAAAGGGCAGCAGTATTTTTCAGGGTTCCAATTTGCAATCAACAATTTTGTCCACCATCCTCCAAAGATCCCTTCTACTCAAGAAAAGTATTCCATCATCTGTACAATATTTATGAAAGTTAACTTCTTTAATTTTCAATATATTTTAATTTGTCTGAGCTATAAGTACAACACTCAAACCCAACAAGATGGCAGGCTTCCCCCTTTTGGAGCAAGTACCAAATCCAAAGCGATTCGATTTTGCACATTTACCATTTTAATATTCCTATCTGCTCAACAATCCAGTTTCATTCACAAGCAGTTCCAATGCAACTGCCATTTTTTTATTTTTTTTATTTTTTTCCAGCTAACTTAGCACTTCCATACTGAGGAAAGATGGTCAAGTCAGTGTTAGAAATACCTCAACTTACTTAAGTAAATGTACAAGAAGTACCAATTATAATTATTAATTATAATTAAGAAGTACTAACAGCTTGGTTCACAGATCAATCATAAGAGATATTTGCACTGTTTAACATTATTTCATTCATTGTATGCAAGGAATTTTGCCTGCCTGAGTCGATCAAAGGGTTACACTGGGTGGTTTGCCATTGCCTTCCCAGCAGTAGTTTGGGCAGGAATTTGTCCTTAACATCCATCAACTAATGTCATCCATTAACTTTAACATTCACAGACTAATGAAGACAGCACGCCAAGTTTAACGTCCATCCGAGGGAGCATGCATACATTAATGAATTGCCCTATATGCTAAACACTGATAGGGAGTTTGAGAGATGGTTGTGACTTTCAACTTCGCATTTATCTGAGAATCATCTGTGTGGTCATCACTTGATAACTACACTTTGAGAGGGCAAAATGATTGCCTATAACAGGTTAGTAATCAACGGATCACTCTCTACCGGAGTGCCAATGGAAGGTTATAAATCCTCGTTCATCCCTCAGTATCAAAATCATACACAACTACTTTACAAGTCACTTTTAAATCATTCCAAATCACATTTCTACATTTCAATCACATTTTAAGTACAATGGTTACGAATCAAATCAAAATTTTGGAAATATTTCTCTCACGTCACCAAGCATGGCAATAATACATTTCAACACAGTAGCCCCCCCCCCCTTGGATCCACATATTAATTGAATGGGTGGGGGGGTGTTCAGTACCCATAAATCTCTTCTCGCAGTACTAACAGTTGCTTGTGAAGCAAGAACATTGTTAATTCTTAAACCCAGATTGCAAAGAGGCTAGTATTTGTACAAATTCAGACTTCAGCTTGCTGGGCTGAGCAATTAGAGGCAATTCCCCACTTTTCATCATTTTAAAATCCTGAACAAAGCATCTATATATTAATACTGAAGGACCAGTTTTGTGCTCCTCCTAGCGGTCGCGTCACGTTTTTCTCGGTACTGTTGACCGGACTGAAAGAAACTTCGTACCTGTAAGAGTGCATCACACATAGTGGCAATAGTCAACTTTCAACTCTGAAGCAGAATAAACACTTTTCGTTTTTACATGGCGATGTGTGACGTCACCGCTGAGGAGGCGTCAGGACGTCATGACATCATTGGTATTCGCTGACGTCATTACGTCTGTCGTCGACAGACCGTTACCGCTGAGAGGTGTAATTCCACTCCTCGAAAATAGCGTCTGCAATGTAAAATCCTCTTCTGCACAGGCTGACTACCTCAGAATGTGAATTTGACAAAAAATGTAACAAGAAACATTGTATCTTCTATATATTAATACTGAAGGACCAATTTTGTGGCTCCTCCTAGCGGTCGCGTCATGTTTTTCTCGGTACTGTGACCTGGACTGAAAGAAACTTCGTACCTGTAAGAGTGCATCGCACATAGTGGCAATAGTCAACTTTCAACTTTGAAGCAGAATGAACACTTTTCGTTGAGACGGGGCGAGGAGTGAAGAGGCGGGGGCGGGGGATGAAGAGACGGGGGCAGGGAGTGAAGAGGCGGGGGGCAAGGTAAGCACATTTTTGGGCGGGGGTAAGCAAATTGAAAGCGGGAGACGAGGGAGGAATGGGCGGGGGATGAGTGGGCATGGCTGGGGTGAATTAGGCGGGGTTGAGTGTGAGGGTGTGGACAGGGGGCGGGGCCCGGGGGCAAGTGGGGCGCGGGAATCAAGAGACGGGGGGGGAGTGAAGAGGCGGGGGCGGGGCCGGGGTAATTAAAATTTTGGGCGGGGGTAAGCAAATTGAAGGCGCGGGGGTGGGAGGCGGGGAAATGGGCAGGGGCGGGGGATGAGTAGGCGGGGGCAAGCACGCCCTGTCCAGTCCATGTCCTCGAGTGTGGGTGAGCTGGTGAGGGTGGTTGAAGAACGGAATCCGTCTGTGACAGGGTTTCGGCTAGTTTTAAAATTAATTTTGTCTCATAATGCCGGCCGCATAAGCCAGTCTACTAAATGGACCCCCATTCAGAATATATTTTACATTCACACTTGTCATTTCACAATTTATCAACATTTCTATTTACAAACCAAGGCTCTCTGGTGTTTCCAAGATCCCTGTGGCTCTTCTACATGACATCTACACATATAACCACTCCACAGCGTGTCTGAGTGCACTAACTCCTTTTCCCTTTTCAGAAATATAGCTTCGACACTTGCTTCAGCATCTATCGAAATCACATTTATGTCCTTTTCTGCCGACAAAACACAGAGATTCCAGTTTATTGTTGGCCCGTGCAGGGAAGGAACCTGTGACCTTGGCATTTATCAGCACCAAGCCAAAGTGGCCACAAGCCAAAGTGGCCTCTTGACTTGACATGTTACCCCAAGACTATAATGTATGCATTATATTATTATTCTTCTATAACTGGTATTCAATGATACTCTTCGGAGGCCATCCATTTATTATGTATGCAACGTACAGTGTTCAAAGCCAAAATAGTATACAAGGTTATCAAACAGTGAGAAAGCCCGAGCTTTAATCCAATTTGACTCCCACGGTTTAACCACAGCACGAGTGAGGGATTCTCACACATTCCATTTGTGTATCATCTAGCCATTCTCTTGGCATAATCTGATTGATGACTCACGACACACTAAAATTGTCGACCCAATTGTGGGAATATTTAAAACTGCACCAAGATGCATGTGCGCATCATGCTTTAGTTGTTGCAATATCACTTCTAACAAGACATTCTTGTATGACATTGTACGGTAATATTCAGTTCCTTGGAGCCCACAATTGCTTCTAATTCAGATCTTCACCAAGATAGAATTCACACACACCACCTCTCTATCTGGTCTTAAAACGCTCTCAACCGGATCCGCCCTGGACTCCAAAGAGACTGCACCACAATGCTTTTACAAGCATTGTCTTTAAATACAAGTTGACACATACCCAGTTGTTTGTGTCCACGCCAAAGATGCAATGGTATGTGAGGAATCTGTGGTTATTGTTTTTCCTCTGGAATTGGCGTGTGCACTTCACCTCATTCAGAGCCTTCACAGTGTACGGTGACGACCAATCCTTATCTCCACTTTCCGTACTTATTCATTCCCATGAGCTTCACAGTTCACAATACAAAACAGAGCACATTTTATTCCAGTGAAATCTACTGGACTCTCACATGCTCGATGCAAAAAAACAAATAACTCAAATAATACAACACTTGGTACTGCATGCAGATCAATGCAAATCAGTGCACATACAAATCAGATATAAATACAAACATACAAGAGTTCTATCCTTTTAACTTATGACTAAAACAAATACAGTTCTTTCAATTTGTGTTTAAAGACAATAAATTTCACGCTTTAACTCTTCAGCTCAATTTATCCCTCCAGGTTGGAACACCAAACGTATGCCCTTAACACAAAACTTAACATTTCCAATCACACAGGATTTACGAATCCGTACCTCCACACAATAGCAATGCAAGTGTTTCACAGCAAGCAAACTTCCACTGAGCACAATGAACAAACAGAAATCCAAAGAGGTAACTCAACAAACATTCATAACACTTATTTGTTCTCCCCCTTGGGGATTTGAACTTCATAATGAGCAGGGCCTCCAAGCCTCCCTTGGGAGGGGGGGGGGGGCTGACCCCCCTTTCAGGGGCCTCCAAACCCTGTTCGGCAGAGCCTTCAACCCTCCGTTAGAGGTCTCTACCCTCTATTTAAAACATTTGAATGCCCAGGATAAATCCTGTAATCTTAAGTGGCCTCCAACCACTTAATTTTTAGGCCTGTTACTAATGGTTCTCCTTTGTGTAGCTCTCCTATCAATGGAGTACCATGTTACCCATCTGGCTGAGAGATGCAGCATCCGATCTGAAGTAAGAGCAAACATCTTAGTTCGTGGCCACTTTGCTTGCTATTATGCCAGACGATGCTGTTCCCAGCACTGCCGGGATTTGTGGTCCTTGTTCGGGTGTCATAATTGTGGTGGAAAATAATTCAATTTCCACTCGATCGATCGATCAGCATACCAAAGGAGAATCTTTAATTTCGTATATATGGAGGAAGAACATTCAATGATTCACTGAAACATTCAAATGAACTTCACTGAAACAGAAGCCTGAAGTAATCCCTCTTATACAAAATTGACATCCAAAAAATGGGAGGGTGAGATTTCACAATTCAACTATGGGATGAGCTGATAGGCACAAGACAAAATAACTCAAAACATGCACAATACCTATGGCCACTTCGGGTGATGAGGGAGATGTAATGCGACACAGATCATGGCAAAAAGTTATGCAAGTGTTAACACACCAGGTCACACCATGTTCTATTGCGTGGCAAGACCTTTTTCAATAGTAAGATGATTCCTTTATCAATATGTAGGTCAAAAGACTGTTGGGAAAAGGGAAACATTACTGACAGCCAATTTGACTATAGTACAAAAATTAAATTTATATAGTACCAGCAACAATTCAACAAGTGAATATA
>CM068958.1:46523787-46553175 GCA_035128595.1 Eptatretus atami | reverse complement strand
GGGAAGAAGATGTTTCCGTTCCCACAGATTAAAGACCTGCAATATCATTTTTCAACAGGATGGGGCACCCCCTCATTGGGCCTTAGTTTTGAGCTATCCTGAATGAAAAATTCCAGGTCGCTGGATTGGCCGAGGCAGACCAACCACCTGGCCCCCACGATCACCAGACAACCCCTCTTGAATTTTTTCTGTGGGGGTTGTCAAGATGTTGTCCACATCACCAAGGTCGCAAACCTGCAGGATTTTCGTCTCTCATATCACAGTCTCATGTGCACTGGTGGATGCAAACATGCTGAGCCGAACATGGCAAGAACTCATGTACTGCCTTGATGCCCTCGCATGACAAACAGAGCTCACATTGAAGTGTATTGGTTGTGTGCACAAAACGTAATGAGTTTTTGTATCATATAAATCAAAGGTATCGTTTGCATCATTTGTGGTTCTAAATATATTACAACCAAAGTTGTCCTGGTCTTTTGGGAACATCCTGTACATCAATGACACAGACTCATGTTGACAGAGGCAGACAAGCATGACATTATGTACAGTATGTTACATCATCCCTACATGCTCTGCATCTCCTTCAATGCTCTCAGATGTAATTATCTGGCCCAAAAGCTTTATCTTCTTTCATCAGTTCCAGAAAGACACCAACTAATGTAAAGACAACTAAAGAATCACGATGTATAGCATGATATACTCAAAAACATTGCGGGCATTATCTCAAAATAATAAATAAATAAGACCACACTTGGTGGATTATTTGGGTAGGTGACGAGAACAAGCTGATTCGACTTTTGTTAAGGTCCGGATGCAGACCTGTCCTATCAATGGGATACAAAACGTAAAATGTTCAGCTTGGCGGAGGTATGTGGTATACCATGTGCCATTCTGGTTAAAATTCATGTGACAAGCTTCATGATATTTGGTAATAGGAAAGAAAAAGACATATATTAGAATCAGTTGATTTGAGATGGGATAACAGTTGTGGAATGGCAAACCTGGAAACACAACCGGAAAAATAACAAAGTTCTATATGTAGGAATAATGGCAACACACGAGGAAGGTTGGAATCAATCGAGCACCTGCTGTTTTTCAGCTTAACTGCATGGTCTTTTTAGTTACCGTCGGGTTCTTGACAGTCCAACAGCAGACCAGGCCATTTTTCTTGTGTTGGAAGTCAAACTGCCCATAGCCAACAGCTAAAATATCCTGACAACACAATAGGTTGCAAACTTTGGATTAGGATCAATGCTTGATCAAAGGTTACCAAAACATTTTGTTAAATTTCCTGTTGGCAAAGTGTGGATTGGCATAACATGCCCAGTGTTATTGGACCTTGGCCAAGTATTGCCATGTGCGAGTAAACAAGGATACCAAAATACCTCATCTGCAAAGCTACCTTGTTGGCTTGGTTCACAGCCAGGCAGCTTACATTACGACCCTTTGTTAGAGCACAGCCATAAACCCAGAGCTGATCCAGGGCAGGACTTGTATTTGTTGTGTTCTGTGTGCTTGACCGTGAATCCTTGGGGGTAACCTCATATCCTCCATACTGCTTCACTTCGAGTCATCATCTGCATACATGTTTGGGATTGTGCCATGAAGGAACAGCATAATATCCTTGGTTCGATGATTTGCAGATAAAGCATGAGAAGGATATCACAAACACAGTAAGAAAATAAAATGTTGCGTGTCCATCATGTAGAGTAAAGTGGAGCAAATCCCATTTTGGGAAAGGTTGAGCATCTTTTCCCATTCTTGTCATAGGTGACTGTGTGGCAATCGTAACAAATGTATGAATAAGTCTATCTGGAAGGGAGCTGTAAATATGTCGTCCGGGATGGTGGAATTGTGTATTATATATGTTTGTGAATTGAGACAGAAAAATATCAAAGATGTCGTGATGGAAATCCGTAAAAGGATTGTGGTGGCAAGTTGTGGTGTTTGTACAACCTTGTTTGATTGTTGTTTTTTTTAAGATTCCATCCTGAATATGCTTTTTAAAATTTTATTTTGATGTTTTTTGTGATTTGTTTATTTTGGCCTTTAATGGGTGAATGGTTTGGAAAAGGGGGGGGGTGTGTGGAGCAGAGAATATGTATGGTTGTGTAATAGTATCACATGGTAAATTGTGGTTCAATTATCATGTGGAAATCATGTGTTGATTGTACTTCGGTTCTTGCATGCACGATATTCCAATGAAATGTGCATGAAATAATATCAGTAATACAGATGAAACTAGAGGGGGAGCACTCGGTAGAGTGCAAAACCTCCGCCGCCAATACTGCTGGGTCACTCAAGTGAACCTGATATCCTATTCATTCAATTTGACGTCAACAGTGCTCACAGAGTTAAGTTTGCAACTTTCCCTTTTACTTTTAACTTTTACATACTCAATTCATTCGTCATAACTAGATTCCTTGAGACAGAAATTGATTTTATGTGGGTATATCCACCTGAAGTTCCAAAATCAGCCACAGTTATAATTTTGGCATGTTTTTTTTGTTGGAAATCACTTATAACATGTAGAAATGCAAAAAAAAAATCGAAATTTTGTTGAAAAAAAAGTTGCAAAATGTTGTTTTTTTTTCTCTAACAATTTTTTTTTTGGGGGGGGGGGGTTTGGAAATCACTTAAAACATGTAGAAATGCAAAACAAAAATTCAAATATTTTTTCAAATGGCCGTATGGCGGCCATATTGGCCTTTGGACCAAGTCCAGAATCTAATGGCATGATCCTTGGACCATACTAATCCCCCCCACCAAGTTTCGTCGAAATCCGTCGAGGAGTTTTTTCCGTAATACTGTTCACAAACAAACAAACAAACAGAAAGGGGTGAAAACAGTAACCTCCGTCCTATCTTCGATGGCGGAGGTTAATTAAAACGGCACTCGGTGAAGTGCATTCCTCCGCCAGCTGAACAGTTTCCGTTTTGTATCCCTCTGGTAGTGGTCGGCTTGGTCGGCATCTGGATTGAACCAAATCTAATCGGCTTGTTCTTACCCTTCCCAAAGAAATCCACCAAGTTTTGATATTATACATCCACAACTTTTTGAAATGTTATGCTATATCGTGAAACCCCAACATTTGCGGATTCGACATTCGGGACCCCGCGTATCACAGTTTATAAAATGTGACCTGGGTCTACTTTCGCAGCCCGTATGCTTCAGCAATTCCCAGTTTTGTGGGCGCATAAACCATCTCCCCACAGCCAAGCGCATATAGTAACTCTAAAACCATCTCACATCAGCTGTGCATGAAGCACCTGTACGCGTGCATAAACTATCCCCCACACCACCCCTACAACAGTGGTCACCCACCCAACCCTCTTCCATCTACACACAACCCCCTGCTGAATGTGACAGCTACTTATGTGCAGTGTGTCCTGGGTCTCATTCTTTCTTTTGTCCCGTTGCCTTGACCTGCTGTAATTCCCTGCACTTGTGGACTTTTTGCGCTCATTGTTCATTCTGCTGCCTTGACTGCTGTGATTTGTCACACTTATGGACTTTGTGTGCAATTGTTCAATCATGGGTCCGAAGCACAAGGATAGTGCAGGAGATGTGTCTGCTCCCAAGAGGCAGAAAAAAAGTCAGAGCCATGAGCCTGAGTCAGAAAGTGGAGTTACTAGACTGGCTATCAAGAGTGCGGCATCTGTGGGCAGGCATTAGGTGTGAACAAGTCGACTACCCTTATATAAAGAAAACGAGAAGGTGATTCATGAAAGTGTCACGGCATTCACATAGAAACAATGGAGAAGGAAATGAATGGGTGCTTCGAGGACAAAGCTCAGAAAAACTTGCCCTGAAATGAACCTCTGATTCATGAAAAGGCAAAGCGCATGTTCGATCATCTGGTTGGCATGGGTGATGCTGCAAACACGAGTGATGCACTTCGTGATGTGCGTATGAGTGATGTGGGTACAGGTGGCCCCTTTCCCTTCCAAGCTAGCAGGGGATGGTTTCACCGCTTCAAGAAGCAGGAACGGTCTCAACAATTTGCAGCTCATAGGCGACCATGCTTCAGCGGACCACAAGACAGCTGAAACTTTCCCTGCTGAACTCGCCGCAGCTCATCGTGGAGAATTGGTATGTACCAGAGCACGTCTTCAATGCAGATGAGACTGGCCTGTTGTGGAATAAAATGCCCATGAGAACTTTTATCTCGAAGCGAGAGAGGACAGCATTGGGGTTCAAGGCTGCAAAGGTCCGGGTATCTCTTCTTTTCTGTGCCAATGCCAAAAGGGACTGCATGATCAAACGGATGATGTAACATTCGCTAAACCTACATGCTCTCAAGGGCAAACATAAGCACACACTCTACCTGTATTTCAGAGGACCAACAAAGGCGTGAATAACAGCTGCCAGCTTCATGGTTTGGTTCCACAACTGTTTCATCCCTCAAGTGGAGAGAAACCTGGGAGTAAAAGAATCTCTCCTTCAAGGTAACCCTGCTGGTGGACAATGCTCCTGGCCACACTGAAGTACTGAAGTTGGCCCATATCAATGTCGAGGACATCTTCTGTAACCCAACATCTCCTCCCTCATCCAACTACTCGACCAAGGGGTAATTTCGACATTCAAACCGTATTACACCCGTTCCCGCCTTCCATCGCATCGTGAATGCTATGGAATCCGACCCCGAACTTAACATCAGGAAATGTTGGAAGGACTTTAAAATAGCACACTGTTTTCAGTGCCCAAACACTTGCTGGATGAAGTGAAAGCCCTCACCATCAATGCTTACTGGCAAAACACTGGCCACAGTCAGTCAACAACTTCAGAGGTTTTCAGGACACCATGGAAGAGAGGCGGAAAATTGCTGGGTTGGCACAGAAGATGGGAGAGGAAAGCTTTGACGATATGGAGCCTCAGAAATTGGAGGAGCTCAACACCTCGCATGGGGAGGAGTTGAAGGCCATCATCAAGGTTTCCAAGGAGGAGGAGGGCAGTGAAGAGGAGGAAGAGGTGGTGAGGCCCAAACTGACCATTACGTTTATGGCTGAGGTGCTGCAGGATATGAGGTAGTCACTGACAGGTTGCAAAATGCTGACCAAGTGATGGAGCGGTACCTCCGGCTCAAGAGGGGGATGGATTATGTTTTGCTCCCATACAAGGAGCTACACAGAAACTTGCAGCACTCAGCAAAACAGCTGTCGATTACCCATTTTTTTTCGCTCTGGCTCCTCCACCTCAACACCATCAGCAGCCTCACCTGCGTCCCCTTCAACCCCCTCACAGGCCTGGTGTGAGCTTAACGGTTAAGGTGCTTGGCTTAAGATCCTATGGGTCTTGAGCTCAAGCCCCTGTCAGGCTGTTGAATTATAACCAGTCACCAAGTAGGGTTGATTCAGCCTGTCATCTTTCTGAGGTTGGCAAAATGAATAGTGTGCTGGTAACAGGGGCATTGCATCAGCAGCACAGCTGTCCCCCTAAAAATGATGCAGCCAAGCAGCCA
Source organism: Eptatretus atami (assembly GCA_035128595.1). Classification (NCBI taxonomy): domain Eukaryota; kingdom Metazoa; phylum Chordata; class Myxini; order Myxiniformes; family Myxinidae; genus Eptatretus; species Eptatretus atami. Next base: position 46,547,714 of record CM068958.1, on the reverse strand, counting down.
CAGGCTGCACACGAACAAATCAATAAATAAACAAGCCGGTAGGCGACATGGCTGCTCGCTCTAGATGGAAAGCTGGCCGACGCCACTACCCGAATTCATGTACATGCAATCAATCAATTTAGCACAATAAATATGATTATCACAGCCCTCTTAGTTTGCGCCCAGAAGCCCGCCTTGTGAAATTTCAGTCATGTTTCCAAAGAGACTCTAACAATGGCAGCCCTGGTAATTCCATTTATCTATTCGCTAAAATTTTATTTTTTATATGATGCTGTAAGACATTCTCCTTGGGCCAAAAAAAAACAGGTCCCTCGGAGGTCCAGTTTCGGAGGTATTGATTTTTTTGTACAGTCCACAATAAGTGTACGATGTACGATAAAGTATTTTTGCTGTTGCTAAGCAACGGAGGTGTGCATAGCAACCATTCATTTATGTGTACATGCTAGCCCATTGTACACATTTCACCCAAGTTTCATCAAAATCAGACTCTTTCACTTAGAGATATTCGCAATTAACCGTTTCTGAAATGTTCGACATGTACTCGCACAAAACCTATCTCCTCCTACAAATATTTTTTGTTCGGGCTGCAAATTGGCATGAAGGGAGCTAGATAGATTGTGCACAGAACTCAAAGCTTCGATTTTTCGATTTATTTATTTTTTTGATTTTTTTCGATTTTTTGACCACTTTAAAGGGCCGTTGCTATGTCGTTGCTAGGGCCCGGGTCCCATATTCGAAAGCACACGATTCCCAGAAATATTGGTCCTACCTACCAAATTTCATTGGAATCGGTAGAGTGGTTTAGCCCCTAGGCTTGACCAAAGTTTCGCCGACAGACAGACAGATGGAAATGTCCAGAACAAGCCGGTAGGCGATATGGCTGCTCGCTCTAGAGGGAAAGCTGGCCGACGCGACTAGCCGATATTCATGTTCATGCTATCAATCAATTTAGCACAATAAATATGATTATCACAGCCCTCTTAGTTTGCGCCCAGAAACCCGCCTTGTGAAATTTCAGGCATTTTCCAAAGAGACTCTAACAAATGGCAGCCCTGGTAATTCCATTTATCTATTCGCTAAAGATTTTATTTTTTTATATGATGCTGTAAGACATTCTCCTTGGGCACAACAAAAGAGGTCCCTCGGAGGTCCAGTTTCGGAGCTATTGATTTTTTTTGTACAGTCCACAATAAGTGTACGATGTACAATAAAGTATTTTAGCTGTTGCTAAGCAACGGAGGTGTGCATAGCAACCATTCATTTATGTGTAACATGCTAGCCACATTGTACACATTTCACCCAAGTTTCATCAAAATCAGACTCTTTCTCTTAGAGATATTCGCAATTAACCGTTTCTGAAATGTTCGACATGTACTCGCCAAAACCTATCTCCTCCTACAAACATTTTTTTGTTAGGGCTGCAAATTGGCATGAAGGGAGCTAGATAGATTGTGCACAGAACTCTAAGCTTCAATTTTTCGATTTTATTTTTTTTTTCGATTTTTTGACCACTTTAAAGGGCGTTGCTATGCCGTTGCTAGGGCCCGGGGTCCCATATTCGAAAGCACACGATTCCCAGAAATATTGGTCCTACCTACCAAATTTCATTGGAATCGGTTGAGTGGTTTAGCCCCTAGGCTTGACCAAAGTTTCGCAGACAGACAGACAGATGGAAATTACCAGAATAAGGGTGCTCTAAGAGCAGCCAATAAATAACGCCCTCAACTGCATACTCTTCAGAAAAGTTGATTGGATTCCAACTCTTCATTATCATCATCATCATCATCACATCAAAAGTTACATCATATCTTCAATAAAAATTGCAAACAGTACCTGCTACTGTTGTTTGTTTTATTTGTAAGCATTTTACTGAAACTGGATTTATGTGTATTCGTGTTCAGAAAATGTTTTAATGTCCCCTTATGAATCACGAACCGCCGGGAACCACTCCCCCTTTTTCCAATTGAAACAATAACCAGACATTCGTGGCATTTATCATGAACGTCAGGTCAGGCCAGGTGTGGGAGCATGCGCCAGAGCAGCGCGTCGCTGCGTCCACTTTCTGCCACTACTCCAGGGGCCTCCGTCTGGCCATCCCCCAGGCAGATGCCTGGCCAATCCCCATCTCCTTGAGATGCCGATCAACCTGCTGCAACCACGAGGCACGTGGTCGGCCCATTAGCCTCCTCCACTGACGAGACTCCTCGCTGAGAGAATCTGGTGAGCAGGATGCAATCAGGAAAATGAGCCACATGTCCATACAGCCGCAAATGACACTCACGGACTATGCAGGTAACAAATCTCATTTGAGTCTCTTCAGCAACCGCTCGTTGGACACAAAGTCTGACCAGCGATAGCCAAGGATTCTCCGAAGAGCCCTGGTACCAAAGGCATTAAGTCTCCGTCTCAGATCCCTGGTCAGAGTCCAAGTCTCACATCCATAGAGCAAGACTGGAAGCACCAAGGACCTGAAGACTCAGACTTTCGTCTTGCCGCACAGGTACTGGCAGCGTCACACCCATTATCCAGTGAATCCATGACTCCCCAGGCCCGACCCAGACGTCTATTGACCTCTGACTCACAGCCAGCAGAACATGAATATCACTGCCAAGGTAAGTGAATCTCTCCATGACCTCAACATCCTCACCACAAACAGATACAGACAGGAGAGCAGCATCCAAGATGTCATTGAAAGCCTGGATCTTAGTTTTGACCCAGGAAACCCATAACCCAGCAGCTCCGACTCCTTATTTAGCACCTCGAGGGCCCTCAAAAGGATATCTAAAGTCTCCGCAAAGATGACTGCATCATCTGCGAAATCAAGGTCAGAGATCTTGACATTCCCAAACGATGTGCCGCAGCTTGATCTCTCCGACATCCTCCCTAAAATCCAGTCCATACAAGTGCTGAAAAGTGTGGGGGCCAGTATACACCCCTGTTGATTTCGCAGATGATGCAGTCATCTTTGCGGAGACTTTAGATATCCTTTTGAGGGCCCTCGAGGTGCTAAATAAGGAGTCGGAGCTGCTGGGATTATGGGTTTCCTGGGTCAAAACTAAGATCCAGGCTTTCAATGACATCTTGTTCAACAGCAGATCATCATTTGGTGCACCCCACCGAGACCAAGATCCTCCAGAGGCCCTGATTCAACGAATCGAACGCTTACAGAGATCTAAACAAAGGCTGCAAGCAGCCCCTGCCCGAAAACTTCGTCTGCGTTTGTGAGACACGAAGAGCAAGGATCACGGTCAATCGTGACCTCCTTGGTGTAAAGCCTGAACTCTCCTGATGCTGGTGCTCAAGCCAGATGGGCGAACCCATCAGAAATATCCACAAAGACCTTGCCCGGCACTTGAGAGCACGCGCACCGCTCGGTTCAGTTGTGCCAGTTGGGATCACCGTTCCCTTCCCAGAGGAGACAACAAGGCCTCTTCCAATCAGTTGGAATATGCCCTGTTTCAGGCAGAGCACAAAACTTGCATGGCAACGATAACGAAGGCAGCATTCACCAGCTTGAAAGTTCAGCATGGATCCAACAGATCCCTGGAGCTTTACCCTGTTTCAACCGGGTTCACCGCAGCCCGTGTTTGCCACAACGAGGTGAGACCACAAGTGATTGGAGTCCAGCCAGACAGGATGTAACACCATTGACGTCCAACTCGACAGCTGGTGGATCAGCCTGTACAACCACTGCCAAAAGCTAACCGAGCACCACGCGGCCTTTACTTCAGACTCCTCTGTAAGAGTTACCACTCTCTGCTCTTAACTGCATGCTCCGGAGGAGCTATGCGCTGCTGAAATCGCAATGCCCGAGCATTCCCCTAAAGCGAGAGAGAATCACTGTCCACATGTGATGCTCTACCCCTCACGATTCTCGCACGTAGGCTCCTTTCCACCCTTATGCACGTACAGTTTTACGCCTCAGCTCCCTGAACAGTCAGTCTGCCATTCAGCCTGGCCCTGCGACTCTCGTCAATGTATCCAGTGTCCCTTGAGAGACAAAATATTTTCTTTGCCCCTGCGGTGAAGTTCCAAGACATCACGGCAACCATCCAAGGACTGTGCTTGAGAGTAATCCAAAACTCTTAGGCCCCCACAGCGCCCAGACACCCCAAATGTCCACTCAGCCTGTTCGCAAACTCCTCAGCCTACCTCTTCATCCTGAGGCTTGCAACATCCAGCCTAGGCTGGAATGTACCATTCTCCAGGATTTAGGGTCAGCTTTAGAGTTGCTCCAACAAGCGGTGTCAGTATTCGAGGAATGAGCACTCGTAGACCCTGCAGTTCTGGAGTCATTCCTCCACGACCGGTCAACAGGAGAATGTCAATCTCTTGCCACACCGCCGCGTTGGAAACCAAAGTCCAGCGATGACTTGTGGGGCTGAAACATGAACCGCCACCCTAAGTCCATGACTTCTTGCAAAGTTCGAAAACTTGGACTTCTGACATATTCCTGACCCATGGGACCAACCACGTCTCATAACCATCCCCTATCAGTTCACAGTCGTGCATTGAAATCCCGCCCAAACTAGAAGTGTATCTTCTGGGCACTGATTCAACCACAGACCCTCGAGCGTGGGTAGAAGTGTCCTTCACGGTGATTTCACTCGCCTCAGTCGGGGCAAGCAGTAGACATAGACCAGGGATGACACCTAAGGAGTGCGAATCCTTAGTCTCATAATACGTCGTGACCTGTGTTTACTCAATTATCATTTGGGTCAGCGTATTGGACACAGCTACAGCACTCCTTGAGTATGTAACCATCAGAGCGACCAGACCACTAGTAGGTAACCACCCACCATATCTCCCCATCCGGTCTCCGAACCTCAGAGAGTGCGCAATACCGATGTCCAAACGCTGACCCAGATTACAGAACATGTGTCATCCTCTCTTAGGATAGGACATTCCAGGCACCACCCGAAGGACCGCTCAGTGTAACCCAGGAGACCGCCCCGTCTGGTGACGACACTCAGACACCACTCGACACCAACTCCCGCAATCTGCCCAGGGAGGTACCCGTGGTTCCCGTCCTTTCATCAAAAGATGGGGATTCCCGAAGCTTTGCCCCAATCCCCGTCATCCCGGTGAGCTCCCTGCCGAAGGGGAAGCGCACAGGATACTCCCACGGAGTGGTTTTCAGATTTTATTGCGTGTTGTTTGCGAATGAAGGGTTACAGGGCCGGAGTGCAAATCCCCACCAACCTCCTAAATAAAAGAATTAACCCAACTGCAGCGAGACGTCCGCAGACACAGTGGGGCCCACTCGATATGGGATGGCCGTTGCGCTCAAAGGAGCTTCCTCCGCCTCTTGACAGCGTTTGTTTTTAATCTGTGGAGTGTCCATATCCAAACACCCTCCTCACCAGAAAAACCTGGAGGAGACAGTTAGTCGCCCGACAAACGCCGACCATGGAAAGTTAGTACAGTTACATGTACCGTACAGCCAGATCTGACCTGACCTGACCAAGAGGTCAGAAAGCGTAAAAGAAGATTATCGAGAAAAAAGACCCGCGGCTAAACTTATCATCCGAACCATGCTGGACCAATGGAGAAGACAAAAACGAGCTGACATTTCTACTACAATGCATTTATTTACACTAGCCGAGGAAAAAACATGTGGCACAGAGACAAAGTTTATTGTTATGTTACAGGAAGATGAAAGAGAGGTAGGTGCAATATACAGGCAACTTACCAAAGCGACCAACAGAGCAGACCTACGCGGAATAATAAAAGCAAGAATTACGAATAATCAAAGATCTTATACAATTTAACTTAAAAGACAGCGCCACACTCTCAACACACACGTCAGACAAAACAAGACCCAACGAAAAGAAAAGGACCCTTTGAGCCAGAGGACGAGTTGATTCAGTGGCAGGTTCCGGTACCTGAGAGTCCGCCGGAAGGAGTGCTCGTCGGGTGCGCACTGAGAAACATTCTACAGTTCGGACACGCCGCCCGGTGTGGAGTCGGTCCTTTGGAAAGCTCCAGTGGGCTGGCCATATCGGGCCCGTCGGGTGACGACGATAAGCCAAGCCAGCAGGAACCCCTTCATTTTCCCAACAAAACTCCGTCCTTCTCCCAACCAACCAACCAACCTCCCGACCTCCCATCAACAAAACGAACCAACTCTCAAATCCAACTAACCAACCAAAACCAAGCACTTCCAAATCCAACCCAAACTCCTTTTCATCCCATATCACCCTACTCTGAGGATGCTCGTATCTTATGATCACGCGAGCAGGTGTAGAGCCATGGCGAAGCCGACGTCACATTCATCCTGATTGGACGGCCTTTCCTGGGGGGGGTCTCAGCCAGGAGGCGCAAGCCCGCCCACACCACGTTGTCCGGTCTGGAGGTAGATGGTGATGCTATCCATAACCATCTCGGATTCTGCCTCAGATAACACCACTGCCTCGACCATCCTCAGATAACTCCTGGATTCTGCCTAAGATTAAACCATCCGTCCGCTATTCTGCCTCAGATAACCATCCTCGGGGATTCATGGCCTCCAAAAACAACGTGTCCTGGGTACCACTCGTCCACCGTGTTCACATAAGAGGGGAATAAAATAAAGAAGGACAATGATATAATCCTAACTAAAAGCCCATCGCAAATCACCAAACCCCCCCCCCCCCCGTGTCTTCCCACAACACACAAGGAAGAGATCTATCTGACGTATACTAATGCATACACTAACTCGGCTTAACTGTCTGCGTATGCATACGTTCCGAGAACTTAGCAATATATATTATAACTATATATATATATATATATATATATATAATTACATATACATATATATATATATATATATATTAGTATATTATACTATATACTAATATATAATATATATGTTACAGCTCTTGCGAAAAAAATTAGAGACCACTCCAAAAAAAAATACAGACAGCACTCACATGTATGCAATCCATTCCAGCTGCTTGTATCCAACCACAGGCACAGACCTCATTCTTACTTAGTGCGGGTACTGATTAGTATCACCTGAACCAATCTTTAACAAGGAAAACAAAACCACTGCTATGGTCATAACTATTCTCTTGCAAATAGACAAGCTGATGGCAAAACAGTTGCTCGTCGTATCTCAAAATAATTGGAACCAAAAAAATAACTTATTGCCATGCAAAAGAGTTGAAAATAAAATTCTTGATGAGAAAAAAAGGTTCAATTCTGCTTGACGTGCAGAGGATACAGTCGCGAGCTCACGTTGCTTCCACCTTAAAATTTCCAAAGTGCGGTTCTTAAACAACAGGTCAAGCAGCAGACATGGGACAACAAGCTAACAAACTCAGAGGGCGAACATTTCCACTGACCGGATGACCGCCAACTTATTCGAATGTCACTCAACAACCGTAGGATGACATCAACGACCTACAAAAAGAATGGCAAACGGCACTTGGGTTGAAGTGCATGGCGGGGACGGTTCGAAAACAGGCTCCTTGGGACAGGGCTAAAGTCGTGCAAAGCTCGGAAAAAAAGCCCTTCATCAATGAGAAGCAAAGAAGAGCCAGGCTAGATGTTTGCAAAAGACCATAAGGATTGGACCGTAGAGACTGGAGTAAGGTCATCTTCCTGATGAGTCCAATTTTCAGCTTTGCCCAACACCTGGTCGGTCTAATGGTGAACGGAGACCTGGAGAGCCTACAACCACAGTGTCTCACACCCACTGTGAAATTGGTGGAGATGCTGACTGACGGGTGCTTCAGCAAGGCTGGAAATTGGGCAGATTTGTCCTTTGTAAAGAACTCATGAATCAAGCCACGTTCAAGTGTCCTGGAAGAACACTGCTTTCCTTCGCTCTGACAATTTCCCCAACTCTGAGGGATTGGTTTTTCCAGCAGGACAATGCTCCATGCCACACAGCCAGGTCTATCAAGGTGTGGATGAGACCATCAGATCAAGACCCTTCATGCCAGCCAATCTCCAGACCTGAATCCCATGAAAACCTCTGGAATGTGATCAAGAGGAGATGGATGGTCACAAGCCATCAAACAAAGCCGAGCTGCTTGAATTTTGCGCCAGGAGTGGCATAAAGTCACCCAACAGCAATGAAAGACTGGTGGAGAGACATGCCAAACGCATGAAAGCTTATTGAAAATCAGGTTATTCCACAAAATATGATTTCTGAACTCTTCCTAGTTAAAACATTAGTATTGTGTTTTTAAAATGAATATAACTTGTTTGTTTTGATTATTGAGGTCTGAAAAACACTGAATCTTTGTTGTTATTTGACCAGTGTCATTTTCTGCAAATAAAATGCCTCTAAATGACAATATTTTTATTCGGAATTTGGAGAAATGGTCAGTGTTTATTAATAAAACAAAAATGTTCATTTTACTCCAAACACATACCTAAAATAGTAAAACCAGAAAAACTGATAATTTTTGCGGTCTCAATTTTCCAGAACTGTATGTATATATTAGTATGATTCTTTAATCACTGCTTATGTGTAGGAAGGGCCAACAATTGGAATTTTGGATTTTATGGTATCTTTGTCTGCAGAGAACTCTGATTGCTCCAGATAGGATAGGCATGGAAACAATATTGACTTGTCATGAGTACCCTTCTTCACTCTGTGTGTTGGAGGTAGGTGTTGGCCTGGAAATAAGGGATTATGATATTATTGTTATTAAAAAACAAAAATATATCTTCCTATTTCGTCAAGTGGTTTAAATACCGTGTTTCTTTCACTGATTGTGGTGTTCAATTCCCTAACTGCTCACTCTCACCTCACTCTCAAAAAAAAAAGAAAAGCGTCCATCTGTTGTGGTGTCTCACATTGTATTCAGTCAAATGCCACTTTTAAAAGTTTATACTTAAATAGGAGCCGTATTTATGACGGCACTGAAAACTCACACTTGGTGGTATGCCTCACACCCTCAATTGAGTTGATGTTGACTTTGCTGAGTTGTGGCTGAAATGCTGGTTTACATATTATATTATTGTATGTCACACTGTTTGAAACTACTTAATACTTTTGCTTTGAATATGTTGGAATGGCAATAAATGTTGTCTATAATTATTTTCACCACCAACATCACATGCATAAGCAAATAAAGAACATTCCTCATTGCTTTTACCCTGAACAGAGAAATACTCTTCAGTTTGTATGTGTATCCCTAACTTAACCTGAATTTCATTTGATTCGGGATACATTCTTCATTATGTGTTGCTTTTCAGAGTTTTGTCTCTGAATGGTGTTGTCATGGTTTGTAGCGAGCAGAATCAGCGTATATCGACCTTTGTCAAGAACGGAAGGCTGCACTGCTGCCGATGATGCACTGCACAGACTTTTGTCATGCACAGAAGAACAGGATGTGCAGAGAGCATTTACCACCACTGAAAAAGGTTAAAATGGTAAGTTTCTACTCTCATTCATATTTAGCACTTTATGCTCTTTTTTCACATGTCTTCCTCGCTCTGGCAAAACATCTCTTCTACTCACTGTCCCAACACAGCAAAAACACTGCTGATATATATATATTATATATATATATATATATATATATATTTTTTTTTTTAATCATGGTTGACATGTATTTCAGTCAAATGCCACTTTTAAAAGTTTATACTTAAATAGGAGCCATGTCATAAAATGCCACTTCATTGATTTATCATGCGAACTGAATTGCTTGTGTAATCACACTTTCATTGGCTCCAGGTCATCCTAGTTTCTTTGCTGTTACTTGTAATAATATGGAGCATTGTAATTGCTTGTGCACCATAATAACTCTTACAATGATAAGAAGGCACCGAAAAAACATGACTTTCAAAATTACTTATGAATGCTAACGAAGGTATTTGTGCTGTGTGTTGTGCGTTTTCAGCAACTTGGTTGCTCTCCGCCACTTTTTAATCTGCCACTGCTAGTGCAAAAACTGAAATTCAAATCGTCTTTTAAACATAATTTTCAGCATTCAGACAAAAGAGTGGCAATTTCAAAAATTTTATCCATACTTACTCTCTTCCTGAATGCAAATCGGTCTCACGGAAATAGAGGAAATCGAGAAATATCCTTGGATGAGAGTGTCTGAGCACGTGTTGCATGCTTGAAACAAAATCGCCCATGGGTGGTTCTCTGTCGGAGTTGGATATAGCACGCTATACACACCACACACAGATGGACGCTTCTTCTTTTACCAATAGATGCAAAAATTGAGTATAATTTCTCTTGTGGCCCAGACCAAACAAAAATATATATTATAACAGTACTTACAGCTCAAACAGCTACACTTTAAAACCCCATCCTACCAAACATATAATAGTAAATACATCATTTTAAATTTACCCTGTGCAATGATAAGCCCGGATTGTGACCTTCCATCAGTGTTAACAAACACCCAAACCAGATAAGTATCTCCTCTGGGATGTCTTCCTGAATTTGTAATCGGCATCATCTGCAATTGCAGACATCCGTAAAATAAATCAAGCCTCCATCCTCATGTGAGAGTAACACTGCAAGTTCAAAGTCCACTCACAGATGGGTGATCAGGGAGTCAGGTAGAATGCAGCGTCCACAGCCCGTCCACAGGCCTTGCACGGCCCACATTGTTGGGAGTTTGCAGTGCAGGCTGCAAGATATCAAACTTTTTGGCGTGTTGAGAAAGTTAACCAAACCATTCATTGAGTAGAGCAACCCCCTTCTCTCAGTACTTTTCCAAGTTTTAGGCTTAATGTAGATGCTTTGTGAGCCATTTTAGGTAGCAATCCTATTGGCACGCAGAATATACGTTCCCCCGGATGACTTCTGTGCTAGGGTTTTCCGGCATGCGTACTGAGCATTGTTGGTGATTACATCATTTCAAAATTGTAGACCCTTTTAATATCGAAATCACTGGCAAGTTTCATTGTGTTGTAACAACATCTCCTAAGGATAACATAAGAATGTGTTAAATTTGACGAGGAAAGTATTTGTAAAAGCAGAGTGATATTAACAATAATTTTGAGGGAATTTTTCTTTCTAATGTTAATAACAACAGCCATAACACACTTCTGTTTTAATGTCGATGTGCTGAAAAAAACTACCGTTAAAACAACTCCAGGTGCGGTTACAGCCTGTCATCCTCTGAGGTGGGCAAAATGAGTACCAGCTCACTGGAAGATGACCATTCAAATATCTCATTGAGTGGCATCCATCCATGATAGCCAAGAAAAACTGCCAAGGAAGCCCGATGACATCTGACACCAAAAAGGAGTGCTTCTTCATTCTCATATTCTTCTTCTTCTTCTTCTTCTCTCCTTTTTAACTGTGAAACAAACTATGGATCACACTTCACAGTTCAGAATTTTCTTCTTCATGTGTTATGGAGGCTATTGAGGAAAAAGCCCAATCAGAAAATTGGACGGCAGCATGTAATTTACTATTATCCTCACCTGAATAAGTGATCCTGGAAATGTATATGCAAATCAAATAGCCCACAGAATATATGTGCATGTCTCTCGTCTCATCTCCGTTTGAGTCGCATATGCAGGTTAGCTGTACTCTGACATCTTTACAAAGTGTGAGGTCACTGGGCAAGCGCAACAGTGAAATTACTACTTCAAATCTTCAGTTTATTTTTAAACGTGTCTTGTGAGGTTGTTGTTGCTGTTTCATGTTTAACTGTTTACAGCCTGCAATTATTCTTGGGAAAAAGCTGAACCTCTGCACCTCTTCTTGACCAATCGTCTCCTTGATTTCTGACTCTGCCCTCTTGTTATCCGTTGCTCCAGGCCGATTGTAACAACTTTCCATTTTGATTCCAATTTACCACATAAGTGGGCAATTTAAAGGGGTATTGACATGGGTTGTGCAGACATAAATGTTGTTGTGTGTCTGCACACCTCCCATGACAATACCCTCTATAAATTGCCACCTATGCGGTCTGTCAGTTTATAAATGGCTTGTGTCATTAAACACCAAATTCCATACCAGCAAACACATACTCTCACAATGTCTCTCCACAAGGATCGGCAATCAAAACTATCAATGCACTTCCATGGACAGCCTTTGGAAGAGTGCAGTCTCTGGAATCCTTGGCTCATTATTTACCATACCTTTTATGGAGATCATATCACCAATTAGTATCAAAGACCAGTTACTATATGGGTATTCTCTGTAGAGCTAAGGCATTCCTGAGCTGCATCATTCTCTCAGTGCAAAATGCTTTAATACAGAGCTCCATGTGATATGGGTGATTCCTGTTCTCACATTGTTCCTCTTGAGGTGTTAAAAACAAGGTCTTTCATACCATTGGAATCTCAAGCAGAAGGTTGATTCCCAAGAACTGTCACTCTCTCACCAGCAGCAAGTTGTGAGCTTTCTATTTTATACAATCTTGCATGTGCCTTGTTCCTCCTGCCCTCTCTTACTTCTGCTCTTCCCAAGCAACCCCATATCATATGCATTCTTAAAATAACCCTCATCTGCCCACCCTCTGCCCCCATACCCTCCGACAGTTTGTAAGCAGCTACCATTGTATATAAAGTTGAAGCAACTACCTGACCCTTGTATAAAAAGTTTAATTGGCTCACTCAATCGGATAGTTCAAGGGAAAATGACACAGACAGCTGCCATTGTTCCAGACAATGTGCATCACAAAGTCATTTCTTTGGCACTGACAAGTGACACGGATCCACAAAACTGGATAGTTCACAGAGAGACTTCAATTGGGTCGCAGTAGGACAGTCTTTGTGAGGATCATTATGTTATCATTCTTACCAAAAGGAACCTCTTTTCAACAGCAGAATATCTCCTGAATGAACTCTGAAGAGCAATCAAATATCAAATATTACCAAGGCAGTTGAGACCAGATTTTATGCAGTTGTCTGGGGTCCAAACCAATATTGCATCTGTGTATTGCAGAGATATGGGCAGCAGTGTATATAATGGAGAGGAGGCAACATAATAACTGGACAATAACCATTGGCGTCAAGTCGAGATTCTGCTGTGTCAAATACACAGCGATGTAATATACAAAAATACATTATCTCTCAATTATTCTGTCAAATATAGAAATATACAAAAATACATTATCCCATGCTTTTTGAAAAAAAAATGGGCGATTGTAATCAGCTCTGTCTGTCTGTCATGCTATTCCTCCTAAAAGGTTCTGCAGAAATTCACCAACCTTGGTAGTTATGATCACCACATGACAAGAAGGTACAAGAGCAATATCATTCTGTCCCTGCCCCTGTGGCAGTGTCAAAAGGTCAATACCAAAAAATTCAATTACGACACATTTTAAACATTTTTTTCATGAAACTTTTCATATGTGCTCTTCTTCCTCTATTATTATATATTATCATAATTATTATCATTATTATTATTCTCTTCTTTTTAACTGTAAAACATAAACTATGGATTCACACTTCACAGTCAGAATTTCTTCAGCAGAAAAAGTGATGCGCCTGAGTCACAAAGTGGATCTGTTGGACCGGCTGTCGAGAGGACAGAGTGTGGCCTCTGGGCGCAGGTTGTATGGAGTAAACAAATCCACCATTCCTACATAAGGAGAACGAGAAGGTGATCCGAGAAAGTGTTGCAGCGAGCACTCTACCGAGCACAAAATGGCCACCCACAATCCAGGATTGTCCACATAGAAAGGATGGAGAAAGCTCCAATGTATGTTTAAGGACAATGCACAGAAGAACATGTCTTTAGTGGATCTCGCATTCGCACAAAGGCGATGTGTATGTGCGTGCATCTGGCTGTGCGGGTGGCATTTGCACGTAGTGATGCGGGTACGAGCGATGCGGATACGAGCGGCCCAGTCCATTCCAAGCGAGTGAGGGATGATTTTACCACTTCATGAAGCACTACCATCTCTGCAACATCAAACTGACAGGTTGAGTGTGCCTTCTCGGACACGAGGTGGCTGAAATGTCCCCTGCTCAACTTGTGAAGCTCATTGATGAGAAGGGGTACCTGCCAGAGCAGGTGTTCAATGCTGACGAGACCAGCCTGTTTTTGAAAAAAATAGCCCAACACAAACTTTTATCTCGAAGCATGAGGGGACAGCATCGGGATTCAAGGCCACAACACAAAGGGACTGTATGACAAAGCCCATGATGCTGTACTGTTCTCTGAACCCACCTGCTCTCAAGGGTAAGAACACGCACACACTACCCATGTTTTGGAGGCCAACAGAAGGCGTGGGTGAAGGCAGTAATTTTCATGGACTGGTTCTATAATTGTTTCATCCCTAAGGTGAGAGTATTTGGTGGAACAAAACTTGCGTTCAAGGTTCTCCTGCTCATCGACAATGCTCATGGCCTCCCCGGGGACCTGAAAGTGGCTCACCCAAACGTCGAGGTGATCTTCCTGCCACCCAAACACCACCTCCCTGATCCAGCCGTTTGGCCAAGGTGTAATTCTCACTTTGAAAACCTATTATACTCGCTGTACCTTTCGCTGCATTTTGGAAGCAATGTCCAGAACTCACCATCAGGCAGGTTGGAAGGAGATCAACAAGCCCACTGCATCGCGCAATCTAAGAGCCGTTGGACCAGGTGAGAACCTCCACATCAATGCCTTGGCACAACCTGTGCCACAGGCAGTGAAGAACTTCAGAGACTTTCCCAACACCACAGAGAGAGGCATGAAATTGTTGTGTTGGCATGGCAGGTGACAGGGGAAGGCTTTGACGACATGGAGCCTGAGGAGTTGGATGCTCTTATCGCCTCAAATGCCGAGGAGCTCACCGAGGAAGAGTTGGGAGCTATTATCAAATGTCCGGTGATGAAGAAGAAGAGTGTCAAGTCCAAATCCATCGTCAAGTTCCTGGTTGAGATGCTGCAGGACATGCGGTCAATTACTGAGAGGCTGTTGGATGTCATCCGGTCATGGAGCATTACGTCAAGTTCAAGAGGAGGATGAGTGATGCTCCCATACAAGAGAGAACCTCAAAACCTGCGGAAATCTGCCAGGTAGCTCCCAATTACGGAGTTTTCCGCCTTGGTCTGTTCACCTCATGAGCATCAGCACCCTCGCCTGCCTCTCGTGCCTCTCCTGCCCATCTTATTCGGTTAGTGACTCATCAGGATCCTCACCTGCTTCAGCACCCTCACTACATTCCTTTCTGTGCACGACTCAGCAGTCTTCATACAACTCCACAGATATCACTGGATCTTAAATCATCACCATCATCATCATCTTCATTTGAAAAGTTTGGGTGTTTGTGTCAATAAAATTTTGAAACGTACCTCCTGATGTTGTTATTATTACTTTTACGGTGCAGTTGGTTAATTACTTTTCATAAACTGTTAATCGCATTTCTTCAATAAACATTGGAAATGTATCTGTTGTTGTCTTTTTTATTCCCATGCAATAGTGCTGCCCATCATCACCTCATGCTTTCTCCCATGCAAATCTCTGCTCTTCTAATCTCTCTGAACTCAAACCCACCACCACTCCCACACCAACTCCTCTTCTCCTTTATGCTACTCACCCACTCATGTGGGATATCTTTATCTCCCTGCTGCTCCTCTTTTGATCTCTGTCCGTAGGTGAACCTAACGCCCCCTGCCATTTAACTCCCATAAACCTTAATTCTTGTCTTCAGATATATAAAATATCATACATTTCGGACAGCCTTTCTGGAATTACAAAATAGGAAACTGAATCATGACATGATATGAGCTAATGTTAGCTAATATCATGCCATGGTTCAGGTTGCCAATCAGTGCTACTGCTGCAGTCTGTTTCTCATCTTGAAAATCAGCCGGGCTGCCATAATCTTCATAAGTTGCAGCGGCTTGAGAGAAGAAGCAGGTAAACTTGCCAACAGTAAATTGCAGTAAACCAAGCATGACATGATGAGGGCATGAATAAGGGTTTCAGTGTCCACTGATTTAAACAATAAACAGATTTGACCAATATGATGAGATTGAACAAAAATAGATTTACTAATTTATCGTAATGTGTGAAATATCCAGAAGAGTGTGGAGTCTATGTTATACTAATATTAAGAACCTTAGATGAAGAATTAGGTGTAATCTGCTGATCATCAAGTTTGAGCTTTTTTTTGAGAAGATATAAGGGGCCAAGGATCTGAATATCAACCATGACAGATTAAGTTTGAGAAAATCCTTTTGACTTTTTCAGAAAGTAATTTATTTTCTGAAAGTTTGAGAAAGTAAGTTTACTTCTTTGTCCAGGCCTCATGATCTCATGAGGTCATCCTGACCTCATGCTTTGAGATAGAAGTCAGGTTTTTTTACATACATCTTCTTCTTCAATAGTCTTAAGTGTGATAATTAATATGAATGATAATATTTGGCTGATTGGTAAAGTATGCTAAAAAAAAGTAAAAAATATGTCAACCTTTCCAAGTGGTAAAATCACGATATTATTGTTGATTATTTTTTTAAATATAAGAAGTTTGGGATTTTTGTGAATCTTTTTGCATAAAAATACAAACACTTCTTACTTAAGACTAAATCTGGGACATTTTATAAACTTGAGTGACACAAACGGTCAAATCGAAACTCTTTTGCTGAGACAGAAAAAACTGCTGTAATGGATAAAAAGAAAAGAAATTAGAACATAAGCAAGAGAGATGAAACAAAGTATAAAATTTAGTCATGTCAAAAAAGCAAGTGAATGGACAACTTTTCTTTCTCACCAGTTAGACTAACCACAGAGACAAAAAAACTAAAGACAAAAATCTGTGTTTCATGACTTAAGCAGGGGTTGAATGCACCGCATGGACCTCCATGTCCCTCCAGTCATCGATTGAGAAAGAACCAAAGCATGTGGCTTCCCATACTGCACTGACATCCTTTGTCCTCCCTTTACTCTACACCTGCCAAGGTATTTCCGGGTCACATGAGCATGTGTGCCAGAACCAATATGTACTATTGTGCTCCAGTGTGATCTTTATAAAGGAAATTTAAACTAAATTACAAAATATACGATTACAGTGTACTTATGGTTTTCCCAAAGAAGTATCCACTGGCTATTACTGCACGTATTGTAAGCAACAACATCATATGCTTGTTTTGAGAATTACTTGATGCAGTGAGCTCACACTTGGAATGATTTGGTGGTAACCTGCTAATTACAGATATGGTCAATCAGGAGTTCATGTTTGTTTATGACATTTGAGGCTATAATTAGCCTTACTCATTCCCAAAAGATGCATGATACTTTTGTAGTTGGTGGTCGTGTGTTTACCCTTCCCATCTGTATGAAGGGATCGTTTGATTATCATAAGATGAAACATCATCTACATACCCTGACGACACTCTGCAGTTAAAAGCATCTTCTATTTTACCAGGAATAAAAGTGGAACAAGTTTCTTGAGAAATCACAATGAAAATGTGCCCACAGCAAATTGTGTGTCAACAGAACATTCACAGCATTTTCATAGTCATTGTAGCACATTTCCTACTACAGGTTTGACTAGCTTATGGGCGGTCGGAAGTCACATTTTGCGTTGGCTAGTCGAGTCCTTAGTCTAAAGTGTGCCTCAAAGTATACGGCTCAACGAGCGCACCTGTGCAGTCTTCGGCACAGTTGGCAAAGTTGTCTGATTTAACCATAACATTTTATGTCTAATTTAACGATGTTGATTTTACACCTTTAACGTGGACTATGTCCAAGTACCCACACATGCTCCTGAGGGTATGTTTGTCCACACCTAGATCTACTATAATCTCCATCATTCATTCATTCATAGACATTTAAAATGTCATAGTGCAGCTTTTCACAATGGAATAAGGATATATCTTTTTCATTAATATGTAATTTATAATCTCTGTAAGGCTCTGCATTTTAAATGATTTATCTTGCTATTCAATGTGTTTGCTTCTGGAGTTATATAATTGCTTGTCAATGAACTATATATTCGATGCATTTATAAGTATGAAAATCGAATGAACCTTTGCCCTTACTCTGAGAACTAATTCAAAATAAGTATGTAGTACTGTACTGTATATCCCATGTATAATGCATTTGAAAAAGTGATGCAAAATAAATTATTGTAATTTTCTTTTGTACCACATTTCACAGAAACCCTGTTTCCAATTTAGAACAATACTCATCTTATAAATTCGGCCTTTCTTGTTTTCCACTGCAAAAAACTAAAGTATTGAATGTTGACGTGCTTGCAGATGACCAGATCAGAAGGGTCAGTAGCTAGTTTTTGCATGTGTATGACTACTCCAGACTCAAGGTCCGGATAATGGAAGAATTTCTTGGAGAACCTGTGAGTAGTTTACGTATGGTGGAGAGGATGCTTGCAACCAACGAGCTGCAATTCAGGCTTGCCATTTACAGGCACTAACTTATCAACCTGGTGAGACACTTGACAGGTTGAATTTATATATTTCTTCCTTGAGTAATAAAACATCAGTTTGATGAAAAAACGTTTTTTACACAGCTCTCTCAGGAGTTATTAGATATGTTTTCCATCAAGTATATTATACTCAAAAGCATTGGATGAAACAGGAAATGCTACAATAAGTAAACTATTATGCATTTATTATTGGATAATATCTGTGTTTCTTAATCGTTTTCTTCCTTAGTTTTCCAGATGGTAATTTTTCTTTATTGTCATTTTTTTTTCCACCAAGTCATCAACAGAAATCTATCCAGTCTTTGAGCTATGACCTTTGTGAAACATGATGATGAAGAAACTAGAAGGGCACTCTTCGATGTCGCAACGTTGCCAGATATACCTCCACCCACATTATCACATCATTATATATACTTGTACCAGGTTTGATTTAAATCTCTGAACCCAGATTCAAAATATTAAATAATTCTGGCTGCCATTCGGGCTGCCAGTCCGCGTCAGGTAAAAATTTAAAACATATTCCCCATGACTACAAATCATAATTGTGAAGTTTTACGTCGATTGATGAAGCTGTTCAAGAGGAATAATTTTTTTATATTTTGTTCAATCCAATATGGCTGCCAGACCATGTGACCTATTAATTATTTGTGAACAACATGGCATCCCCATTGTTTGGAACATGTGGGTGAAGTTTCCCCTCAATCTGTCAAGCCGTTCTGGAGAAGGTTTTTAAAGTATTCTTCAAAAAATCATAGCTGCCAAACCATGTGACTTATGACATCATAGTGGAGAGCTCTTTGTTCCTCATGGATGGCGATCATACCTTTAACGTTTTGCCTCGATCTGCTCACGCTGTTTCGAGAAGTTTTTTGAAGTTTTTTTCTGTGAAAAAAAAAGTTTTCACCCCCTGTCTGTTTGTCTGTCTTGTCTGTGAGCAGCAAAAATTATGGACAGAATCTGAAGAAATTTGGTGGACAACCTGTCCACCAAAATCGTCTGACAAGGACGAATTGATTCGCTTTTGGCGAATATCTGTATACAGATCCAGATATTAAAAATTTTAACTGATTCTCAGCAATAAGAGATAGGATCAAAATGATATACAGCAAAATATCTCAAAAAATATCGACGGATTTGGACGAAACTTGGTGGACAGGTTGGGTGTGTGATAAGGACGAATTGTTTCAATTTTGTTGAAGATCCACTTCAGGATCCGCATACGAGATATAAAAAAAAAACTTGAAGTGATTCTTCACCATTGAGAGATGGGCCAAAAAGGATATTAGCACGATATCTCAATAAGTTGTTGATGGATTGGGCAAAACTTGGTATGAGTTGTGTAGATGACAAAAAGAAGCGGATTAGATTTCAGTCAATGTCCGATTCATATCCGTCCTATCAGTGGAGACAAAACGTAAACTGTTCACCGAGCAGAGGTATGCGCTCCACAAATTGTCGTTCCAATTACCTGGGCCAACGAAGGTGGACGAGGTTGTTTTTCACCCCTGTTTGTTTGTATGTTTGCTGTTGTCTGTCTGTGAGCACAATATCTCAAAAAGTCATGGACGAATTGGACGAATCTTGTTGGACAGGTTAGGTGTGTCACAAGGATATTTTTTTTACATACAATGTCGAGATCGTATAAGAGCTAACACACAACGTACAACAATGGAGCAGGAGACAAGAGGAGAGGGAAGCACAAAACAGTGGGGAACAGAGACTTTTGGAATCTGTGGAAAGGAGAGGATGGGAAGGGTACATGGGGTAAACAAGATGGACACTACAGGACTTTCAGGTCTTTACACTACAGGGACTTTCAGGAAGGAAAGACAGGGAATTTGAATGACGTGGTTTGGGGATTAACGGGGGTAGAAAAGATCATGGTTTGGATGGGGGACACTACAGGTTGCTCCGACCTAGAGCGCCCTGCGGAAATATTGTGGGACAGATCGCAGACAGAGCGAGGGGTGGGCGAGCTGGATAGGAAATGGCAGAAGACAGAAAGACCATAGACAGAGTGAGAGACCAAAGATTCAGCCTCACCGCGGGAGATACCAATGATCCAAAATGCCTTGGTTTCCACAGCGTGAATCTGAGAAAGTGAGAGGCAGGAGCACCAGCCCAGAGGGGAGAGCATTACTTCATCAGGCTGTGGATGAAAGCTTTGTACGTGATCAGGAGCTCAGTTGTGCCAAGGAAGGACTTTGCACGACGGAGGAAGCCCATTTGGCGACTGGCTTTGGAGGCCAGCTTGGAAATGTGGCTTTCCCAGGAAAAATCATGGCAGATAGTGAGACCCGGAAGCCGAATGAAAGGACTTCTTCAAGAGGATTGTTGAGGGAGTAGATGGGGAAAAGGGGGGGGGGTCCAGACGGTCCTTTCGGAGAGGCAGGGTGAGAGTATGAGATTTTTCAGGATTGAAAAAGTTCCAAGTGTTGGACCAGTTGTGATTTTCTCCAGATCTGCAGAGATGAAGAAGCGCTGCTTTCCAAGCTGAGGATGAAAATGGTACGGCTGAGGGTGTAGTCATTACCAAAGAGATAAAGAGGGTTTCCAGAGTCTGAGGGATTACTAATGAAAAACTGTATTCACAAGATTGTCAGATATTGGTGAGGATCCGGATCCAGACTTGGTAATTTTAATTTTAAAATGATTTCCCCCATTGAGAAGTGGAGCCAAAAATGCTACACATTAAAACCCTAACATGTATGGGGATACGTTCATGATTTAGGGGGATATGGATTTATGGGGATTTATGGGGGAATATATTATGGCTCATGTTCAGGTCAGCCAGATTATATCTGTGACTTGCTCCAGGTATCATGTAAACCTGTACTAACCTGTTCCATGGTCGGGTTGTCGGCGACAAAACCGTCTCCCCCACCAGGTTTTTGGTGAGAATGTGTTGGATGTGGACACCCAGCAGGATTAAAAACAAAACCTGTCAAAGGGCAGAGGACTCCTTGTGAGCACAAAGGCCATCCAGATCTATGCCCAACTGTGTCTCGCGACATCCTCCTGCAGTTGGTTACTTCTTATTAGGAGGTTAGTGGCAGGATTTTCACTCCGGCCACCGTAAAACCCTTCATTCCGCAAAACACAAAAACGCAAAAAATCTGGAAACCCCCTCCATGGAGTACCTTCTGTGCAGCTTCCCTTCGCAGGGCAGCTCACCGGATGACGATTGGGCAAAGCCTTCAGGGCCCCAAATCTTTGATGATAGGAGGGAAACCACGGGGTAACATTCCCGGGTCAGATTGCGGAGAGTGTGTTGGAGTGGTGCTGAGTTGTCGTCCACCAGACGGCGGTCTCCTTGGGTTAACCTGAGGCGTCCCTTCGGGTGGTGCCTGGAAAGTCCTCTCCCGAAGAGAGGATGATCACCTGTCTGTTATCATCTGAGCTCAAGCGTTTAGACATCTATTGCAGCACTCTCTGAGGTTCGGAGACCGGATTGCGGCGCAGATCATGTGTGGTTACACCAACGATTGGTCTGCGCTCTGATGGTTACCATGCCCAAAAGTTGCTGTAGCTGTGTCCAATAAGCTGACTCCAATGAAAATTGAGGTAACACCGGTCAACGAGCGTATTATGAGACTAAGATTCATCACTCCTTTGGTGTCATTTCCCTGGTCTTTGTTTATGCTCCGACAGAGGTGAGTGATCTCACCGTGAAGGACGCATTCTATGCCACGCTCGAGTTTGTGTGATCAGTGCCCCAGACGAGATACACTTCTAGTCTTGGGAGATTTCAATGCATCGACTGGAACTGATAGGGATGGTTATGAGATGTGTGTGTTCCCATGGTCAGGACTGTGAACCTGAATAGCACTAAGTTTCTTGACTTTGCAAGAACATGGACTTAGGGTGGCCGGTTCATGGTTTCAGTGCCCACAAGCTCATCGCTGGACCTGGTATTCCAACGCTGGCGGTGTGGCAAAGGAGATTGACCATGTCCTCGTTGATGGTCACTGGAGGATGATCCAGAACTGCAGGGTCAACCGGAGTGCTCAATTCCTCAATACTGACCACCGGCTGTTGTAGCAACTCTTAAGTTGCACCTTAAATGCAAGAGAATTGTACCATCCCAGCCTAAGCTGGATGTTGGCAAGCTGAAGAATGAGAGGGTTGCTGAGGAGTTTACGAACAAGCTGAGTGGAGATTTGGGGAGTCTGGGTGCTTTAGGAGTCCTGAAGAGTTGTGGAGTGCCTTCAAGACAACCATCCTTGATGTTGCCGGTGGATGTCTTGGAACTCACCGTATGGCAAGAAGAAATTTGTCTCTCAAGAGACACCGGATACCATTGACCAGAGTCACAGGCCAGGCTGAATGGCAGAGCTGAGCTGTTCAGGGAGCTGAGGCATAAAACTGTACGTGCGCTAAGGCTGGACAAGAGGCCTATGTGCAAGGATCTGTGAGGGGTAGAGCACACCTGTGGTCAAGTGATTCTCATCCTGCTTACAGGGAATTCGCACATTGCTTTCATCCAAGCCCATCCCTCGCTGAACTGCAGTTGGAGCAGAGGGTGGTAGGCTCTTGACAGAGGATTCCGAAGTGAAGGCCCGATGGGCCGTTACTTTGAGCGGTTGTACTAGGCTGACCACCAGCTGTCGATTGGATGTCAGGGGTGTTACAATAACTGTTGCTGACCCTCCAATCAACTGTGGTCCACCTTCGCTTGTAGAAACATAGGCTGCGGTGAACCAGTTGAAATGGGGTAAAGCTCCAGGATCTGTGGCATCCATGCTGAACTTCTCAAGGCTGGTGGAAATGCTGCACTCGTGTCATTGCATGCAGTTCTCTGCTCTGCCTGAACACAGGCATCATCCCAACTGACTGGAAGAGGGCCTTGTTGTCCCTCTCTGGAAAGGGAAGGTGATCGCCAAGACTGGCAACAACTACCGAGTGGTGATGCTGCTTTCAGTGCCGGGCAAGGTCTTTGCTCGGATAATTCTTGATAGAGTTTTCCACCATCTGCTTGAGCACCAGCATCCAGAACAGTCAGGCTTCATACCAAAGTCAACGATTTACTGTATCCTTGCTCTTCAGGTCCTCACCGAACGCAGACAAGAGTTTCGGCAGGGGCTGCTTGCAGCCTATGTTCATTATCTGTAAAGCGTTTGATTCAGTGAAACAGGATGCTCTCTGGAGGATTCTTGGTCTTCGTGGGGTGCCACCAAAATTATCGATCTGATGTCTGAACTCCACTCTGGTTATGAGAGTGCTGTGAGATGTGGTGGTACCATCTCTGACTTATTTCCAGTTGTTACTGGAGTTCGTCAGGGGTGTATACTGGCCCCCACACTTTTCAGCACTTGTATGGACTGGATTTAGAGGATGTCGGAGAGATCAAGCTGCGCACATCGTTTGAATGTCAAGATCTCTGACCTTGATTTCGCAGATGATGCAGTATCTTTGCGGAGACTTTAGATATCCTTTTGAGGCCCTCGAGGTGCTAAATAAGGAGTCGGAGCTGCTGGGATTATGGGTTTCCTGGGTCAAAACTAAGATCCAGGCTTTCAATGACATCTTGGATGCTGCTCTCCTGTCTGTATTGTTTGTGTGAGGATGTTGAGGTCATGGAGAGATTCACTTACCTTGCAGTGATATTCAGTCCTCTATGGCTGTGATCAAGGT
>CM068958.1:46493262-46506795 GCA_035128595.1 Eptatretus atami | reverse complement strand
TGTGTTAAGCTGTGCTTGAAGCTGCTGTCCTGTGAGCCACCTATCACACAAGCTGTTGACTCAGAAACTTGTCTTCTGATTGTGTTGGGGCTTTGGGTCTGCCAGACCTCTTCCAGTCAGAGTTTCCTCCCGTTTTCAAGTGCTTTTTGATGGTGTAGGAAACTGTACTCAATGACACCTTGGCTGCTTTGCAATTTCTCCAAAGGAAAGACCAACACTTTTAACGGTTATAATGGTCTGTCTGTCTTCCTTTGTTAATTGTCTTTTTCTTGCCATTATGATAGCAATATACTACTTCCTGCAGTGCAATATTGTCCAAATAATACTTCAGAGGGTGTGGCACCGCAGTCTGTTCCAACATGCTTTTTTACAAACAGAGGGTTTGTAACTAATCAACAAAAGTTGGGACACCTGTAGGAATTGTTTGCATCAACTTTCAAGGCTTAATTTACTTTCCTTGCTGCAGAACAGCTGCAGTTGCTAAACCCATTACTTGTTCCCTGAAAAGGGCCTTTTTTAACAACTCTGAAAGTTACATTATTTTCAGTTTTTGGTAACCTCACCTTTTTTTAACCTCTGACAGTTTACCACTTAGCTTTGTACCATTTCAGGTTATTCACTGTACTTGAACTGCATAAATTTCAGTAAAAACTCCAAAAATGGGGGTGTTCTAAAACTTTTGACCAGAAGCGTACCTTCTACATCCTGACTGATTTAATCATTAACAATGTCATCCTTTTCGCGTGTGCAACAGAGAACTACCAGGAAGACACATGAGCACCATATGGGACCTGTGCTGGGTTGATACAGAACGAGGTGCTGACTTGGACAGAGTTGACATGAATGAAGACTTGGTTTCTGTATCTGGAGATGGTCGAGTCACCAAGTGGATGATTCTTAAGAATCTGGGCTTCAATGGTGAGTTTCTCATGTGCTTTGCAACCATTATATGATGTAAATGGTATTGCTTCACTTGTATAAGTTTATATTACAGCTGGCTAAGCTTTAGAATTATGTTTATTTCTTTACAAATCTGGTGTGAGCTATGTCGCATTTCCAGCTGAGCACATAGTTCATAATGTTGGGATCTCAGTTTGAAATACCCTATGCTATGCCGTGATGATTTGTCCATCTTTCACTAATGTGAAATTTGTCAATCATGAGATTGAAACTTCTTTTGTAAATGTATGACATATATGTGGGTTTATAATTCCACAGATAGTTAGTTAGCTAGTTCCTCCCATTCCTCTTTTGGAACATTGGACAGCAAATTGTCTCCATTGCATTCAGTTCCAAACCAACTCTTTCACTCCGCTCCAGGTGGTTTCTCTCTCTCATTTAAATCTTCTTTGATGGTACTCCTGAAAGTCCTTTTTGGCCTCCCATTCTTCCTTTTCCCAACAGGTGGAGCCCATTCAATAGGGATTCCAGCAGGTCACCTCTCAGGCAGCTGTAGGACATGACCTGCCAACCTCAGACATATCTCCATCACAATATCACTTCGGCACCATTGTTAAACTCTGTGCCAGCACATCCTCATTGGTGACGTGGTTTCTCCAGGTGATGCCCATGATCTTGCGGAGACATCGCTGATGAAAGAAGTCCAGCTGTTCCATGTCTCACTGTACTGGCATATATTGCCATTGGTCCCACAATGCTCATGCAGAGACAAAGCTTAATGGGTGTGTTGATGGTGGTGGATGTCCATACGTTATATAGGCTCTGGAAGACTGAGGTTGCTTTTCCTATTCTTGAGCAGATGTCAAACTCAGTATCACCATCCACGGAGATGATGCCTTCTCAGAAGGCAAAATGGTTGAAGTCCAGGTCCATCAGATGATGTTAATGCCATAGTATGCTGAACTCTAGTTCAACCATCACCTTCTTTATAAAGAAGTCAATGAACAAGAGAAACAAGAAGGGTGATAGGATGCAGCCTTGGCAAACTCCTGTGATATCGAAGGGGACAGTAGTGTCTTTGCTCATCCTGACACAGCAGCTGAAATTGTAGTAGAGCACACCGAAAATGTTAATGCACTTCTTGGGGTTGCCATAGTAGTGAATGAAGTTCCAGAGAAACTGCCGGTAAATGCTGTCAAAGGCTTTCTTGAAATCGACAAAGTTGATGAGAAGGGACTTTTGGTATTCCAGTCTCTGCTCGATAATATTCCTGATAGTGAAGATCTGCTCACCACATGACCTTTTACTCCTGAAGGTAGATCCTGTGGGTTTTAGCTCCGCTCGAAGGGCACTGTGAATTTCCACCTTCAATCTATTAAGAAGTACTGTGGATAAAAACCTTCCCCTGGACTGACAACAATATGATTCCTCTCCAAATGTTGCAGTAGTTGAGCTTACGCTTTTTCGGTATTTTGAAGATTACTCCCTTTCTCCAGTCATCTGGAAATCCTCCACTGTCCATGTCTTGTTGAAGAGGTCATTGAGCCTAGCTGCAGTGACGTTCTTACCATGTTTCGGCATTTCTGATGGAATTTCATAGAGTACAGGAACCTTGTTCTTCTTCAGATTCTTGACTGCTGTCATGATGTCTCCAACATGACATGCTAACAAAAAACGTCCAGCCTCTTTGCCACATTTATTGTCCTCTTCCGTATTTCACTGGCATACATTGCCATTAGTACCATGATACTCATTTAGAGATGAAACTTCATGGGACTATTGATGGTGGTGAACATCTACACTTTATATATACTTTATAATTCCACAGTAGGCCTTGAGAAATTCAAATGTACAAAGGAAATAAGGCACGATGGAGAATGATAATTCTGTAGTTGGCTTAAAGACAGCTTGGATACATTGTCTTCCTAAAATAGATCATAACGGATCGTGATTGAAACAGAAGCTCAAGCGATTGAAACTCTTCCATTGGCTAAGGCGATGCTTTTGGGCAGAGGGGGTAAAAGTATATATTTTTCCTGGACTGAATGACATGATCAGATGCTAGTCCATTTCTCAGACTGGTGTCTGATCCTTTTGATATCAGCAGAGAGGGTAGCAACTGCTGAGGCCCTGTTGTCGGGGTGGGTACCTACATACATACTGCACATACATACTATGGGAGCATGCACCACAGCGTGTCACTGCGTTCACATTTCGCCGGTACACCACGGGCCTCTGTCTGTTCATTCCCCAGGCATATGCCTGGTCCATCCCCATCTCTTAGGGATAGGACATTCTAGGCACACACCTGAAGGGACCACCTCAGGTTAACCCGAGGAGACTGCCATCTGGTCAAGAGAAGTTGAGAGAGAAGTAGCAGAATGTCCAAAATCAATTGACTGGAACAAAATCCAAACTAATGACTATAGATTTGGGTGTTCGATTAGTGGAAAGACGATGTTAGCTGCAATGACTAATCCATGATCTTGTTTAAAATTGGGAGTAAGTGTACTGGTTTGAAGATGTGGGGATCCGTTTTTGCACACTTCTTGTGCATGGGAGTGATGCTAGCTATCTTCCAAGCAGATGGTAGTTGACTTAAGGTGAATGTCAGGCTGAAGGGGGAATAAATAGAAAAGCAAGAGCAGCAATGCAGGATTTGAGAATATTGGCACTGATAACTGAGATCTTCCTCCATATAGCTACATCTTATATGACCCATCACATTATGTCAACATTTCACCATCACTCTCCTAACAAGTCAAGAAGAGCTTAGAACGACTTGTCTAATGCAAGTAATCAAGCATCTTCTCTCTATACATGGATTTGACTCGTAATTTTGATTCCTGCATTTCCAGGTTCCGAAATAGTGACATTGAAGGAGTTTCTCTTTGCTCAGTATTTATTCTTGTCTTATAATCAGCATTACCTCTGTCACTGAAGGTGGATGGAGGTTGTGTTTTCACCCCTGTCTGTTTGTCTGCAAGCAGAATATCTCAAAAATATATGGACTGATTTGGACAAAACTTGGTGGACAGATTGGGTGTGTGACAAGGATGAATTGATTAGATTTTGGTGAAGATCCGGATCCGGATCTGAGAATTTTTAAATTTCTAAAGTGATTCTTTACGATTGAGAGATAGGGCCAAAAACGATATACCGTGAGACCACGGTTGCCATTGGAGATGCGTTCCTGAAAGGTGCGACAAATATCAAAACGACATAAATCAAAGCAATTTTTCTCATCATAATTAATTGAAACATAGGTGGATGCATTCCTAAATCCGAATGTCACCAGTTCACAGATTACATTTCACTTTTTAACCTTAAATTATATTACCCTATTTATTGGTTAATGACAGTTATATTCAAATACACATCAATAAATTTGAAAAACAATTACCAGACATATTTAAATAAAAACCAACCTCTTCCAGAAGAGGTCGAACTTGGCAGTACCTCTTCTTCTCCTTCCTTCTTCAATAAATGTCGGCATTTTTATAGATGGTACGCACTGTAGTCGGAGGAAAACTTAACAACCTGACGACATCAACTGCATGTTTGCCAGCATCCATTCAATGAATAACATCTAATTTCACTTCAAAGGTAACACTTTACGCTGTTTCTTCGCCACTCTACAGTGATACTTTTTGAAAGAAGTGCAGCCAAGGCAATGGCAAGGAAAACACAACAATATAGAATTTAACAAATTTCATAGTGAACTAGAAGTCAGAGGCATAGATGTCTGGAGATACAAAGAAAGAATCAAATGATCATAAAGCTTCACTTCCCCATCACCATACCATATAGCCATGCAAACTGGGTGACTCCCCACAAAAAGCACCCACAGTGCAATATAAATATACTTGCACAGTTAGCATAAGTTCCTAATTCTTACCCAGATAGAGAGAAGATTTCCTATTGTAATAACTAAACATATACGGTTTGAATGGTTACTGATGCTAAAGTTATTTACCTCAAATGATTGAGGAGTAACACTGAGATAGTGTGTGACTGAGCAAAATGACAAAGTACCCTCCAGTTCCCACTTGCATGCATTCAAAACAATATAATAACCTGCTCTTTGCTGGGCTGGCGCTCCAGATCACATCTGTCTCTCCTGATTCTGTGGAATCCATAGTTCTAAAAATTATTGGAATCTTCTGTGATGAGACCAATGCACAAGGTCTGTTGCTCTCATATCACAGGCAGGTTGATGGTCTCCCTGTTTTCTTCCGTCTATTCTCCAACATTGTTCCCTCTGCTCCCTCAGTCCTCTGAACCTCCCGAGCAACTCCAAAGTACCCCTGTTCTGCTAACACTTATAAAATCCAGGTTGATTGCACACCTCAACTCTTTTATGTCTCACTTCTCCCATCCATAGAACTGCCTTCCAAAGACTTTTCTGTCTTGCTCGTCCCTCCAGTAGTTCGAGCATGCAGTGCACCACCATCTCATGTCATCCCCCATCCTGACCCATGATCTTTATTATAACCCAACCCTCTTACTTGCTGATTTCAGCGTTTCCTCCCTCTCAATCTCTCTCTCTCTCTCTCTCTTTTCCTTTCCTGTTCATTATCTCATTGTCAGTCGTGCACAATAATTGATCTGATACTGCGCAATAGTTGCCCCGCTACTGCACTGTCAATTTAAGCTTGCTTTTCCATGACCCTCGCTCTTGTAGAAAAAAAAACATCATCAGTGTCTTCGAAAAATTAATCAAGAATGTAATCAATTATGATCTGCTTACTTATTACAGGCAAATCATTTCTTGAATGCATAACGTATATAGAGGAATCCTAATGGCAATTATATGTGACTTCACTATCCTACAATTGTTTGCCTTTTCTCCTACCAGGGTTGTCAAGGATTGTTCCACAATTAATTTAGCTGTATAATGATAATCATAACTTTATTTCCACGATTACATTCTGTGGGTTACAACTATGATTACCTGTGTTAGCTTTGTATTTGCAGTTCCTCCTGCTTCTAAGCAAATATATGCAGAATACTATCTCAGATAAAAGTTCTGAGATGCCTTTATTGATTTGTTGCTGCTCTCAGAAATGATGCAACTAAAACGCTCTCGCCACAAAACGTCAAAGATTGTAACTGGAAAACCGAGACATTGTGAAGTGACCATATCTCACGTTACTGCTGGCTTCTCCATCCATTTCTTTCCTAAGGTGAGTGATGAGCACCCAACAACCACCGCAACACAAACCATCCATATACAGGGTGTAAAAAAATTATGGAATCATAGGTTAATTGTGTATTTTTGTTTTTGTGTCACAAAATTCCAGAATCAAAGGCTTATATTCCAGCAAATGTTCAAATTGTTATCCGTGGTGTGCTTTGCAGTTATAAACTCGGCGTTTTGTAGTTTCAATGACTGCATGCAGTGTATCCATACTGATTTTGGTACATCCCTCTGGAATTCATTCTTTCAATGCCTCTATTGTTCACGGACAGTGGCATCCACAACAGATTTCCAATGGCACTACAACAAAAAGTCTAGAGGAGTCAAGTCTGGTGATCTAGGGCAGTGGTTCTCAACCTTTTGGAGCCGCGACCCCCCCAAAAATTTAAGTTGGGATTCGCGACCCCCCTCCCGACTCACACTTGAAACACACTGCAGTGACGTCACGGAGCGCATAAAAAAAATCGCACAGTGCCTGGAGCACATTGGTCAACGCCTAGGTACTGCCAGCTGTTAAAACTAAACAGACCTAAACTAAACTAAACTGGCATCACAAATTAATTATTTACATTCTGATGTATAACACAGTAAAAACAGCCAGCCACATTCATAAAAAAGGCTTCTGTAATTGCAAAGAGCGGTATGCAGCCTATTTATGCACGGGACACAGACTGGAAGATTGAGCGACCCTCTGCTGCAGACAGAGGTTACTATCACCATGACAGCTACCAGACGTACACAAACCTTGCATTACTGACCAAAAATAACAAAAAACAAAACAAAAACTAAATCAATTTGGCGTTAAGTACAGTTTTAAATTTTATTCAAGATCCGACAGCACAACTCATTGTGAAGGAGGCAACAGGACTGCTTTACAAGCTGATGGCAATAGGCTATTATCATTCATTCGCATATAGCTGGGCCTGCAAAACAGCTTTAGGCACAGTGCAAATACCTTTCAGTGTCCCTACAGGCTTATTATTCTCAGTTCATTCACAGTTCTTATAACAGTTATGCTGTTGTAGGCTTGTAGCCTATTATCATTCATCTCATTTTGCATTTTCCCCTTTATAACAACAATTCTCAATGGTTTTCAGTTTTTTTCAGATGAACACAATAATTCAGATAATACTGACTCACAATAATTGAACACAATAATTCATATAATACTGACTCAAAGTAATTGAACACAATAATTCAGATAATACTGCTCACAATAATTGAACACAATAATTCAGATAATACTGACTCAATAACACACAATAATTCTTTTTTTAACAGTTACATCTGTAAAGGCACAGGCTTGTATTGCAGATAGTATTCACTTACTCATTTTAGTGGGATGGCTGGGCCTGTTTCTTTGAACAAAGCAGCTGTATTCTTGGTTTAAGCTGGAGACTGCAACACGAAGATCATCCTCAACTCCAATGAGCCGTGATCTGTATTTGTTCTTGATAAATGTCAGTGAGGAAAAGGTCTTCTCACAAAGGTATGTAGATCCAAATGGAATAAGTATATCAATTGCAGCCTTTGATAGTCCTGGGTATTCTGCGGCCACTGACAGCCAGAATTCCTCCAGTGTGGATGAGGCAAAAGCGGTCTTTATGTGCGGTCAGAGGAGAGGTCCAAGAGCACATCCTCAAGCTCCGATGACAGGTGTCGGGCAGATGAGGTGATGAAAGGCTGGTATCCAGTCGTTTCTCTCTGGGGTGTCGTCTTTTGGGAAGTACCTATTGAAGTGGCAAGCAGGCTTCTGAGGTGAGTAGCAATAAGTCTTTATTGTTTGGATGCTCATGTCAAATTTGTCCATGAAGCCTCGAGCTCAGGGAACATTTCCACACTGCCTTCTTCGACTCGCGCTGCCCACCGCTCAAGCTTCTTAGTAAACGCTGTAACCTTGTCAGAAAGCGTGAGGACATTGGTGTTTGGGCCTTGGAGAGACAAGTTTAGTCTGTTCAGTTTATCAAATATGCCTGCCAGATATGCAAGGCCAGTCACCCATGTGGGGTCGGTCAGGTGGTCAGCGAGGGGGGAGCCGCAATCTGAGAGGAAAATGCGAACCTCCTCACGCAGTTCAAACAGTCTGGTTAAAACTTTCCCCCATGATAGCCATCTGACCTCTGTGTGAGTAGTAGAGATTCGTGTTCCGATCCCATTTCCTGGCAGAGTGTGGCAAACAGTCTGGTATTCACCGGACGGGATTTGATGAAGTTCACCACTTTAATTGCTGTTTGGAGAACATTGCGGAGTTGTGGCTCGAGGTTCTTGCTGGCGAGGGCCTCTCTGTGAATAATGCAATGAGTGAATTTGACATGCGGCACCCATTCCAAAACTTTAGCTTTCAGTCCCCTTCTTGTCCCCTGCATGGCACCAGCTCCATCTGTACACACAGAGATGCAATTTTCCCAACTTAGCCCCTCCTCACGCATTTTACTGTCCAGTTTGTTAAAAATGTCACGACCAGTGCAAGTTCCTTCAAGTGTCAAGCAAAACAACATATCCTCGTACATTTTTCCCCTCGTAGCTGTATCTTGCAAAAACAAGTAACTGTGCATTACTGGAAACATCCGTTGTTTCGTCAATTTGGAGGGAAAATCTTCCACTTTCTTCACTCGGTCAATGAGCTGCTCTTTAATGTCGTTGGCCATTTCACCAATGCGCCTCACCATTGTGTCATTAGACAGTGGAATAGTCTCAAGTGTGCTAGCTATTTTTTCACCATGCATAGCTCTGGTCATTGCAATCGCTGCTGGGCGGATCAGCTCTCTGCAATAGTATGGGCTTTTTGGATTGAGCAACCAGGTATGCCACTTCAAATGAAGCCAACAGGGCTTTGACAGGGATTGTAGAGTGCTCACGTACAGTCGTCTTTTGGCTCTGTAGTTCTCCCTCCTTACGACGAAAAAAATCTAATGGTTTGTCAATGTAGGATGGGTGTTTGGTTTGTAAATGTCTCTTCAATTTCACTGGTTTCAAGCTTTCGTGAGCAAGCACTTCTGAACACAGAACACACTGTGGATATTCCACTTCATTTTGGCTAGGCATGTGAATCCGTACTGCAGAAAGTCAGTCTGATATTTGTGACGCTTGTTGGAGGCCAAATCTGCCGCCGGCGCCTTAGTTTTTCAGTTGAACTTGTAACAGTTGGCCCACCTTCACATGTGTCGTCTTGGTCCGCATCTTGAGCTGGCAGACGTTTTTTGAACAACCACCAATCCATATTCAGCCACGTTGCAGTAGTTAGCTAGCACTAACATTGACTTTCAGCACCCGCCACTGTTCTCACTGTATCTCCTGTTCTCTCTCTCTCTCCACACACACACACACACACACACACACACACAAACACACACACACACACACCACACACACAAACACACACACACACACACCACACACAGTCCAAAAAAACCCAAAACACATTTCACTTGCTGCTCAAATCTGTTTCATAATGACTACATCATAACATTGGTATGGGAGATTTAATTGAAAAATCATTTTCAAAGAATATTTATGAATTTCTTTATTATATATTTGTTTGTTTATTTGTTTTAACAACCTTCCCGTGACCCCCAGGTTGAGAACCATTGATCTAGGGGGCCATTCCACTGGTCCACATCAACCGATCCATCATCCTGGTATCATGGCATCTTACCGGTGCTGAGTTACCAAGGCAAAATGTGAAGGTGTCCCATCGTGCTGAAACCATAAACGTTGTAACGTTGCAAGTGGCATATCGTCTAAGTCAGGCTCTAAGACTTCATTCAACATTGCTCCATATGTTTCTCTAGTTACAGTAACTTCAAAAAAGTATGGTCTGAGTCAGGTTATTCCATGGATGTCACACCAGACCATTACCCTTGGATCATTCTGAACATTGGTCGCTTCCGACCAATTGGGGTTCTCATTCGCCCAGTAATGGCAGTTATGATGGTTTACCATTCCGCTGAGTTGGAAAATAGCCTCATTACTAAACATGATATCAGAATAAATTGAAGGTTGCACTAATTCCTGTAGTGTTATCTAGTCACAAAACTCTTCATGTCTGTTGCAATCATCCCCGTGAAGCTCTTGCATGCATTGGACTCTGTAAGGGTGGTATTTGTTTCTCTTTAGAATGCATGCAACAGACATGTGACTTATTCCTGATTCTTGACCAATTTTTTGCGTTGATCTATGGGGGATCACAGCAACATTTGCTAAAATATCTACTGTGTGATCAGGATCCGCATTTGAGCGCGGATGACCACTTCTTCGTTTATCTGCCACACTTAAAGTTTCACAAAATCGTTTCATTAACTTTGACACTGTTCCTTGTTGAGGCATGGGCTTTGTTGGAGGTTGGTGATGGAATTCTTGACAAATTTCTCTCTGGCTTAAACCTCCAGCATGTAAGAGGATCAGTTCAGCTTTGTCTTGCATAGTGTAATCCATTTTCAGAGGTACTATCCTGGAAACAAAACAAACCAATTAACCAATGATTCCAGAATTTTTCTACATCCTGTACAACAACCACCATCCCTATACAATTAATCAGCTCTAAATCAATCAATTTCCTTTGTAGTAATTTTTATTTAGAAGTGAAATCTCAAAGCACTTTACGAAAAAGGAAAAGGGAACAGAAGAAAAATTACAAGTGCGATTGCATGAAGATGGGGATTTTAAGAGAGATTTCAAAACTAATAGTTGAGGCTCTGAAAAGTTTAAGAGGCAGAATTTCTACAGTTGAGGAGCATATCTGAAGAATGCTCAATCACCAAAAGTCTTCATCTTCATGTGAGGAATTAGCAGGAGATTCCCATTGTCCGACAACAGATTTATTTTATGGGGTGTACGATGTGATTAGGTTAGAAATATAAGCAGAAACCAATTTATATTTGACTATAAAGGTAATTTTTGAAATCAATGAAGGTGTACTGAGGGCCAGTGAAGTGTATCCTGGTTTATATTGCTCTTTATTACTTCACAAATATACGATGGCCTATTTAGCATTTCTATCTGAGCACAGGCTCATGATGTTAGGATCTAAGATTCAAATTCCATATGCTATATTGTGATTTGTCCATGTTACACTTATGCCCCTGTAATTGAGTATCCATTACCCAACTTGTAGTTTTGAGTTAGAGGCTTAACTTTTAAAGTTATGCATTTAATAGGGCCATTACAAAGTAAACTGGTAATAATTTAATTATCAATAACATAAAGCAAAGGAAAGAAGATAATGAACACATTGATTGTGATTTTCAGAATAGCACAAGTGGCTCCATCTCCAGGCTGTGCTGCTGGCCTAACATTCCTGCTAATGTTCACTTCCCTCTGCAGGATTCTTCCACTTACCTGGTAGGCACTGAAGAGGGTGTGATCCACAAGAGTACATCAGCCTGCAATGAACAGTCTGTGAAATATTACTGGGGTCACAAGGTGAGGCCCTCCATCAGAGGAAATGAGAAATAAGGTGCGGCTGACATTTTATGAAAACATGCTCTTAACGAGAATGAGCAATCAAAGATTGCAGACCCTCGTCAGGACTTGTTCTGTGTGGTCTTACCGTATGTATTTTATGGACATAATTGCATTCTAATTGTACTGTACATACTTTATAGATATACAAGTATTCAAATTATTCATACTTTATGGAGGTACTCGTTCGAATAAAATAACATCTTCTACTGGCTACCACTGGGTGGTAATTGTGGCCTATGTTAGCACATTCAGTGCAGACAAACAAACAAAGCAAGAGACATAAACAAATGGAACCAAAGTCAATACCCTCGCCTCTGGTGAGGGTAATTATCAACCTATAGCTGATAAAATCCTTTGTTTGTCTTGTCCTCTGCAGACCGATACCATTATTCCCAGAGACGAGTAGATAGTACCATTGTCATTTGGGTTTTTGATGGACATGGATTGGATTTTTACAAAGTGCGTGTAGTGCAAAGTAGGGTTAAGCAATTGGTTCACTCTGTCTGTCTGTCAGTCTATGATCGAGGAAAAACTTAATTTCAATTGGAATTTATATTTTGAACACTGCAGAGCACAAATCAGACCATGAATCGGAACACGAACCTGCTGTTTTGCAGTTCGTTGGCTCTGAAACTGGCAAATTGTATGGAATCTCATCCCAATTGTGCATGCTCACTGAGAAGTAAGTTAACTTTTTAGCTTAACTGGAATTGAACTCCAGACAAGGTATTATCATTGTGCACCATCCATCTGTCCGTCCATCTGTCCATCCATCCAACCGTCTCTTATTTTGACTTCTTCGGCCCGACCATCCATTCATCCATTGGGACCATACTCTGTGCAGAGCGTTGGTGCTGCCTAAGCAGTCTCCTTGGCCATTGGGCACAATCCTGGACGGGTCGCCACTCCGCCACTTCGGCCAAACCATTGGGCTGAAATTTGCAGCAACGTTCAGCTCCTGACTGATAATGGGGATTGCAAAGCTCGTTATGGTCACTTGAGTTTAAGTAGGTCAAAAATGGCCGAATTAGTAAATTTCTTCAAAACCTTCTTCTCAATGACCCACCAGTCAGAATGCTGCCAAATTTAGGTTACAACATTAGGCTAAGGCCCAGATAAACTTCAGGTCCAGTGGTCCTATTTTTTAGTCTGTCTGCCTGGCAGTCAAAGAAAATTGAAAATAATTCTCAACAGGAAACTTACTGTTTTTAAGGATGTTATAATAGTGGGGTGGCTTAGGGTGATAATTAATCGTTACAGGGCGGACAAAAGCGCCAAACTTTGTATATGGCTTCTTTTGGCCATAGGAAACAAATTTAGAAGGGGAGCCCTGATGAAATATTCTCGGTACGCGATCAGCGCAGTAAAATCCAAGATGGCCACCAACGAAAATTAAAAATCACATATCTCTGGTTCTAGAAGTGCTATCAACATAAATTTGGTGTCAAAATAGGGGGTTTTTAGGGTCACAAAACATCATTTTACACATATGAATGTCCTCTGCCAGCTTATTTTGTCATTATGACATATATGACTTCAAAAATAGAACTTTCTCAATAATATATTAGTATATTTATACAGCATATCAATACATGTGTAATTCCTGAACAATATATTATGATTCAGACTATAAGTCAATCAATATACCAAAATAAGCAGCACAACAACTGATATGAGTTGGCTTTCTTGCCTTTCATGAAAGTGATGTATCCCTCTTTGTTACATTTACATTTGCACAGAGGAGTGCAGCTGAGGTTGGCCTTGCCACACTTACAGTGTGAACAGTCACCCTCACAACAACATTTGATCAGCTCTCTACAAGCTCTGGATACTTCGGGGATAGTGATCCATGTTGGCACCCAAGTGTCATCGATTTTGCCCCATCCAAAATCTTGGGGATCTGGACACACCATCTGTACCTCAATACTTTGTGCCCAAATTCCAGCTTGGTATACTGCTCTGCGGGCATG
>CM068958.1:46453331-46475334 GCA_035128595.1 Eptatretus atami | reverse complement strand
GACCACATCCTTGTCAAAGTGGACATCTCTCTGGCTATTATAATAGTATTATAATATTATAATAGTCTGATAATTATCAGAGAACCATCTCACCGCCGTCGAGTCTGGCATTTCACTCAAGCCGACTGGCAGGGTCTCCAAGTTGTTTCTTGATAAATGTAGTGAGGAAAAGGTCTTCTCAACAAAGGTATTTAGATCCAAAATGGAATAAGTATATCAATTGCAGCTTTGATAGTCCTGTATTCTGCGGCCACTTGACAGCCAGAATTCCTCCGTGTGGATGAGCAAAGCGGTCTTTAATGTGCGGTCAGAGTAGAGTCCAAGAGCACATCCTCAAGCTCGATGACAGGTGTCGGGGCCAGATGGGTGTGAAAGGCTGGCGTATCCAGTCTTCTCTCTGGTGTCGTCTTTTGGAAGTACCTATTGAAGTGGGCAAGCAGCTTCTGAGGTGAGTAGCAATAAGTCATTTTATTGTTGGGATGTCATGGTCAAATGTCCATGAAGATTCTTCGAGCTCAGGACATTTCCACACTGCCTTCTTCGACTCGCGCTGCCCACCGCTCAAGCTTCTTATAAGCTGTAACCTTGTCAGAAAGCGTTGAGCGACATTGGTGTTTGGGCTTGGAGAGACCAAGTTTATTTTTTTTTTAGTCTGTTCAGTTTATCAATATGCCTGCCAGATATGCAAGGCCAGTCACCCATGTGGGTCGCGTCAGGTGTCAGCGAGGGTGGAGCCGCAATCTGAGAGAGGAAAATGGCGAACTCCTCACGCAGTTCAAACAGTCTGGTTAAAACTTTCCCCATGATAGCTATCTGACCTCTGTGTGAAGTAGTAGAGATCGTGTTCCGCATCCCATTTCCTGGCAGAGGGCAAACAGTCTGGTATTCACCGGACGGATTTGATTGAAGTTCACCACTTTTAATTGCTGTTTGGAGGAACATTGCGGAGTTGTGGCTCGAGGTTCTTGCTGGCGAGGGCCTCTCTGTGAATTAATGCAATGAGTGAATTTGACATTGCCGGCACCACTTCCAAAACTTTAGCTTTCAGTCCCCTTCTTTGTCCCCTGCATGGCACCAGCTCCATCTGTACACACAGAGATGCAATTTTCCCAACTTAGCCCCTCCTCACGCATTTACTGTCCAGTTTTTGTTTAAAAATGTCACGACAGTGCCAAAAGTTCCTTCAAGGTGTCAAGCAAAACAACATATCCTCGTACATTTTTCCCTCGTAGCTGTATCTTTGCCAAAAAACAAGCTAACTGTGCATTACTGGAAAAACAACATCCGTTGTTTCGTCATTTGGAGGGAAAATCTTCCACTTTTCTGTCACTCGCATGAAGCTGCTCTTTAATGTCGTTGGCCATTTCACCAATGTGCCTCACATTGCGTCATTAGACAGTGGAATGTCTCAATGTTGCTAGCTATTTTCACCATGCATAGCTTGCGTCATTCCAATCCGCTGCTGGGGCGGTCAGGCCTCTCTGCAATAGTTATGGGCTTTTTGGATTGAGCAACCAGGTATGCCACTACCAAAATTCAAATGAAGCCAACAGGGCTTTGGACAGGGATTGTAGAGTGCTCACGTACAGTGTCCCCTTTTGGCTCTGAGTTCTTCCCTCCTTACGACGAAAAAAAATCTAATGGTTGTCAATGTAGGATGGGTGTTTGGTTTGTAAATGGTCTCTTCATTTCACTGGTTTCAAGCTTTCGTTGAGCAAGCACTTTCTGGAACACAAACACACTGTGGATATTCCACTTCATTTTGGCTAGGGCATGTGAATCCGTACTGCAGAAAGTCAGTCTGATATTTGTGACGCATGTTGAGGCCAAATCTGCCGCCGGCGCCTTACGTTTTTCAGCTGAACTTTTGTAACAGTTGGCCCACCTTCACATGTGTTCGTCTTGCGTCCGCATCTTGAGCCTGGCAGACGTTTTTTGACAAACCACCAATCCATTATTAGCCACGTTGCAGTAGTTAGCTAGCACTAACATTTTACTTTCAGCACCCGCCACTGTATCTCACTGTAAATCTCTCTCTCTCTCTCTCTCTCCCTCACACACACACACACACACACACACACACACACACACACACACACACACCACACACACACACACACACACACACACATTTCACTTGCTGCTCAAATCTGTTTCATAATGACTACATCATAACATTGGTATGGAGATTAATTGAAAAATTCATTTTCAAAGAATATTTATGAATTTCTTTATTATATATTTTGTTTGTTATTTGTTTTAACAACCTTCCCGTGACCCCCAGGTTGAGAACCATTGATCTAGGGGGCCATTCCACTGCGTTCCACATCAACAAACGATCCTCATCCTGGTATCATGGCATCTTACGGTGCTGAGTTACCAAGGCAAAATGTGAGTTTCCCATCGTGCTGAAACCATAAACGTTGTAACGTGCTAAAGCTGCATATCGTCTAAGTCAGGCCTAAGACTTCATTAACATTGCACATATGTTTCTCTAGTTACAGTTAACTTCAAAAAATATGGTTTTTTTTTTTTCTTGAAAGGGTTCAGGGGTTTTAATTTTTTTCCCCCATGGTTTGTACACCCAGACCATTACCCTTTGGATCATTCTGAACATTGGTCCTTCCGACCAATTGGGGTTCTCATTCGCCCATAATGGCATTATGATGGTTTACCATTCCGCTGAGTTGGAAAATAGCCTCATTACTTAAACATGATATCAGAATAAATTGAAGGTTGCACTAATTCCTGTTAGTGTTTATCTAGTCACAAACTCTTCATGTCTGTGCAATCATCCCCGTGAAAGCTCTTGCATGCATTGGACTCTGTAAGGTGTATTTGTTTCTCTTTAGGAATGCATCAACAGACATGTGACTATATTCCTGTTTCTTGAAAATTTTTGCGTTGATCTATGGGGATACAGCAACATTTGCTAAATTTATCTACTGTGTTGATCAGGATCCGCATTTGAGCGCGGATGACCACTTCTTCGTTTATCTGCCACACTTAAAGTTTTTCACAAAATCGTTTTCATTAACTTTTGACACGTTCCTTGTTGAGGCATGGGCTTTGTTGGGGTTGGTGATGGAATTCTTGACAAAATTTCTCTCTGGCTTAAACCTCCAGCATGTAAGAGGATCAGGTTCAGCTTGTCTTGCATAGTGTAATCCATTTTCAGAGGTACTATCTGCGACAACAAAACAACCAATTAACCAATATTCCAGAATTTTTCTACATCCTGTTACAACAACCACCATCCCTATACAATTAAATCAGCTCTAAATCAATCAAATTTCCTTTGTAGTAATTTTTATTTAGAAGTGAAATCTCAAAGCACTTACGAAAAGGAAAAGGGAACAGAAGAAAAATTACAGTGCGATTGCATGAAGATGGGGATTTTAAGAGGATTAAAACTAATAGTTGTAGGCTCTTGAAAAGTTTAAGAGGCAGAATTTTCTACAAGTTGAGGAGCATATCTGAAGAAATGCTCAATCACCAAAAGTCTTATTTCATGTGGGAATTAGCAGGAGATTCCCATTGTCCGAACAACAGATTTATTATGGGTGTTACGATGTATTAGGATAGAAATATAACAGAAACCAAATTTATATTTGACTATAAAGGTAATTTTTGAAACAATGAAGGTGTTACTGAAGGGCCAGTGAAGTGTATCCTGGTTTATATTGCCTCTTTATTACTTCACAAATTATTCGTATGGCCTAAAATTTAGCATTTCTATCTGAGCACAGGCCTCATGATGTTAGGATCTAAGATTCAAATTCCATATGCTATATTGTTGATTTGGTCCATGTTACACTTATGAACCCTGTAATTGATTTTATCCATTACCCCAACTTGTAGTTTAGTTTAGAGGCTTAACTTTAAAGTTATGCATTTATAGGGCCATTACAAAGTAAACTGGTTAATAATTAATTATCCAATTAACATAAAGCAAAGGAAAGAAGATAATTTGAACACATTGATTGGATTTTCGAATAGCACAAGTGGCTTCCATCTCCAAGGCTGTGCTGCTGGCCTAACATTCCTGCTAATGTTCACTTCCCTCTGCAGGATTCTTCCACTTACCTGGTAGGCACTGAAGAGGGTGTGATCCACAAGAGTACATCAGCCTGCAAATGAACAGTCTGTGAAATATTACTGGGTCACAAGGTGAGGGCCTCCATCAGAGGAAATGGAAATAAGTTGCGGCTGACATTTTATGAAACATTGCTCTTAACGAGAATGAGGACAATCAAAGATTGCAGACCCTTCGTCAGACTTGTTCCTGTGTGGTCTTACCGTATGTTTTTATGGGACATAATTGCATTCTAATTGTACTGTACTACTTTATGATTTACAAGTATTTCAAATTATTCATACTTTAGGAGGTACTCGTTCGAATAAAATAACATTTTCTACTGGTACCACTGGGTGTAATTGTGGCCTATGTTAGCAATTCAAAGTGCAGACAAACAAACAAAGCAAGAACATAAACAAATGGAACCAAAGTCAATACCCTCGCCTCTGGTTGAGGGTAATTATAACCTATAGCTGATAAATGCCTTTGTTTGTCTGTCCTCTGCGACCGATACCATTATTCCAGAGACGAGTAGATAGTACCATTGTCATTTTGGGTTTTTGAGGACATGGATTGGATTTTTACAAAGTGCGTGTAGTGCAAAGTAGGGTTAGGCAATTGGTCACTCTTCTGCTGTCAGTCTATGACGAGGAAAAAAACTTAATTTCAATTGGAATTTATATTTTGAACACTGGCAGAGCACAAATCAGACCTGAATCGGGAACACGAAACCTGCTGCTTTTGCAGTTCGTTGGCTCTGGAAATGCAAATTTAGGAATCTCATCCCTATTGTGCATGCGCCTCATGAGAAGTAAGTTAACTTTAGCTTAACTGGAATTGAACTCCAGGACAAGGTATTATCATTGTGCACCATCCATCTTCCGTCCATCTGTTCCATCCATCCAACCGTCTCTTATTTTGACTTTCTTCGGCCCGGCCATCCATTCATCCATTGCGGACCATACTCTGTTTGCAGAGCGTGGATGCTGCCTAAGCAGTCTCCTGGCCATTGGGCACATCCTGGACGGGTCGCGACTCCGCCACTTCGGCCAAACCATTGGGCTGAAATTTGCAGCAACGCTTCAGCCTCCTGACTGATAATGGGAGGATTTGCAAAGCTCGTTATGGTCACTTGAGTTTAAGTAGGTCAAAAATGGTCGAATTTAGTAAATTTCTTCAAAACCTTTCTCTCAATGACCCACCAGTCAGAATGCTGCACAAATTTAGGTTACAACATTAGGCTAAGGCCCAGATTAAACTTCAGGATCCAGTGTCCTATTTTTTTAGTTCTGTCTGCCTGGCAGTCAAAGGAAAATTTGAAAATAATTCTAACAGGAAAACTTACTGTTTTTAAGGATGTTATAATAAGTGGGGTGGCTTATGGTGATAATTAATCGTTACAGGGCGCGACAAAAAAGCGCCAAAACTTTTTGCTATATGGCTTCTTTTTGGCCATAGGAAACAAATTTTAGAAGGGGAGCCCTGATGAATATTCTCGAGTACGCGATCAGCCGAGTAAAAATCCAGATTGGCCACCAACGAAAATTAAAATCACAATCTCTGGTTCTAGAAGTGCTGATCAACATAAATTGGTGTCAAAATAGGGGGTTTTATAGGGTCACAAAACATCATTTTAACATATGAATGTCCTTCTCTGCCAGCTTATTTGTCATTATGCATTATATGACTTCAAAAATAGAACTTTCCATAATATATTAGTATATTTATAACAGCATATCAATACATGTTGTAATTCCTGAACAATATTTATGATTCAGACTATAAGTCAATCAATTATACCAAAATAAGCAGCACAACAACTGATATGAGTGCTTTCTGCCTTTCATGAAAGTGATGTACCCTCTTTGTTACATTTACATTTTGCACAGAGGAGTGCCAGCTGAGGTTGGCCTTGCCAACACTTACAGTTGAACAGTCCCCTCACAACAACATTTGATTCAGCTCTCTACAAGCCTCTGGATACTCGGGATAGTGATCCATGTTGGCACCAAGTGTCATCGATTTTGCCCCATCAAAATCTTGGGGATCTGGACACACCATCTGTACCTCAATACTTGTGCCCAAATTTCCAGCTTTGGTTACTGCTCTGCTGGGCCATGTGATGAAGCAAAGCATCCTAGAAAATGAAAATATTTAGATTACTATTTGGTCCAAAAAACAACCCTTAACAAATTTATCAATAATTTTTTATAATTTAAATCCCTGCGTTGTAGGCAATTTGTCCATTGTCCGGATTTTTGTGACAGAATATGTCAAGCCTAGCCTTCATTAACATTCTCCAGGGGCTGGTTTTGTCATAGATATGATTGCAAGCCTCAAGACTTTGTTTAAGTGAGGAGATGGTGCATTCAAAGAGGCGTGCAAAGGATGCTTCAACCAGGTATGAAAGTTTTCTGTCACTTACTGTATGACTGCCAGGCCAGCCAGGTTGATTTTTTGCCTCTTCTCGGAAAGACGATGTCGTATCGCACCCAGTGAATGCGTGTGGTACCATTGGCATTGCCTGGGATTTTGCTGTCAAGACTGGAACAGATTCTGTTGATGCTGTAGTATCTTGAACTTCTTTCCCATTCCAAAGGCCACCCATATATCAGCCTTAGTAGGACTATCTGAGGACAATGGTATTTGCCAATTAGTATCACACTACATCGGTTGTCCACAGTACGGATTCAACTGACTTTGCCCCATGCGCAAAAGCATCTGAATGTGGACCCAGGTATTCGAGGATTCTGCCTTCCTCATGGTTTGTTGCAATCCAACATGTCTTC
This sequence comes from Eptatretus atami, assembly GCA_035128595.1. Taxonomy (NCBI): domain Eukaryota; kingdom Metazoa; phylum Chordata; class Myxini; order Myxiniformes; family Myxinidae; genus Eptatretus; species Eptatretus atami. Next base: position 46,468,467 of record CM068958.1, on the reverse strand, counting down.
ATCACAGCCCAGTGATATAACTGACTTCCCCTTAAAGCGAGCAAAATATATTTACTGCTATCAGCATAATTAAACTGATTGAATATAAAACTCACATTATAATCCTTGAATTTATCATGACTATCTGTAATGGTGTGTTAATAAACCTACCTGACGTGATTGTGTATAGCTTGTTGGGAGGGCATATTCATTTCAAGCCCTATTCGAGAGGAAGTCGACAACAGTTCCTTTGTTCATACATTTCCGAAAGAAAGTCTGCCAGTTGCGTGGCAGTTTTTGCCGGCTCAGAGACTTTCCTCTAATGCCTTTTCCGTTTCTCTTCTAGTGCGTAATCCTTCCAAACTGGCCAGGAAGATACGTATCCCATTACATGTCAACCCTTTTGCTGCTTATGCTAGCTGCTTTTGACTACGTTATGGAAAGAAGACCTTGCTGCTTATATTCATCAATGTGCTGACAGCATTAGTCGGCAGACAAGCAATTGGACAGCACCGTCCAAAACTTACAGTTTCAAAGTTAATAGTGATTCAGGCTGACCTGTTCCTCCAAACATTTCAAGAGTTCAGACTTTGTGCCTGTCAGATTAGAGTCTACCAGATTCTGACAGAGATGGAGGGGAAGGACTGCATTTCATTGCGAAAAAAAATCCTTCCAAGTCACCCTCACGGTTGTTGTTGATAGCAGTCTAAATGTATATTTATATTTTACAAAAATCACTTGTTTTTATTAAAGTTCAGCCTTACTTTACAATTAATGTTGGTCAACCATCCTTGCTTGTGTCAACTGTAACTTCATCTTGCGATGTGGTTAGAGAAGTAGGTCACATGGGGTGCCACGAATGTTTTATCACCAAAACAAAAAGGCTTTAAAGACACTCCTGCATTGAAGCTGTATGTTGAATAGCATTACTCATGTTTGTTTCTAATGTCCATCAGTTGTAAATTGCTCATTTGTATTAATATTTCAAACTAGTGTTAATGGTATGCATTTGGGGGGGGGGAAAAAAAAAGGGGGGGGCTTTTATCCTCCATTATTTCTGACAATATGCATTAAGAAATAAATCTTCTGATAAAAAAAATTCATAAAACATATTTCAAAAACATTTTTTTTTTGCTTTGAATGCACAAAAATCAAATTCCTGACCCTGAAAACCCCTATTTGACCACCAAATTCATGATCAATGGCACTTCTTAGCCACAGAATTATAGGATTTTTCATTTTCCTGGCACCCATCTTGATTTTGCCTGCATATATCACATACCGTGAATATTTTATTGGGCTCCCCTTCTAAATTGTTCCCATGGCCAATAGAAGCCTTTCATTACCAAATTTGGCGCTTTTGTCGCCCTGTTAACGATTGTCTGAAAATTGACCCATAGCACCCACTATAAAGGGCACAAACAACAGCCCACAAATAACGAATTTAACATGTCAAATAAGGTGGTTGAAAAAGAGGGTGCATCAATGATGGTAAAACATTCATTGCAATGTTCTTTCTACAGCTTTAAAACCTTATTTTATTTTAGTTGAATTTATATATTTGCATTACTAGAACATAAATCACCTTGTTTGCATTTCCAAAAACCTTTAGTTTAGCAATATTTGTGCAAAAAATTTATGCCGCTGTCGACCCATGTAAATTTGCTGCTCATCGCTCTTTAGGGCGGGAAATATCGAGATTCTGACAAAATGGCGGGCCCAGCGATTCCAACACCTGAGCCAATTTCGTCCAAAAGATCTGTTGTTTCAGTGCCATCTATTTCTCAAATATTGTTTCCAAATTGAAACAGCTTTCTCTGAGATAAGTTGGCGAAGGTTCAGCTCTGGACTGTTCAGTTTGACCCATCGGCTTTCGTGTTGATACCATCAACACTTGTTTGTCAACGTTCACAAACAAAGCGTAATATAGATTGCGCCTTCAGAATTTGCAAAGGCAAGAGTTAGAAAGACACTTGCCATGTCCTTTTTTCCGACTGTGTGGGTAAGGTTGTTCAGCTTACTTGTAGTTTTATCAACTAAAAACTGTAGTTTATCAACTAAGCCAAAATTTTGTATCGACAACGATTAAAATGCATAGACTTCATAGAGGAACAAACATTCCGGACTATAGACTAAGCAAAAATTATACAATCTGATTTCTAATTCAAGGGAAATAGCCACTGTACAGTCTTCCACAAATTCATTAATATCAGTAATATAGTGGATCTTGCCATTGAAATTGTGGATTTAGGATTTGATGGATGGTTTACATTTTACCACTTTCATCATAAAAGTATTTTGTTATTTTGATTTACTTTGTTCATACTCTATCTGCATGAGCACAAGTTAGTTAAACTTGTCACAAGAAGCAAAGGCCTTCACACCATAACCTTTCCATAGCAGTTATTGGGTTGCATTCACTCGGAATTGATACAAACAGCTCATGTTGTACTGATTTACCTTCCTAAGGAGGGGATTTTTCAGTTGGTGCTTCCTTTAAGTCTCACCATTTTCCACATAATTTATTTTCATGTTCCCGCTCTCACCATTTGCCTATTTGTCGATTTAGTGACAGTTCTGTGAGTAGAATGTAAAACTTGAAGAAACACCTACCCTTAATAGAAATGCAGCAAAGGAAATCAAAAGGGGTGACACTTCTGGGATCTTGTTTTAACATGCAAAATATTATGAAACTTAAGATAATGAACAGTTCTGGTTTGTCTATGCAACTGTTTACATTGATGATGCTTTAGCCCAATCAGTTTCCTGGATTTATGAGATTTTGGATTATGAAACAACTTAAAAAATATCAACATGTTCAGACATATCTGTTTAGTTTACTGTAAACTGGCTATTTTATATAAATTTGCTTGCATGGACAATCGACCTCCTACAAGATATGTAATCACACCTGAGTTACCGTCGCTACACTCAGAGCCTAGTTTCTCACAATCGTCGCCGGCAGTTGTCCACCGACTTGTGATCCATTAGGGGCTAATTCCAGAGAAATTGAAAAAAAAGACAACAATAAAATTTAAACCTCCAGGGATCCAAATAAAAATGATTGTTTGTGAGCCAAAATGGCCTGCAACATGAGCCACACCATTGTTAAGAAATAAATAAAATTATTACACAGAACAGAGTATAAATTAACAATTTCCAAAACACGAAATCACAACACCCACAGCAGTCCACAAGTGTCTGGCACTCCCGAGACTCACCCAAATCACATTGCCACAAAGGTATCTGCCTCTGAAAGCTCACCGATGATAGGCACCAAAGGTCTTTCCACCTCTAGGGTCTCGCTCCCAGGGATTCCACCCAATTGCCAGGATCTCAAGGGAGCTCCACTAATAACAGCTGCTGATGCCTCATTGACTCCCTGTCCCGAGGTCTTCATGAATTTCCACCCTGCTACACCAACCAATCCCATACCAAGGTCATCAGGAATCCACACCCTGAGACCTCCACAAATTTCATGCCCTGAGACATTCACCAATCCCAGCTTTGACAATGAAAATAATCCCCATCTCTCACCCGCTGATGGAACAACTGGAGGGGAGGCATCATCTCCTGCTGATGGGTCTTATTGCGATGGGAATGTGATTGTGTCGCTCTCGCCCTCACTCTGCCATCTTCCCACCTATTTTAATTTGACTCCTTACCTTAAAATATACACTTAATACAGGTAAGAAGTTCTTAATCTACATAAACATTGCCCCCCTTCTCCATTAAACATTATAATTACTTCCCATAATCTTATGCTTTTTTCACTATCACCCTTCCAAACACTCAATTAATTTCCTTAAATTTCAAGTATCAATTTTTTACAGTGATTTTTTTTCCTTATTCGTCTTTACATAAATACCTTTCCATCCCCTAATTTTCCCACCAAGGGTCCTGTATACAACGTTTTATGGGTCCCCATTTCATAAGGACATCTTTTGCCAGCTGCCTCTGCAGGATGGGCCATGCATACATATGGCACAACAGACAGGGGGCATCCAGTGTTTGATCTCTACACTGAATTTTGTGCCTGCAAAGATATTGCATGGTCAACAGTGAATAGCACTGTGCTTGCCACCAGCTCACACAATGCTTCTTCATCTTGGGACCTCAACTCCAAGTGATGATGGGGATGGGTGAAGATGGGCGGGAATTATGAGAATAAAAGAATGTGAAGTTCAACAGAATATGTAATCTGATTCACAAATCAAATTAATTTATGTTGATTTCTGAGGCATACAACAGTTGTATTAACAGGGAGATGGAAACTACTATTTGGCTTGAGTGAATATAACATGGATGAGAAACATGGAAATTTACCTGTATTTCACATGCACTAATTTTTTCGTACTTTGAACTTAATTTAAATCGAGAGATCAGATATGCCCCCCCCCCATCCCCGTCCCTCCACTTCCCTTACTCCCAGAGAAAAACAGCATAGTCAAAGAGCTGCCTCTGCAGCGACATGTGGTGTCACGTTTGAAGTTACACCGCATCCACATTAGTTTTAATAGTTTCAAAACATTTTTTTTTTTTTTTTTTTTTTTTTTTTTTTTTTTTTTTTTTTTTTTTTGCTTTTGTTGTTAATTTGAAATACAATTTATATTGGAATAAAACCAATTCGGTATGTAAGATGCATTTTGGCGTGAAAATAAATCTATATTCAGGATATAGTTAAATTACAGAGGGCAGCAGATTCACAGACTGACAGAGGATCAAAGGGGAACAGGAAGACATATAGGCCATGGGCCAGGGTAAGGTCCTGTGCACTCCACCACTCCTCCACAACCAAACAAATTGTATTTTTTCTGAAGCCTTGGGTTGTCCCAAGCATTGAAATAACATCTTAACATTGAAACTATAGAGATGCACGAGATATTAAGGGATCCCAGAGAAGGGGAAACCTGTGAAATCACTGGAATATGAAAATCACTGGAGCAGGAACTAGGTCTGGTCTGGAGAGGGACAAGCCCCTTTGTCGCTCTCCCATATCCCCCTCTCCTTTTGATGGAATCCATCCCAGGATCCCCTTCCACTCTTGAACCTGAAAGTAAACATGAAGGGCTGTGGTACTTTGCCACTGCTGATGTAGTTGGTAAGCCATGTGGTTTGAATGTAGACGTGTTGGAAGCCACCTTCTTCACAGAACTGCTTGTGCGGATGCCAGAGAGTGTAGCTTTTTCACTGGTGTTTCCCATTTGTAGATATTCACCAAGGCCTTTTTCTCCTGCAGCTATAACATCATCAGTAGAGATGACTGTGCATCAAAACACCCTTGGGCTTGCCTCACGAAAGTGAGTGCTTGTCTTGAATTTTATGAGCGAAAGCCCTTTACTGATTCCCATATAGGTAAGTACAGCAGATAGTGAAAGTATTGTGCACTTAATGATAAAAAGCATCCAGTTGGACAAGAGTTTGGCCATGTCAAAGGAAGATTTTTAGCTATAGGGCCATCGCAGAAAATGTCCTTGTGGCAGCAGTGGCAGCCATTTTCAAAAAGGCTGCAATTTCCAGCACTTTCCAACATAGTCTCATTACAATTTTGATTTATTGGTAACCATTTCACATTTGTAAAGTTATAAACAGTATTTTAAACCAAGAAATGCTGTCTGCCCTGCACATCCATGGTTTGTGCAATGTCATAGATCTGCTGTTATACCGATAAATAGTATGTAGGCGGATGCTCATACTCTGCTGTGAACTAAGTTTCACATTCTCTCTGACATTTCACAATAGTGTTGTAGATGGAAGAGCTGCTTAACACATTTAGACAGCCCTATACAGCCCTTCTTACAACCGCCATTCTCAAGATGTCCCGGAGGTCTTTGATTTTGCTTTGCTGCAGAAGTTTGTCCAGCATGCATCGCATTCCCCTATTTGTTGCCTTGTTCCATCCCCATTCGCTTGGGCTTGAAAGCTGAGGAGCTATAATCCATTCATTTGCTCCAGCAGTAACCGCTTGGTATGCAGCCCTCCTTGTGTTGTTGTAATTAATGCCTACCTTTGTTGGAGGAGACGATCAGTGGCTCTACCCTTCTGAGAAAAAGCTGTTTGTGGGCTGATTGACCAAACACTGCCTCACTACTAGCTACCGTTCATTCAGCAAGATCAAAAGCCGCTCTAAGCTGCTCCATTGAGTCATCATCAGACTCTGCGTGTAGCACTCAATGTGCAAAATGCTGATGTCACCTATTGTTGCACCTCATGAGTCCCATGCCAGTCTTCTTTCCTTGACCAGCAAAGAATGAGAACAGTGTCAATCCTATGAATGCATAACATTAGCAACAGAGCTTCACACTTCTCAGGACCAGAGCCTTGGCCATTTATGGTGACGCTCTGCCAAGATAGGAAAGTTTCATTCCCAGTTCCAAAGGCAAACCCAACATCTCAGGGAATGTTGAGTATGCTTGCTTGCTATCACTTGCCAGAACCACCACATAATTATCAATGGTTCATATTGAGATCTTTGTATAACCCTTGTTTCACAGCATCCTGCCAATTGTAGGCCCAAATGATTCTTGTATCGCTTCCTTGTGTTGCAGGGAGAAAAAGTCTTCTCATTCTCAACCACTGATTACAAAGGAGCCCCAGAGTGATGTGTGGTGATGACTTGCTTGTTAGTGTCCATTGATTTCCAATGCAAGACTGGCCAGAAAAAGAGAACAGTTCCACCTGTTCTCATTCAATCCTGAGAAACTTATTTCCAATTCCTAGGAACTAAGGTGGATGGCTTCTACACATCTTCTAACTCCTTTCCCTCTTCTTCTTCCAATGTACCTTGCCTTTTCAGACTGTCCCATTAAAGTAACTCATCCCACACAATGCCTACTGTCTTGCGCTGCAGGTGAAGCTTGATTTGAGGTATGAAACACTGTAGTTGCATAATCATCAAATGTTTTGGCTGGACCAGGTTGGCAGCATATGACACTGCAGCTCCATCAAGAACATAAACATCTGCAAGCTGTGCAGACACCACTGGTTTGTGAAGGAACGGAGTTCTTCCAGGCAGCCCACCACCACCAGGTGTGATTTTACTTCCAGTTCTCAACTTGCCCATCCTTTTCTTTCTGACATTCTTTCTTGACAAGAAAAAGGTGGCAAGCCTTGATTCTCATGTGAAAGAATCGTTTGAGCGTTCCCCATTTCTCATATCTGCGAGGCAATGCATAGTCCTGGTGAACAAATAACAGTTGTTCTTCAGTTGAGGGTTAGCTTGCTGATTGCTCCCTTTGACTTCTGTTGACTGGAGGCTGACTGAAGAGGGGCAGGTTGTTCCTCTTGATTGGGTCATAAAATACGTTTTTGTTTGGTTGACAAGTGTGCTCTGTGACATATGCTTTGTACTTGATCTTGTCCAAGCTTCTTCAATGTGATGTGACAGTGTCTATGTGACATTACGTTTTTACTGAATTTCTTGTCTCCAAGCTTTCTCAATGTGACGTACAGTGTCTATGACCAGCAGGATCAACAAGGTCTCCAGCTGTCCATATGAGAGAATCACCACTATCCTACAAAAGGAGATTCCTCCAGTCTTTCTATGTATCTCTCAGTGATTTGACATCTTTAGCAAATGCCTTGTTGTGTGTGTGGTGTCTGATCATGATGCCTGTGATCTGATTTGTTTCTCCTCAGTTGAGCTTTCAAACTCTTCAACAAACTTCATGCCATTTCAGGGCCACCAAAACCATCTATCGCCCTCAGTGGCTGGCTGGATTCTCAGTAGGCCAGCAGCCTCCCACCATCACCCTTCACTGCAGGCATTAATTTTGTTTCATGGGCCTGATTCTATTGCTATTGCAGAGCCATGCTTTCAACCTGTCTTCTTCTCAGCCACTGAAAACCACAAAGAGAAATACAAAACAGTGTAAACTTATTTCAAAGAAAAATACATGTATACATATTCAAAGAACAACTGCAATAAGTGATTATGAAAGACAACTTCCGTATACTTTACCTGTATTCTTTTCTGCATGGCCTCAGGTATATGTCGAAAGTTTCAGCTCTGTTAGCCCATTTTTTTGGCACTGGTGGATTCCTTTCTGGGGCACTGGGCTGAAGGCACACTGGTATACGATTGTGGCAACTGGACTAAGGGTCTTTCTTTGGAGCAAATCTGGTATCATCAACACCCTGCATGGCCCATTTCACTCCACTGGTGTTTCAGAATTGGATGCTGAAACAGGGATATGCCTGTTCCATGGAATGAATCATGAGCATTGGCGGAGCTTGCGGTTTTGTCTATGTTATCCAAACTGCAGTCAGTGGTGAAGAGAACACCTCTCAGATTGAGGAGGGGCAGAACCCACTTTTCTCAGTCTCAATAGTTGTTGACAAATCTTGTTTCTGTGATCAGTGGAGATGTCAGCACTCTGGTCATATGAGATAGACAGTCCTAAGTTTGAACAGAGTGTCTAAAGATCACACTTGGTTGTCTTTGTGTTAACCATCACTCCTAATAGACTGGCAGAGGTTCTCTCATGTTGGCTTGTGTCTTTTAGCACTTTGCGCAGTACAGGTCTCCGATGGTGCACAAAACTGTAACATCAACAGTTATGATGCATGATAGTACGGTTGAGGCACTGATGTGTTGAAACTTGCCTTGTGTGTTTTGATATTGGCCCGTTCAGGATCATAGATACTAGTGCAAGGAAAGGAACTTTGAACGATTCCTCTTGGCACTGATTACCAAATGAACATTATCTTGTTTTCATTTTCGCAGGTCTACTCCAAACTATGTTTGTACAAGGTTCAAGCAGGGACCAAACATCCTCATTGCAAATAAGATGGCAACCTCTCGGCTTTTGTTACTTACTATCATGTCTAGAAAATAGGCCAATATTTCGATCTTAAGCCTGTGGAGTGAAACACGTCCACTGAAGGCTCAGTACCAAGCTGCTCCAGTCTGCCTCAATATACAGTTTGACCAGGCTGACATAGTGGTGTACTGCTGCACTCCCCACTGTCCCTGCAAACTTCCTCAATTATAGGAAATCAGTCTCTTAGACGACTGTTTCTCATGGCTCTGTTATACAGAGACCACCACGCATTTTGGCTGGTACTTGCTTTCCTGTGCAATCAAGTCACCAACACTTCAATTTGGGCCAGCAGATACTTGTCTTCGATTGAAAGCGCACATTTCCTGACCCGAAGTATCAAGGTCAAATGTTCCATGCTTCATGGCAATGTCTCCCCAGCCTCAAATTCACTACAGAAGAAACATTTTTTAGTATGAGCTAAGGACTGCCCCATATTCAGATGGGTGAATATCTTGCTCACTTCTGTACTGGTACTTTTCTTCTGCTGATATTTCTTTTCTCCGACAATGCAGCTGTTGGCTGAATTTCAGCCTGCAAAGAGTTCATGAAATTTGGCATTATGATGTTTGCAGTGTTTGCCTCATTTCCGATCACCATCATCGAGTTGGAGCTGTATTGTAGGTATTTGCTCTTGGCACCAATCCGCCCAAATGCCTGAAGATTGTGGCTATTGCTTATGTAAACCTGCTCCCTCTGTGCTCGCCTTGAATTAGTTGGGCAGATCCAGTGACTCGGAGTTTCTTCCGAACACAGGAAACATTTGTCCAGTCCTAATTGGAACATGCTCTTACTGATATCCTTGCAGGGTGCTTAGCGATCCTTGATCTGTGTCCTTCGCCATTGTTCGCCACATATTTGAGTTGTGAGCACACCAAAACACTAATTAAATGTTGACCAACACCAGCGTTCACAATGTAGATTGACTCGCAAATGAAGTTAGGGTCAGCACCTGCAAGCAGAATAAACATATGTAAGTAAGCATCATTTCCAGGCCATTACATACATAACATACCATTACATACATATAGAAAACAATGCATAATACCCATGATTTACCATCCATTTTATTACATTGTCAGGTGACACCTAAGAAGTATCTCATAAGGTGTGTTCCCACTGTTTGGAAAAAGTGTGTTGTCACAGCCATCATGGAGCAAATTTGCAACGGCCCTATAGCCAGTTTATACTCTTGACATGCACTAATCACCTGCCAAATTTCATGCTTTGTATTCATTAAAGTGCAGCACAAACGCTCTTGCCACAAGTACGGATACACATCAAGTGTATAAGTCTGATCAAGTATGGATGATCATTCCCAAGTGCGCATACCTTTCATACATTCACATATCTGCGGAATAAGCAAGATGTTGTGGTCACATCCAAGGACAGCATGGAGGAAGAGATGTGTTTGCATATGTCCAGGACCAAAAACCGTTCCCTGACCAAACCTTGATGTTCCAGATGAGAAGGTTTCTTTGTGTTCTTCTTAGGCTCTGGGGGTAAGGAACAGGTCATGAGCCAAAACTTGCATGGCAGCACAGTATGATGAGGGTCTGTTGTCATCGCCGAACCGCACCACTGTTGGCTGTAGCAGACTCCACCAGCCTGTTCCGCCACAACACAAGAGATCAGCATCTCCTGAAGCATGATGGTGTCTGACAGTTCCTTCATATGCCTTCCCAAAATCTAAAAAAAATTTTTTTTAAAATAAGTACTAATTCAGGACTTTCCCTCACAAGATTTCTTAGACTTTTATATGTCATGGAGGATCCTACCGAGATACGATGCAAGATGAGAGAGCTTTTGGTTGCAATTTGTTCAAGGTCATTTGGTAAATAATGCCTGTACTCATAACAGTAATTTTGTCAGAGATTTTCAGTTACTCAAGGTGAAATTTTTGCTTGAATAACTTTATACAACTCTATTCAGTTGTTTTTACTTTGCACAGGGCTTTCCTCCATTCGTTGTTTTTTTTTTGGGGGGAAATGTTTACACATTCTTTTGGCTGATTTTTTATTCCACCACTTTCACATTTTTCTTGTTCCTCTTTCTGTCCAATATCCACCTTAGTAGTCACCAAGTCATGTTTGAAGTCCTTCCCTTTTTCATGATTTTCCTGCAGGCTGTACCCATCCTGGTGATCCCAGCTAGCGAGAGTCTGTCTTTCTCGCCTGCCTAATTGTGTTTCCTGGTTTCAGATGTCCTGCTAGTAGGAGATTGTGATGGCCAGGTCTCTGTGTACCACACGCTTTAATCTGAAACACCCCCACCCCCGATCCAACAGGTATACAAAAACGGACTAACAAGTATACAAAAGTGTGTGCTTTGCTTTGGGAGAGATTTCGGCACACATAAAATATAATTTGCAATTTTCCACTGCAGTCTTCATATTGCCAGGATGTTGCATTGTATTAAATCAGCACTCTATTGCACCTTCAAATTGCTTATGGGTTCCAGCAATCGTTGGTTCACCAGTGCTGAAAGATAGGCATATTACTAAGAGTATGGGCTTTGCATGTATATTCTTCGTGCATGGCAGCTGGGAATAGGTGCCTAAAATTGGTGGAGATGTAGTTAGCGATACTTTGAAATTTATTTGTCAGATATTCACCAGCAATGATCTGCTGCATACAACATGGTGGGAAAACATTGCTAACTATAATTGACACCTGGGAGAGCGCATACCTCTGCCAGGCTGCAAAGTTTATGTTTTTATTCCACTGATAGGCCAGATCCAGATCTTCACCAACATGTAATCGACTTGTTCTTTGTCACCTACCCAACTCATCCAGAAGTTTTGTCATTACCCATCCAAAACTTTTTCAAACATCATGCCATTGCCATTATGTATATAGTGTTTTTGCCCTTTATCTTCTGAACTGGTGAAAAATCACTTTTAAAAATTTCACAGTATCCAGATCTGGATCTTCATCAGTCTAATAAATTCGTCCTGCACACAATCCAACCTGTCCACCAAGTTTCGTCTGAATCAATCCATAACTTGTTGAGATATCCTGTTCACAAACCAGACAGAACAAACCAAACAGGGGTGAAAACATAACCTCCGTCCAACTTCAATGGTGGAGGTAACCAGATTCTTGAAAATGTGCTTGCTGAGAAACATATTTAATTTTAAAATGGGAGACTTTTTTTTAGAAATTAAGACATCATAGAAAGACTTTAAGAAATTCCACGCGAATGTGAAGAAATATGTAAATCTACACTTGAAATGTTGGAAAATACTCAAAATAATGATGAGCAAAAACCAAGTGGAAAAATATTATACCCAAAAAACAGGATTGAGCAAGCGCCAGTGCGTAGACAAAACCATATGGAAGCAAACAATGGAGAAGAATCAAATGAAGTGGAATTTTAATATGGAAAAGCACATCTTCGCCCAAGATAGGAAAGGGTGAAGGGCTGTGATTCTGATTTTATTGTTTATAGTGTGTGAACAATATTAGATTAGCACATACAGTGCGGAACATTACCACTGATGAGCCCAAAAAACATTATGACTACGACAGGTGAAGTAAATAACATTTTGATTAGCATTTGTTACAATGCACCTGTCAAGGGGTGGCATTATATTAGGCAGCAAGTGAACAGTCAGTTCTTGAACGTTGATTGTGATGCAGGAGAAAATGGGGAGTAGTAAAAGACCTGACGACTTTGACAAGGCCAAATTGTTATGGCCAGATGGACTGGGCAAGGCATCTCTGAAACGGCAAGGCTGTGGGGTTGCTCCCGGTCAGCATGCCGTGAGTACCTTACCGGACAGTGGTCTGAGGAGGACAAACCACAAACCGGGCGACAGGGTGTTGGCGCCCACCAGGGCTCATCGATGCGCGGAGGGCAACAAACGCTTCCTGATTGGTCAAACTGACAGAAGGTCTACTGTGGCACGAGTCACAGAAATTTTAATGGTGGTATGGGAGGAATGTGTCACAATTCCCACAAGTGCATCGCACCCTGCTGCACATGGCTGCATAGCCTGCAGACCGGTCAGGCTGGTGGCCCATGATAACACCTGTCCACCATCGAAATGCCTCAAATGGGCACGCGAAGCGTGGATGGACTTGGAGCAGTGCAAAAGGTCACCTCGTCCGATGAATCCGTTTCTTTTAGATCACATGGAATGCCGTGTTTCATGTGCAACCTTTACCTGGGGAAGTGATAGTCACCAGGATGCACTGTTGAAGACGAAAGCTGGTGGAGGAGTGTGAGCTCTGGGCAATGTTTCTCCTGGAAACCTGGGTCTGGCCATCATTGTGGATGCTCAATTTGACATGTGATCACCTACCTTAAACATCGTTGCAGACCAGTACCACCCTTCATGGCAATGGTATTCCCTGATGGCAGTGGCCTCTTTAGCACGGATAATTGCACCCTGCCACAAACTTGCACACATTGTTCGGGAATGGTTTGAGACATGATTGAAAGTTTCACGTGTTTGCCCTGCCTCCAAAGTTTTCCAGATCTCAATTCGATTGAGCATCTGTTGGGATGTGCTGACCGATTAATCCGATCCACGGTGGCCTCCACCTCACAATTTACAGGACTTGAAGGATCTGCTGTCTAATGTTTTGTGCCAGATACTACCAGACACCTTTCAGTGGATCTTGTAGAGTCCATGCCTCGTGGGTTGGCGCTGTTTTGGCGCACCATGGAGGAACAACAGGCATATTTGGGCAGGTAGTCTAATGTTTAGGCCTCATTCAGTGTACACACTGTACACGAGGTTTTAAACTTTGCATCACAACATCATTGAGAAAATTGCTCAAAGAAGAAATAACAAACAGACCAAGCCCAATATTTCTTGAATTAGAAAACTTTTTATGAAATGCATTTTCACATCTCTACATGGAAGGGTGGAGTCCTCTCAGCCCTATATCATGCTGCCACACTTTTCAATATAACCACTGGCAGGAGTGCCCGTCTCAAATGATATTTCATGGATGACTCACCTCAAATGCGAGCAATTTTTTTGGAGTGCATTTTGGTAGAAATGGGAATTCAACGTAAGTGATGATATGGGATGGGACCGTGACACGTGTTCCTGTTTACGATGTTTCAATGGCAGTCTGCTCAGAAGAAGAACTATCGTTGTGATTCAAGATATCCCTCAACCTCACGTTAGTGGATATCCTCAACTGCCTTCTTCCCCCTCTCTTGTCCCCCCCTCTCCCCCAGCACCACAGAGCCTTTTCTCCTCCTCATTTCGGCCCCCCTCCCCTAAGCATATCTGCAATCCCCACACTCTCTTCAACACCTCCTTACCTCCCCCCCCCCCTCGGTCCCTTGTCCTACCTTTCCCCCCTTCCCATCCCACCCCCTGCCACCAAAAGCCGTTTCCTCCCCCCCTCTTCATTAAACCAGTGTGGACCTCAAATATCCGGGGCCTTCGCTTCAAACCCTTCAGGAATCTTCCATTACAGGTACCACTGGACAAACCAGACATATCTGGGCCTTACACGAAACATTCCTCCTCCAAGACGTGTCTGACTCCCAAGTATCTCTTCCTGTTACTCCCTCCTCGGTTATGACAGACCTGAGCCTCGTCCTGGTGGAGAGTTTCTCTTCTCAAAGGACTCATTCCTCACTCTCCATGCACTGCCCTCACTCCCCCACACCCCCCAGGAATACCTCTGGCTATGACTTCCCTCCACTCCCACCTTCATGTTTAAATGTGAACTGTACCACCACCTCATAACAGTGATGACTCCATCTACACCTCACTATGCGAAAACAGGACCCAACTTCTATCTTTCTCATCACAAACTCTCTCTTCCTCATATTGTGGAACTTCAATTGTCATGATGCAGAATTGGCTAGGTGTGAGGTAACCTCCTCACCTTGTACATGGCACATTCAGCAAAGCTTTCTCGACTCATTGGGACTGACTCAATCGGATCAAATTTCCATGACCCCGGATCTCAACCAATGGTACATCAATCTCTTCTGATCTGATTTTGACAATTTCCCTGTGCAATATCTGCTGCGCTCATTCCTCCGGCTCCAAATCGGTTCTTTCTGACCACATCGCTTGTCAAATGACATTTCTCTTGGCTTATATATAATAGTATTATAATTATATAATAGTCTGATTAATTACGAGAACCATCTCACCGCGTCGAGTCTGGCATTTCACTTCAAGCCGACTGCAGGGTCTAAGCAGCCACACTTTAGACTGCGTCTTCCTATCGCTATTATCTCCACATAACTCATTCCTGGAATCTTTCAAACAAAGTTGCTCATCCCTCATGCACAGAATTATATTCCCTCTCGTCTTAGTTGCCACCCTTCCCTCCCGCCCTTGGTTCACTCGAAGCTTG
>CM068958.1:46430934-46453306 GCA_035128595.1 Eptatretus atami | reverse complement strand
AGCTTGTGGCGAGGCAGTTGTCCTGAAACAACTTGCCTTTGCCTCATAGAAAGCAAACCCAACTGAGGGTGATCTCAGTTCCTTCCATACAGCTTGGAACAAGTGTGTATCTACCCTCAGGAGAGCCAGAAAACCACATCTTTCGAAGCTCAAGTCTGAACTTTCAAACCTCTCTCCCTCCTCAAAATCCTGGTGGCATCTAATCTTGTTTCTTGATAAATGTAGTGAGGAAAAGGTCTTCTCAACAAAGGTATTTAGATCCAAAATGGAATAAGTATATCAATTGCAGCTTTGATAGTCCTGTATTCTGCGGCCACTTGACAGCCAGAATTCCTCCGTGTGGATGAGCAAAGCGGTCTTTAATGTGCGGTCAGAGTAGAGTCCAAGAGCACATCCTCAAGCTCGATGACAGGTGTCGGGGCCAGATGGGTGTGAAAGGCTGGCGTATCCAGTCTTCTCTCTGGTGTCGTCTTTTGGAAGTACCTATTGAAGTGGGCAAGCAGCTTCTGAGGTGAGTAGCAATAAGTCATTTTATTGTTGGGATGTCATGGTCAAATGTCCATGAAGATTCTTCGAGCTCAGGACATTTCCACACTGCCTTCTTCGACTCGCGCTGCCCACCGCTCAAGCTTCTTATAAGCTGTAACCTTGTCAGAAAGCGTTGAGCGACATTGGTGTTTGGGCTTGGAGAGACCAAGTTTATTTTTTTTTTAGTCTGTTCAGTTTATCAATATGCCTGCCAGATATGCAAGGCCAGTCACCCATGTGGGTCGCGTCAGGTGTCAGCGAGGGTGGAGCCGCAATCTGAGAGAGGAAAATGGCGAACTCCTCACGCAGTTCAAACAGTCTGGTTAAAACTTTCCCCATGATAGCTATCTGACCTCTGTGTGAAGTAGTAGAGATCGTGTTCCGCATCCCATTTCCTGGCAGAGGGCAAACAGTCTGGTATTCACCGGACGGATTTGATTGAAGTTCACCACTTTTAATTGCTGTTTGGAGGAACATTGCGGAGTTGTGGCTCGAGGTTCTTGCTGGCGAGGGCCTCTCTGTGAATTAATGCAATGAGTGAATTTGACATTGCCGGCACCACTTCCAAAACTTTAGCTTTCAGTCCCCTTCTTTGTCCCCTGCATGGCACCAGCTCCATCTGTACACACAGAGATGCAATTTTCCCAACTTAGCCCCTCCTCACGCATTTACTGTCCAGTTTTTGTTTAAAAATGTCACGACAGTGCCAAAAGTTCCTTCAAGGTGTCAAGCAAAACAACATATCCTCGTACATTTTTCCCTCGTAGCTGTATCTTTGCCAAAAAACAAGCTAACTGTGCATTACTGGAAAAACAACATCCGTTGTTTCGTCATTTGGAGGGAAAATCTTCCACTTTTCTGTCACTCGCATGAAGCTGCTCTTTAATGTCGTTGGCCATTTCACCAATGTGCCTCACATTGCGTCATTAGACAGTGGAATGTCTCAATGTTGCTAGCTATTTTCACCATGCATAGCTTGCGTCATTCCAATCCGCTGCTGGGGCGGTCAGGCCTCTCTGCAATAGTTATGGGCTTTTTGGATTGAGCAACCAGGTATGCCACTACCAAAATTCAAATGAAGCCAACAGGGCTTTGGACAGGGATTGTAGAGTGCTCACGTACAGTGTCCCCTTTTGGCTCTGAGTTCTTCCCTCCTTACGACGAAAAAAAATCTAATGGTTGTCAATGTAGGATGGGTGTTTGGTTTGTAAATGGTCTCTTCATTTCACTGGTTTCAAGCTTTCGTTGAGCAAGCACTTTCTGGAACACAAACACACTGTGGATATTCCACTTCATTTTGGCTAGGGCATGTGAATCCGTACTGCAGAAAGTCAGTCTGATATTTGTGACGCATGTTGAGGCCAAATCTGCCGCCGGCGCCTTACGTTTTTCAGCTGAACTTTTGTAACAGTTGGCCCACCTTCACATGTGTTCGTCTTGCGTCCGCATCTTGAGCCTGGCAGACGTTTTTTGACAAACCACCAATCCATTATTAGCCACGTTGCAGTAGTTAGCTAGCACTAACATTTTACTTTCAGCACCCGCCACTGTATCTCACTGTAAATCTCTCTCTCTCTCTCTCTCTCCCTCACACACACACACACACACACACACACACACACACACACACACACACACCACACACACACACACACACACACACACATTTCACTTGCTGCTCAAATCTGTTTCATAATGACTACATCATAACATTGGTATGGAGATTAATTGAAAAATTCATTTTCAAAGAATATTTATGAATTTCTTTATTATATATTTTGTTTGTTATTTGTTTTAACAACCTTCCCGTGACCCCCAGGTTGAGAACCATTGATCTAGGGGGCCATTCCACTGCGTTCCACATCAACAAACGATCCTCATCCTGGTATCATGGCATCTTACGGTGCTGAGTTACCAAGGCAAAATGTGAGTTTCCCATCGTGCTGAAACCATAAACGTTGTAACGTGCTAAAGCTGCATATCGTCTAAGTCAGGCCTAAGACTTCATTAACATTGCACATATGTTTCTCTAGTTACAGTTAACTTCAAAAAATATGGTTTTTTTTTTTTCTTGAAAGGGTTCAGGGGTTTTAATTTTTTTCCCCCATGGTTTGTACACCCAGACCATTACCCTTTGGATCATT
Organism: Eptatretus atami; assembly: GCA_035128595.1. Lineage (NCBI taxonomy): Eukaryota > Metazoa > Chordata > Myxini > Myxiniformes > Myxinidae > Eptatretus > Eptatretus atami. The sequence continues at coordinate 46,450,634 of CM068958.1, read as the reverse complement.
CTGAACATTGGTCCTTCCGACCAATTGGGGTTCTCATTCGCCCATAATGGCATTATGATGGTTTACCATTCCGCTGAGTTGGAAAATAGCCTCATTACTTAAACATGATATCAGAATAAATTGAAGGTTGCACTAATTCCTGTTAGTGTTTATCTAGTCACAAACTCTTCATGTCTGTGCAATCATCCCCGTGAAAGCTCTTGCATGCATTGGACTCTGTAAGGTGTATTTGTTTCTCTTTAGGAATGCATCAACAGACATGTGACTATATTCCTGTTTCTTGAAAATTTTTGCGTTGATCTATGGGGATACAGCAACATTTGCTAAATTTATCTACTGTGTTGATCAGGATCCGCATTTGAGCGCGGATGACCACTTCTTCGTTTATCTGCCACACTTAAAGTTTTTCACAAAATCGTTTTCATTAACTTTTGACACGTTCCTTGTTGAGGCATGGGCTTTGTTGGGGTTGGTGATGGAATTCTTGACAAAATTTCTCTCTGGCTTAAACCTCCAGCATGTAAGAGGATCAGGTTCAGCTTGTCTTGCATAGTGTAATCCATTTTCAGAGGTACTATCTGCGACAACAAAACAACCAATTAACCAATATTCCAGAATTTTTCTACATCCTGTTACAACAACCACCATCCCTATACAATTAAATCAGCTCTAAATCAATCAAATTTCCTTTGTAGTAATTTTTATTTAGAAGTGAAATCTCAAAGCACTTACGAAAAGGAAAAGGGAACAGAAGAAAAATTACAGTGCGATTGCATGAAGATGGGGATTTTAAGAGGATTAAAACTAATAGTTGTAGGCTCTTGAAAAGTTTAAGAGGCAGAATTTTCTACAAGTTGAGGAGCATATCTGAAGAAATGCTCAATCACCAAAAGTCTTATTTCATGTGGGAATTAGCAGGAGATTCCCATTGTCCGAACAACAGATTTATTATGGGTGTTACGATGTATTAGGATAGAAATATAACAGAAACCAAATTTATATTTGACTATAAAGGTAATTTTTGAAACAATGAAGGTGTTACTGAAGGGCCAGTGAAGTGTATCCTGGTTTATATTGCCTCTTTATTACTTCACAAATTATTCGTATGGCCTAAAATTTAGCATTTCTATCTGAGCACAGGCCTCATGATGTTAGGATCTAAGATTCAAATTCCATATGCTATATTGTTGATTTGGTCCATGTTACACTTATGAACCCTGTAATTGATTTTATCCATTACCCCAACTTGTAGTTTAGTTTAGAGGCTTAACTTTAAAGTTATGCATTTATAGGGCCATTACAAAGTAAACTGGTTAATAATTAATTATCCAATTAACATAAAGCAAAGGAAAGAAGATAATTTGAACACATTGATTGGATTTTCGAATAGCACAAGTGGCTTCCATCTCCAAGGCTGTGCTGCTGGCCTAACATTCCTGCTAATGTTCACTTCCCTCTGCAGGATTCTTCCACTTACCTGGTAGGCACTGAAGAGGGTGTGATCCACAAGAGTACATCAGCCTGCAAATGAACAGTCTGTGAAATATTACTGGGTCACAAGGTGAGGGCCTCCATCAGAGGAAATGGAAATAAGTTGCGGCTGACATTTTATGAAACATTGCTCTTAACGAGAATGAGGACAATCAAAGATTGCAGACCCTTCGTCAGACTTGTTCCTGTGTGGTCTTACCGTATGTTTTTATGGGACATAATTGCATTCTAATTGTACTGTACTACTTTATGATTTACAAGTATTTCAAATTATTCATACTTTAGGAGGTACTCGTTCGAATAAAATAACATTTTCTACTGGTACCACTGGGTGTAATTGTGGCCTATGTTAGCAATTCAAAGTGCAGACAAACAAACAAAGCAAGAACATAAACAAATGGAACCAAAGTCAATACCCTCGCCTCTGGTTGAGGGTAATTATAACCTATAGCTGATAAATGCCTTTGTTTGTCTGTCCTCTGCGACCGATACCATTATTCCAGAGACGAGTAGATAGTACCATTGTCATTTTGGGTTTTTGAGGACATGGATTGGATTTTTACAAAGTGCGTGTAGTGCAAAGTAGGGTTAGGCAATTGGTCACTCTTCTGCTGTCAGTCTATGACGAGGAAAAAAACTTAATTTCAATTGGAATTTATATTTTGAACACTGGCAGAGCACAAATCAGACCTGAATCGGGAACACGAAACCTGCTGCTTTTGCAGTTCGTTGGCTCTGGAAATGCAAATTTAGGAATCTCATCCCTATTGTGCATGCGCCTCATGAGAAGTAAGTTAACTTTAGCTTAACTGGAATTGAACTCCAGGACAAGGTATTATCATTGTGCACCATCCATCTTCCGTCCATCTGTTCCATCCATCCAACCGTCTCTTATTTTGACTTTCTTCGGCCCGGCCATCCATTCATCCATTGCGGACCATACTCTGTTTGCAGAGCGTGGATGCTGCCTAAGCAGTCTCCTGGCCATTGGGCACATCCTGGACGGGTCGCGACTCCGCCACTTCGGCCAAACCATTGGGCTGAAATTTGCAGCAACGCTTCAGCCTCCTGACTGATAATGGGAGGATTTGCAAAGCTCGTTATGGTCACTTGAGTTTAAGTAGGTCAAAAATGGTCGAATTTAGTAAATTTCTTCAAAACCTTTCTCTCAATGACCCACCAGTCAGAATGCTGCACAAATTTAGGTTACAACATTAGGCTAAGGCCCAGATTAAACTTCAGGATCCAGTGTCCTATTTTTTTAGTTCTGTCTGCCTGGCAGTCAAAGGAAAATTTGAAAATAATTCTAACAGGAAAACTTACTGTTTTTAAGGATGTTATAATAAGTGGGGTGGCTTATGGTGATAATTAATCGTTACAGGGCGCGACAAAAAAGCGCCAAAACTTTTTGCTATATGGCTTCTTTTTGGCCATAGGAAACAAATTTTAGAAGGGGAGCCCTGATGAATATTCTCGAGTACGCGATCAGCCGAGTAAAAATCCAGATTGGCCACCAACGAAAATTAAAATCACAATCTCTGGTTCTAGAAGTGCTGATCAACATAAATTGGTGTCAAAATAGGGGGTTTTATAGGGTCACAAAACATCATTTTAACATATGAATGTCCTTCTCTGCCAGCTTATTTGTCATTATGCATTATATGACTTCAAAAATAGAACTTTCCATAATATATTAGTATATTTATAACAGCATATCAATACATGTTGTAATTCCTGAACAATATTTATGATTCAGACTATAAGTCAATCAATTATACCAAAATAAGCAGCACAACAACTGATATGAGTGCTTTCTGCCTTTCATGAAAGTGATGTACCCTCTTTGTTACATTTACATTTTGCACAGAGGAGTGCCAGCTGAGGTTGGCCTTGCCAACACTTACAGTTGAACAGTCCCCTCACAACAACATTTGATTCAGCTCTCTACAAGCCTCTGGATACTCGGGATAGTGATCCATGTTGGCACCAAGTGTCATCGATTTTGCCCCATCAAAATCTTGGGGATCTGGACACACCATCTGTACCTCAATACTTGTGCCCAAATTTCCAGCTTTGGTTACTGCTCTGCTGGGCCATGTGATGAAGCAAAGCATCCTAGAAAATGAAAATATTTAGATTACTATTTGGTCCAAAAAACAACCCTTAACAAATTTATCAATAATTTTTTATAATTTAAATCCCTGCGTTGTAGGCAATTTGTCCATTGTCCGGATTTTTGTGACAGAATATGTCAAGCCTAGCCTTCATTAACATTCTCCAGGGGCTGGTTTTGTCATAGATATGATTGCAAGCCTCAAGACTTTGTTTAAGTGAGGAGATGGTGCATTCAAAGAGGCGTGCAAAGGATGCTTCAACCAGGTATGAAAGTTTTCTGTCACTTACTGTATGACTGCCAGGCCAGCCAGGTTGATTTTTTGCCTCTTCTCGGAAAGACGATGTCGTATCGCACCCAGTGAATGCGTGTGGTACCATTGGCATTGCCTGGGATTTTGCTGTCAAGACTGGAACAGATTCTGTTGATGCTGTAGTATCTTGAACTTCTTTCCCATTCCAAAGGCCACCCATATATCAGCCTTAGTAGGACTATCTGAGGACAATGGTATTTGCCAATTAGTATCACACTACATCGGTTGTCCACAGTACGGATTCAACTGACTTTGCCCCATGCGCAAAAGCATCTGAATGTGGACCCAGGTATTCGAGGATTCTGCCTTCCTCATGGTTTGTTGCAATCCAACATGTCTTCATCACAGCCCAGTGATATAACTGACTTCCCCTTAAAGCGAGCAAAATATATTTACTGCTATCAGCATAATTAAACTGATTGAATATAAAACTCACATTATAATCCTTGAATTTATCATGACTATCTGTAATGGTGTGTTAATAAACCTACCTGACGTGATTGTGTATAGCTTGTTGGGAGGGCATATTCATTTCAAGCCCTATTCGAGAGGAAGTCGACAACAGTTCCTTTGTTCATACATTTCCGAAAGAAAGTCTGCCAGTTGCGTGGCAGTTTTTGCCGGCTCAGAGACTTTCCTCTAATGCCTTTTCCGTTTCTCTTCTAGTGCGTAATCCTTCCAAACTGGCCAGGAAGATACGTATCCCATTACATGTCAACCCTTTTGCTGCTTATGCTAGCTGCTTTTGACTACGTTATGGAAAGAAGACCTTGCTGCTTATATTCATCAATGTGCTGACAGCATTAGTCGGCAGACAAGCAATTGGACAGCACCGTCCAAAACTTACAGTTTCAAAGTTAATAGTGATTCAGGCTGACCTGTTCCTCCAAACATTTCAAGAGTTCAGACTTTGTGCCTGTCAGATTAGAGTCTACCAGATTCTGACAGAGATGGAGGGGAAGGACTGCATTTCATTGCGAAAAAAAATCCTTCCAAGTCACCCTCACGGTTGTTGTTGATAGCAGTCTAAATGTATATTTATATTTTACAAAAATCACTTGTTTTTATTAAAGTTCAGCCTTACTTTACAATTAATGTTGGTCAACCATCCTTGCTTGTGTCAACTGTAACTTCATCTTGCGATGTGGTTAGAGAAGTAGGTCACATGGGGTGCCACGAATGTTTTATCACCAAAACAAAAAGGCTTTAAAGACACTCCTGCATTGAAGCTGTATGTTGAATAGCATTACTCATGTTTGTTTCTAATGTCCATCAGTTGTAAATTGCTCATTTGTATTAATATTTCAAACTAGTGTTAATGGTATGCATTTGGGGGGGGGGAAAAAAAAAGGGGGGGGCTTTTATCCTCCATTATTTCTGACAATATGCATTAAGAAATAAATCTTCTGATAAAAAAAATTCATAAAACATATTTCAAAAACATTTTTTTTTTGCTTTGAATGCACAAAAATCAAATTCCTGACCCTGAAAACCCCTATTTGACCACCAAATTCATGATCAATGGCACTTCTTAGCCACAGAATTATAGGATTTTTCATTTTCCTGGCACCCATCTTGATTTTGCCTGCATATATCACATACCGTGAATATTTTATTGGGCTCCCCTTCTAAATTGTTCCCATGGCCAATAGAAGCCTTTCATTACCAAATTTGGCGCTTTTGTCGCCCTGTTAACGATTGTCTGAAAATTGACCCATAGCACCCACTATAAAGGGCACAAACAACAGCCCACAAATAACGAATTTAACATGTCAAATAAGGTGGTTGAAAAAGAGGGTGCATCAATGATGGTAAAACATTCATTGCAATGTTCTTTCTACAGCTTTAAAACCTTATTTTATTTTAGTTGAATTTATATATTTGCATTACTAGAACATAAATCACCTTGTTTGCATTTCCAAAAACCTTTAGTTTAGCAATATTTGTGCAAAAAATTTATGCCGCTGTCGACCCATGTAAATTTGCTGCTCATCGCTCTTTAGGGCGGGAAATATCGAGATTCTGACAAAATGGCGGGCCCAGCGATTCCAACACCTGAGCCAATTTCGTCCAAAAGATCTGTTGTTTCAGTGCCATCTATTTCTCAAATATTGTTTCCAAATTGAAACAGCTTTCTCTGAGATAAGTTGGCGAAGGTTCAGCTCTGGACTGTTCAGTTTGACCCATCGGCTTTCGTGTTGATACCATCAACACTTGTTTGTCAACGTTCACAAACAAAGCGTAATATAGATTGCGCCTTCAGAATTTGCAAAGGCAAGAGTTAGAAAGACACTTGCCATGTCCTTTTTTCCGACTGTGTGGGTAAGGTTGTTCAGCTTACTTGTAGTTTTATCAACTAAAAACTGTAGTTTATCAACTAAGCCAAAATTTTGTATCGACAACGATTAAAATGCATAGACTTCATAGAGGAACAAACATTCCGGACTATAGACTAAGCAAAAATTATACAATCTGATTTCTAATTCAAGGGAAATAGCCACTGTACAGTCTTCCACAAATTCATTAATATCAGTAATATAGTGGATCTTGCCATTGAAATTGTGGATTTAGGATTTGATGGATGGTTTACATTTTACCACTTTCATCATAAAAGTATTTTGTTATTTTGATTTACTTTGTTCATACTCTATCTGCATGAGCACAAGTTAGTTAAACTTGTCACAAGAAGCAAAGGCCTTCACACCATAACCTTTCCATAGCAGTTATTGGGTTGCATTCACTCGGAATTGATACAAACAGCTCATGTTGTACTGATTTACCTTCCTAAGGAGGGGATTTTTCAGTTGGTGCTTCCTTTAAGTCTCACCATTTTCCACATAATTTATTTTCATGTTCCCGCTCTCACCATTTGCCTATTTGTCGATTTAGTGACAGTTCTGTGAGTAGAATGTAAAACTTGAAGAAACACCTACCCTTAATAGAAATGCAGCAAAGGAAATCAAAAGGGGTGACACTTCTGGGATCTTGTTTTAACATGCAAAATATTATGAAACTTAAGATAATGAACAGTTCTGGTTTGTCTATGCAACTGTTTACATTGATGATGCTTTAGCCCAATCAGTTTCCTGGATTTATGAGATTTTGGATTATGAAACAACTTAAAAAATATCAACATGTTCAGACATATCTGTTTAGTTTACTGTAAACTGGCTATTTTATATAAATTTGCTTGCATGGACAATCGACCTCCTACAAGATATGTAATCACACCTGAGTTACCGTCGCTACACTCAGAGCCTAGTTTCTCACAATCGTCGCCGGCAGTTGTCCACCGACTTGTGATCCATTAGGGGCTAATTCCAGAGAAATTGAAAAAAAAGACAACAATAAAATTTAAACCTCCAGGGATCCAAATAAAAATGATTGTTTGTGAGCCAAAATGGCCTGCAACATGAGCCACACCATTGTTAAGAAATAAATAAAATTATTACACAGAACAGAGTATAAATTAACAATTTCCAAAACACGAAATCACAACACCCACAGCAGTCCACAAGTGTCTGGCACTCCCGAGACTCACCCAAATCACATTGCCACAAAGGTATCTGCCTCTGAAAGCTCACCGATGATAGGCACCAAAGGTCTTTCCACCTCTAGGGTCTCGCTCCCAGGGATTCCACCCAATTGCCAGGATCTCAAGGGAGCTCCACTAATAACAGCTGCTGATGCCTCATTGACTCCCTGTCCCGAGGTCTTCATGAATTTCCACCCTGCTACACCAACCAATCCCATACCAAGGTCATCAGGAATCCACACCCTGAGACCTCCACAAATTTCATGCCCTGAGACATTCACCAATCCCAGCTTTGACAATGAAAATAATCCCCATCTCTCACCCGCTGATGGAACAACTGGAGGGGAGGCATCATCTCCTGCTGATGGGTCTTATTGCGATGGGAATGTGATTGTGTCGCTCTCGCCCTCACTCTGCCATCTTCCCACCTATTTTAATTTGACTCCTTACCTTAAAATATACACTTAATACAGGTAAGAAGTTCTTAATCTACATAAACATTGCCCCCCTTCTCCATTAAACATTATAATTACTTCCCATAATCTTATGCTTTTTTCACTATCACCCTTCCAAACACTCAATTAATTTCCTTAAATTTCAAGTATCAATTTTTTACAGTGATTTTTTTTCCTTATTCGTCTTTACATAAATACCTTTCCATCCCCTAATTTTCCCACCAAGGGTCCTGTATACAACGTTTTATGGGTCCCCATTTCATAAGGACATCTTTTGCCAGCTGCCTCTGCAGGATGGGCCATGCATACATATGGCACAACAGACAGGGGGCATCCAGTGTTTGATCTCTACACTGAATTTTGTGCCTGCAAAGATATTGCATGGTCAACAGTGAATAGCACTGTGCTTGCCACCAGCTCACACAATGCTTCTTCATCTTGGGACCTCAACTCCAAGTGATGATGGGGATGGGTGAAGATGGGCGGGAATTATGAGAATAAAAGAATGTGAAGTTCAACAGAATATGTAATCTGATTCACAAATCAAATTAATTTATGTTGATTTCTGAGGCATACAACAGTTGTATTAACAGGGAGATGGAAACTACTATTTGGCTTGAGTGAATATAACATGGATGAGAAACATGGAAATTTACCTGTATTTCACATGCACTAATTTTTTCGTACTTTGAACTTAATTTAAATCGAGAGATCAGATATGCCCCCCCCCCATCCCCGTCCCTCCACTTCCCTTACTCCCAGAGAAAAACAGCATAGTCAAAGAGCTGCCTCTGCAGCGACATGTGGTGTCACGTTTGAAGTTACACCGCATCCACATTAGTTTTAATAGTTTCAAAACATTTTTTTTTTTTTTTTTTTTTTTTTTTTTTTTTTTTTTTTTTTTTTTTTGCTTTTGTTGTTAATTTGAAATACAATTTATATTGGAATAAAACCAATTCGGTATGTAAGATGCATTTTGGCGTGAAAATAAATCTATATTCAGGATATAGTTAAATTACAGAGGGCAGCAGATTCACAGACTGACAGAGGATCAAAGGGGAACAGGAAGACATATAGGCCATGGGCCAGGGTAAGGTCCTGTGCACTCCACCACTCCTCCACAACCAAACAAATTGTATTTTTTCTGAAGCCTTGGGTTGTCCCAAGCATTGAAATAACATCTTAACATTGAAACTATAGAGATGCACGAGATATTAAGGGATCCCAGAGAAGGGGAAACCTGTGAAATCACTGGAATATGAAAATCACTGGAGCAGGAACTAGGTCTGGTCTGGAGAGGGACAAGCCCCTTTGTCGCTCTCCCATATCCCCCTCTCCTTTTGATGGAATCCATCCCAGGATCCCCTTCCACTCTTGAACCTGAAAGTAAACATGAAGGGCTGTGGTACTTTGCCACTGCTGATGTAGTTGGTAAGCCATGTGGTTTGAATGTAGACGTGTTGGAAGCCACCTTCTTCACAGAACTGCTTGTGCGGATGCCAGAGAGTGTAGCTTTTTCACTGGTGTTTCCCATTTGTAGATATTCACCAAGGCCTTTTTCTCCTGCAGCTATAACATCATCAGTAGAGATGACTGTGCATCAAAACACCCTTGGGCTTGCCTCACGAAAGTGAGTGCTTGTCTTGAATTTTATGAGCGAAAGCCCTTTACTGATTCCCATATAGGTAAGTACAGCAGATAGTGAAAGTATTGTGCACTTAATGATAAAAAGCATCCAGTTGGACAAGAGTTTGGCCATGTCAAAGGAAGATTTTTAGCTATAGGGCCATCGCAGAAAATGTCCTTGTGGCAGCAGTGGCAGCCATTTTCAAAAAGGCTGCAATTTCCAGCACTTTCCAACATAGTCTCATTACAATTTTGATTTATTGGTAACCATTTCACATTTGTAAAGTTATAAACAGTATTTTAAACCAAGAAATGCTGTCTGCCCTGCACATCCATGGTTTGTGCAATGTCATAGATCTGCTGTTATACCGATAAATAGTATGTAGGCGGATGCTCATACTCTGCTGTGAACTAAGTTTCACATTCTCTCTGACATTTCACAATAGTGTTGTAGATGGAAGAGCTGCTTAACACATTTAGACAGCCCTATACAGCCCTTCTTACAACCGCCATTCTCAAGATGTCCCGGAGGTCTTTGATTTTGCTTTGCTGCAGAAGTTTGTCCAGCATGCATCGCATTCCCCTATTTGTTGCCTTGTTCCATCCCCATTCGCTTGGGCTTGAAAGCTGAGGAGCTATAATCCATTCATTTGCTCCAGCAGTAACCGCTTGGTATGCAGCCCTCCTTGTGTTGTTGTAATTAATGCCTACCTTTGTTGGAGGAGACGATCAGTGGCTCTACCCTTCTGAGAAAAAGCTGTTTGTGGGCTGATTGACCAAACACTGCCTCACTACTAGCTACCGTTCATTCAGCAAGATCAAAAGCCGCTCTAAGCTGCTCCATTGAGTCATCATCAGACTCTGCGTGTAGCACTCAATGTGCAAAATGCTGATGTCACCTATTGTTGCACCTCATGAGTCCCATGCCAGTCTTCTTTCCTTGACCAGCAAAGAATGAGAACAGTGTCAATCCTATGAATGCATAACATTAGCAACAGAGCTTCACACTTCTCAGGACCAGAGCCTTGGCCATTTATGGTGACGCTCTGCCAAGATAGGAAAGTTTCATTCCCAGTTCCAAAGGCAAACCCAACATCTCAGGGAATGTTGAGTATGCTTGCTTGCTATCACTTGCCAGAACCACCACATAATTATCAATGGTTCATATTGAGATCTTTGTATAACCCTTGTTTCACAGCATCCTGCCAATTGTAGGCCCAAATGATTCTTGTATCGCTTCCTTGTGTTGCAGGGAGAAAAAGTCTTCTCATTCTCAACCACTGATTACAAAGGAGCCCCAGAGTGATGTGTGGTGATGACTTGCTTGTTAGTGTCCATTGATTTCCAATGCAAGACTGGCCAGAAAAAGAGAACAGTTCCACCTGTTCTCATTCAATCCTGAGAAACTTATTTCCAATTCCTAGGAACTAAGGTGGATGGCTTCTACACATCTTCTAACTCCTTTCCCTCTTCTTCTTCCAATGTACCTTGCCTTTTCAGACTGTCCCATTAAAGTAACTCATCCCACACAATGCCTACTGTCTTGCGCTGCAGGTGAAGCTTGATTTGAGGTATGAAACACTGTAGTTGCATAATCATCAAATGTTTTGGCTGGACCAGGTTGGCAGCATATGACACTGCAGCTCCATCAAGAACATAAACATCTGCAAGCTGTGCAGACACCACTGGTTTGTGAAGGAACGGAGTTCTTCCAGGCAGCCCACCACCACCAGGTGTGATTTTACTTCCAGTTCTCAACTTGCCCATCCTTTTCTTTCTGACATTCTTTCTTGACAAGAAAAAGGTGGCAAGCCTTGATTCTCATGTGAAAGAATCGTTTGAGCGTTCCCCATTTCTCATATCTGCGAGGCAATGCATAGTCCTGGTGAACAAATAACAGTTGTTCTTCAGTTGAGGGTTAGCTTGCTGATTGCTCCCTTTGACTTCTGTTGACTGGAGGCTGACTGAAGAGGGGCAGGTTGTTCCTCTTGATTGGGTCATAAAATACGTTTTTGTTTGGTTGACAAGTGTGCTCTGTGACATATGCTTTGTACTTGATCTTGTCCAAGCTTCTTCAATGTGATGTGACAGTGTCTATGTGACATTACGTTTTTACTGAATTTCTTGTCTCCAAGCTTTCTCAATGTGACGTACAGTGTCTATGACCAGCAGGATCAACAAGGTCTCCAGCTGTCCATATGAGAGAATCACCACTATCCTACAAAAGGAGATTCCTCCAGTCTTTCTATGTATCTCTCAGTGATTTGACATCTTTAGCAAATGCCTTGTTGTGTGTGTGGTGTCTGATCATGATGCCTGTGATCTGATTTGTTTCTCCTCAGTTGAGCTTTCAAACTCTTCAACAAACTTCATGCCATTTCAGGGCCACCAAAACCATCTATCGCCCTCAGTGGCTGGCTGGATTCTCAGTAGGCCAGCAGCCTCCCACCATCACCCTTCACTGCAGGCATTAATTTTGTTTCATGGGCCTGATTCTATTGCTATTGCAGAGCCATGCTTTCAACCTGTCTTCTTCTCAGCCACTGAAAACCACAAAGAGAAATACAAAACAGTGTAAACTTATTTCAAAGAAAAATACATGTATACATATTCAAAGAACAACTGCAATAAGTGATTATGAAAGACAACTTCCGTATACTTTACCTGTATTCTTTTCTGCATGGCCTCAGGTATATGTCGAAAGTTTCAGCTCTGTTAGCCCATTTTTTTGGCACTGGTGGATTCCTTTCTGGGGCACTGGGCTGAAGGCACACTGGTATACGATTGTGGCAACTGGACTAAGGGTCTTTCTTTGGAGCAAATCTGGTATCATCAACACCCTGCATGGCCCATTTCACTCCACTGGTGTTTCAGAATTGGATGCTGAAACAGGGATATGCCTGTTCCATGGAATGAATCATGAGCATTGGCGGAGCTTGCGGTTTTGTCTATGTTATCCAAACTGCAGTCAGTGGTGAAGAGAACACCTCTCAGATTGAGGAGGGGCAGAACCCACTTTTCTCAGTCTCAATAGTTGTTGACAAATCTTGTTTCTGTGATCAGTGGAGATGTCAGCACTCTGTCATATGAGATAGACAGTCCTAAGTTTGAACAGAGTGTCTATAAGATCACACTTGCGTGTCTTTGTGTTTAACCATTCACTCCTAATAGGACTGCAGAGGTGTCTCTCATTGTTGGCTGTGTCTTTGTAGCACTTTGCTTGCAGTACAGGTCTCCGATGGTGCACAAAACTGTAACATCAACAGTTATAGCATGATAAGTACGGTTGAGGCACTGATGTTGAAACTTGCTTGTGTTTTTGATATTTGGCCCGTTCAGGAATCATAGATACTAGTGCAGAAGAAAGGGAACTTGAAACGATTCCTCTTGGCACTGATTACCAAATGAAACCATTGATCTTGTTTCATTTTCTGCAGGTCTACTCCAAACTATGTTTGTCAAGTTCCAACAGGACCAAACATCCTCATTGCAAATAAGATGGCAACCTCTCGGTCTTTTGTTACTACTATCATGTCTAGAAAATAGGCCAATATTCGATCTTAAGCCTGGTGGAGTAAACACGTCCACTGAAAGCTCATACACAAGCTGCTCCAGTCTGCCTCAATATACAGTTTGACCAGGTCTGACATAGGTGGTGTACTGCTGCACTCCCACTGTCCCTGCAAACTTCCTCAATATAGGAAATCAGTCTCTTTAGACTAACTGTTTCTCATGGCTCTGTTATACAGGAGACACCACGCATTTGGCTGGTACTTGCTTCCTGTGCAATCAGTCACCAACACTCAATTTGGCCAGCAGATACTTGTCTTTCGAGTTTGAAAGCGCCACATTTCCTACCCGAAGATCAAGTTCAAAATGTTCCATCGCTCATGGCAAATGTCTCCCCAGCCTCAAATTCACTACAGAAGAAACATTTTTTAGTATGAGCTAAGACTGCCCCATATTCAGATGGGTGAAATTCTTGCTCACTTCTGTACTGGTACTTTCTTGGCTTGATGATTTCTTTTTCTCCGCGACCAATGCAGCTTTGCTGAATTTCGCCTGCAAGAGTTCATGAAATTTTGGCATTATGATGTTTGCAGTGTTTGCCTCAGTTCCGATCACCATCATCGAGTTGTGAGCTGTATTGTAGGGTATTTGCTCTTGGCACCAATCCGCCAAATGCCTGAAGATTTCTGGCTTTGCTTATGTAACCTGCTCCCTCTGTGCTTCGCCTTGAAATTAGTTGGGCAGATCAGTGACTCGGAAGTTTCTTCCGAACACAGGAAACATTGTCCCAGTCCTAATTGGAACATGCTCTACTGATATCCTTGCAGGTGCTAGATCCATTGATTCTGTGTCCCTTCGCCATTGTCGCCACAATATTTGAGTTGTGAGCACACCAAACACAATTAAATGTTGGACCAACACCAGCGTTCACAATGTAGATTGACTCGGCAAATGAAGTTAGGGTCAGCACCTGCAAGCAGAATAAACAGTATGTAAGTAAGCATCATTTCCAGGCCATACAACATACATACATTACATACATATAGAAAACAATGCATTAATTACCATGATTACACTCATTTTATATACATTGTCAGTGACACCTTAGAAGTTCTCATAAGGTGTGTTTCCCACTGTTTGGAAAAAGTGTTTGTCACAGCCATCATGGAGCAAATTTGCAACGGCCCTATAGCCAGGTTTTATTACTTCTTGACATGCCTAATCACCCTGCCAAATTTCATGCTTTGTATTCATAAAGTGCAGCACAAAACGCTCTTGCACAAGTACGATACACATCAAGTTATAAGTCTGATCAAGTATGGATGATCATCCAATGCGCATACCTTCATACATTCACATATCTGCTGAATAAGCAAGATGTTGTGTCACATCCAAGGACAGCATGGAGGAAGAGATGTGTTTGCATATGTCCAGACCAAAACCGTTCCCGTGACCAAACCTTGATGTTCCAGATGAGAAGGTTCTTTGTGTTCTTCTTAGGCTCTGGGGGAAGAACAGGTTCATGAGCCAAAACTTGCATGGCAGCACAGTATGATGAAGAGGTCTGTTGTCATCGCCGAACCGCACACTGTTGGACTGTAGCAGACTCCACACAGCCGTTCCGCACAACAAAAGAGATCAGCATACTCCTGAAGCATGGATGGTTCTGGACAGTTCCTTCATATGCCTTCCAAATCTAAAAAAAATTTTTTTTAAAATAAGATAATTTCAGGACTTTCCCCTCACAAGATTTCTTAAGACTTTTATATGTCATGGAGGATCCTTCCGAGATACGATGCAAGATGAGAGAGCTTTTGGTTGCAATTTGTTCAAGGTCATTTGTAAATAATGCCTGTACTATAACAGTAATGTTTGTCAGAGAGTTTTCAGTTACTCAAGGTGAAATTTTGCTTGAATAACTTTATACAACTATTCAGTTTGTTTTTACTTTGCACAGGGCTTTCCTCCATTCGTTGTTTTTTTTTTGGGGGGGAAATGTTTACACATTCTTTTGGCTGATTTTTTTATTCCACACTTTCACATTTTTCTTGTTCCTCTTTCTGTCCAATATCCACCTTAGTAGTCACCAAGTCAGTTTGAAGTCCTCCCTTTTCATGATTTTTCCTGCAGGCTGTACCCAGTCCTGTGATCCCAGCTAGCGAGAGTTGTCTTTCTCGCCTGCCTAATTTGTTCCTTGTTTCAGATGTCCTGCTAGTAGGAGATTTGTGATGGCCAGGTCTCTGTGTACCACACGCTTTAATCTGAAACACCCCACCCCCGATCCAACAGGTATACAAACGGACTAACAAGTATACAAAAGTGTGTGCTTTGCTTGGAGAGATTTCGGCACACATAATATATTTGCAATTTCACTGCAGTCTTTCCATATTGCCAGATTGTTGCATTGTATTAAAATCAGCACTCTATTGCACCTCAAATTGCTTATGGGTTCCAGCAATCGTTGGTTCACCAGTGCTGCAAAATAGGCATATTACTAAGAGTATGGGGCTTTGCATTGTATATTTTCGGTGCATGGCAGCTGGGGAATAAGTGCCTAAAATTGGTGGAGATGTAAGTTAAGCGATACTTTTGAAATTATTTGTCAGATAATTCACAGCAATGATCTGCTGCATACAAACATTGGTGGGAAAACATTTGCTAACTATAATGACAACCTGGGAGAGCGCATACCTCTGCCAGGCTGCAAAGTTTATGTTTTTATTCCACTGATAGGCCAGATCCAGATCTTCACCAACATGTAATCGACTTGTTCTTGTCACCTACCCAACTCATCCAGCAAAGTTTTGTCATTACCCATCCAAAACTTTTTTCAAACATCATAGCCATATGTATATAGTTTTTGGCCTTATCTTCTGAAACTGTGGAAAAATCACTTTTAAAAATTTCACCAGTACCAGATCTGGATCTTCATCAGTCTAATAAATTCGTCCTTGTCACACAATCCAACCTGTCCAACAAGTTTCGTCTGAATCAATTCCATAACTTGTTGAGATATCCTGCTCACAAACAGACGAACAAAAAACAGGGGTGAAAACATAACCTCCGTCCAACTTCATGGTGTGAGGTAACAGATTCTTGAAAATGTGCTTGCTGAGAAACCATATTAATTTTTAAAATGGGAGACTTTTTTTTAGGAAATTAAACATCAGTAGAAAGACTTTAAGAAATTCCAGGCGAATGTGAGAATATGTAAATCTACACTGAAATGGTTTGGAAATACTCAAAATAATGGATGAGGCAAAAAAGCCAAGTGAGAATGAAATATATACCCAAAAACAGGATTGAGCAGGCCAGTGCGTGAGACCAAAAACCATATGGAAGCAAACAATGGAGAAGATCAAATGGAAGTGGAATTTAATATGGAAAAAGCACATCTTGCCCAAGATAGGAAAGGGTGAAGGCCTGTGATTCTGATTTTATTGTTTATATGTGGAACAATATAGATTAGCACATACAGTGCGGAACATACCACTGATGATGCCAAAAAACATTATGACTACGGACAGGTGAAGTAAATAACATTGATTGATTCTGTTACAATAGCACCTGTCAAGGGTGGATATATTAGCAGCAAGTGAACAGTCAGTTCTTGAACGTTGAATTGTGATGCAGGAGAAAATTGGGGAGAGTAAAAGACCTGAGCGACTTTGACAAGGGCCAAATTGTTATGGCCAGATGGACTGGGCAGAGCATCTCTGAAACGGCAAGGCTTGTGGGTGCTCCCGGTCAGCAGTGGTGAGTACCTACCGGACAGTGGTCTGAGGAGGGACAAACCACAAACCGGCGGACAGGTGTTGGGCGCCCACTAGGCTCATCGATGCGCGAGGGCACAAACGCTTCCTGTTGTCAAACTGACAGAAGGTCTACTGTGGCACGAGTCACAGAAATTTTAATGGTGGTATGGGAGGAATGTGTCCACAATTCCACAGTGCATCGCACCCTGCTGCACATGGGCTGCATAAAAGCCTGCAGACCGGTCAGGTGGTGGCCCATGATAACACCTGTCCACCATCGAAAGTGCTCAAATGGGCACGCGAGCGTCGGACTGGACCTTGGAGCAGTGCAAGAAGGCTCACTCGTCCGAATTGAATCCGTTTCTTTTAGATCACATGGAATGGCCGTGTTTCATGTGCACCTTTACCTGGGGAAGTGATAGTCACCAGGATGCACTGTTGGAAGACGACAAGCTGGGTGGAGGGAGTGTGAAGCTCTGGGCAAATTGTTTCTCCTGGAAAACCTGGGTCTGGCCATTCATTGTTGGATGTCAATTTGACATGTGTCACCTACCTTAAAACATCGTTGC
Source organism: Eptatretus atami (assembly GCA_035128595.1). Lineage (NCBI taxonomy): Eukaryota > Metazoa > Chordata > Myxini > Myxiniformes > Myxinidae > Eptatretus > Eptatretus atami. Next base: position 46,433,267 of record CM068958.1, on the reverse strand, counting down.
AGACCAGTACCACCCTTCATGGCAATGTATTCCCTGATGGCAGGGCCTCTTTAGCCGGATAATGATGCACCCTGCCACAAACTTGCACACATTGTTCGGAATGGTTTGAGACATGATGAAAGTTTCACTGTTTGCCCTGGCCTCCAAATTTCCAGATCTCAATTCGATTGAGCATCTGTGGGATGTGCTGACCGATTAATCCGATCCACGGGCTCCACCTCACAATTTACAGGACTTGAAGGATCTGCTGTCTAATGTTTTGTGCCAGATACTAACAGACACCTTTCAGCGGATCTTGTAGAGTCCATGCCTCGTGGGTGGCGCTGTTTTGGCGCACCATGGAGAACAACAGCATATTTGGCAGGTGTCATAATGTTTAGGCCTCATTCAGTGTACACCACTGTACACGAGGTTTAAACTTTGCATCACACATCATGAGAAAATTGCCTCAAAGAAGGAATAACAAACAGGACCAAGCCAATATTTCTGAATTAGAAAACTTTTTATGAAAATCATTTTCACATCTCTACATGTGAAGGGTGGATCCTCTCAGCCCTATATCATGCTGCACACTTTTCAATATAAACACTGGCAGAGTGCCCGTCTCAAATGATATTCATGGAATGGACTCACCTCAAATGCAGCCAATTTTTTTGGAGTGCATATTTGGTAGAAATGGAATTCAACGTAAGTGATGATATGGGATGGACCGTGACACGTGGTTCCTGTTTACGATGTTTACAATGGCAGTCCTGCTTCAGAAGAAGAACTATCGTTGGTGATTCAAGATATCCCTCAACCTCACGTTAGTGATATTCCTCAAACTGCCTCTTCCCCCTCTCTTGTCCCCCCCCTCTCCCCCAAGCACCACAGAGCCTTTTCTCCCTCCTCATTCGCCCCCCTCCCCTAAGGCTATATCTGCAATCCCACACTCTTTCAACACCCTCCTTACTCCCCCCCCCCCTCGTCCCTGTCCACCTTCCCCCCTCCCATCCCACCCCCTGCCACCAAAAGCCGTTCCTCCCCTCCCTCTTCATTTAAACCAGTGTGGACCTCAAATATCCGGCGGCCTTCGCTCAAAACCCGTTCAGGAATCTTCCATACAGGGGTACCACTGGACAAACCAGCACATAATCTGGGCCTTAACGAAACATTTCCTCCTCCAAGACGTGTCTGACTTCCCAAGTATCTCTCCTGGTTACTCCCTCCTCCGGTATGACAGACCTGAGCCTCGTCCTGGTGGAGGAGTTTCTCTCATCGAAAGACTCATTCCTCACTCTCCATGCACTGCCCTCACTCCCCCACACCCCCAGGAATACCTCTGGCTATGACTTCCCTCCACTCCCACCTCATTTTAAATGTGAACTTACCAGCCACCTAAAACATGATGACTCCATCTACACTCACTTATCGAAAACATGGACCAACTTTCTAATCTTCTCCATCCAAACTCTCTCTTCCCTCATATTGTGGAGACTATCAATTGTCATATGCCAATTGGCTAGGTGTGAGTACCTCCTCACCTTGTCATGGCACATTCAGCAAAGCTTTCTGCGACTCATGGGACTACTCAATCGGATCAAATTTCCTGACCACGGATTCTCAACCAATGGTAACTCAATCTCTTCTGGATCTGATTTTGACAAATTTCCCTGCAAATCTGCTGCCTCATTCCTCCGCTCCAAATCGGTTCTTTCTGACCACATCGCTTGTCAAAGTGACATCTTCTCTTGGCTATTATAATAGTATTATAATATATATAATAGTCTGATAATTATCAGAGAACCATCTCACCGCCGTCGAGTCTGGCATTCACTCAAGCCGACTGCGCAGGTCTAGCACCATCAACTATAGACTGCGTCTTCCATATCGCTATTTCATCCAACATAACTCACTCCTGGGAAGTTCTTTCAAAACAAAGTTGCTCATCCCTCATGCACAAATATATCCCCTCTTCGTCTTTAGTTGTCCACCCTTCCCTCCCGCCCTTGGTTCACTCGAAGCTTTGGGCGAGGCAAGTTGCTCCTGAAACAACTTAGCCTTTGCCTCTATAGAAAGCAAAACCCAACTGAGGTGACTCAAGTTCCTTCCCATACAGCTTGGAAACAAGTGTGTATCTTACCCCTCAGGAGAGCCAGAAACCACCATCTTTCGAAGCTCAAGTCTTGAACTTTCAAAACCTCTCTCCCTCCTCAAAATCCTGGTGGCATTCCTAATCACAAATCTGTTTCTGGTGTATGTTCCCCCTCCATCCCCTCCCTTACCTCAAATGCGCCGCCACTGCTGAGGACGCACGTGAAAGGCTCTGAATGCCTAAACTCGCGTGTTTGCAG
>CM068958.1:46408275-46430785 GCA_035128595.1 Eptatretus atami | reverse complement strand
ATTCTGCAACCGGTCCAAACGGCATCAGCCCATGTGTCCTAAATACCTGCTCTTCTGCTCTTGCTCACCCTCTCTCTGTTCTATTCACCGTCTCATTTGCTCAAGGTCATCTGCCTTGTTTCTTGATAAATGTAGTGAGGAAAAGGTCTTCTCAACAAAGGTATTTAGATCCAAAATGGAATAAGTATATCAATTGCAGCTTTGATAGTCCTGTATTCTGCGGCCACTTGACAGCCAGAATTCCTCCGTGTGGATGAGCAAAGCGGTCTTTAATGTGCGGTCAGAGTAGAGTCCAAGAGCACATCCTCAAGCTCGATGACAGGTGTCGGGGCCAGATGGGTGTGAAAGGCTGGCGTATCCAGTCTTCTCTCTGGTGTCGTCTTTTGGAAGTACCTATTGAAGTGGGCAAGCAGCTTCTGAGGTGAGTAGCAATAAGTCATTTTATTGTTGGGATGTCATGGTCAAATGTCCATGAAGATTCTTCGAGCTCAGGACATTTCCACACTGCCTTCTTCGACTCGCGCTGCCCACCGCTCAAGCTTCTTATAAGCTGTAACCTTGTCAGAAAGCGTTGAGCGACATTGGTGTTTGGGCTTGGAGAGACCAAGTTTATTTTTTTTTTAGTCTGTTCAGTTTATCAATATGCCTGCCAGATATGCAAGGCCAGTCACCCATGTGGGTCGCGTCAGGTGTCAGCGAGGGTGGAGCCGCAATCTGAGAGAGGAAAATGGCGAACTCCTCACGCAGTTCAAACAGTCTGGTTAAAACTTTCCCCATGATAGCTATCTGACCTCTGTGTGAAGTAGTAGAGATCGTGTTCCGCATCCCATTTCCTGGCAGAGGGCAAACAGTCTGGTATTCACCGGACGGATTTGATTGAAGTTCACCACTTTTAATTGCTGTTTGGAGGAACATTGCGGAGTTGTGGCTCGAGGTTCTTGCTGGCGAGGGCCTCTCTGTGAATTAATGCAATGAGTGAATTTGACATTGCCGGCACCACTTCCAAAACTTTAGCTTTCAGTCCCCTTCTTTGTCCCCTGCATGGCACCAGCTCCATCTGTACACACAGAGATGCAATTTTCCCAACTTAGCCCCTCCTCACGCATTTACTGTCCAGTTTTTGTTTAAAAATGTCACGACAGTGCCAAAAGTTCCTTCAAGGTGTCAAGCAAAACAACATATCCTCGTACATTTTTCCCTCGTAGCTGTATCTTTGCCAAAAAACAAGCTAACTGTGCATTACTGGAAAAACAACATCCGTTGTTTCGTCATTTGGAGGGAAAATCTTCCACTTTTCTGTCACTCGCATGAAGCTGCTCTTTAATGTCGTTGGCCATTTCACCAATGTGCCTCACATTGCGTCATTAGACAGTGGAATGTCTCAATGTTGCTAGCTATTTTCACCATGCATAGCTTGCGTCATTCCAATCCGCTGCTGGGGCGGTCAGGCCTCTCTGCAATAGTTATGGGCTTTTTGGATTGAGCAACCAGGTATGCCACTACCAAAATTCAAATGAAGCCAACAGGGCTTTGGACAGGGATTGTAGAGTGCTCACGTACAGTGTCCCCTTTTGGCTCTGAGTTCTTCCCTCCTTACGACGAAAAAAAATCTAATGGTTGTCAATGTAGGATGGGTGTTTGGTTTGTAAATGGTCTCTTCATTTCACTGGTTTCAAGCTTTCGTTGAGCAAGCACTTTCTGGAACACAAACACACTGTGGATATTCCACTTCATTTTGGCTAGGGCATGTGAATCCGTACTGCAGAAAGTCAGTCTGATATTTGTGACGCATGTTGAGGCCAAATCTGCCGCCGGCGCCTTACGTTTTTCAGCTGAACTTTTGTAACAGTTGGCCCACCTTCACATGTGTTCGTCTTGCGTCCGCATCTTGAGCCTGGCAGACGTTTTTTGACAAACCACCAATCCATTATTAGCCACGTTGCAGTAGTTAGCTAGCACTAACATTTTACTTTCAGCACCCGCCACTGTATCTCACTGTAAATCTCTCTCTCTCTCTCTCTCTCCCTCACACACACACACACACACACACACACACACACACACACACACACACACCACACACACACACACACACACACACACATTTCACTTGCTGCTCAAATCTGTTTCATAATGACTACATCATAACATTGGTATGGAGATTAATTGAAAAATTCATTTTCAAAGAATATTTATGAATTTCTTTATTATATATTTTGTTTGTTATTTGTTTTAACAACCTTCCCGTGACCCCCAGGTTGAGAACCATTGATCTAGGGGGCCATTCCACTGCGTTCCACATCAACAAACGATCCTCATCCTGGTATCATGGCATCTTACGGTGCTGAGTTACCAAGGCAAAATGTGAGTTTCCCATCGTGCTGAAACCATAAACGTTGTAACGTGCTAAAGCTGCATATCGTCTAAGTCAGGCCTAAGACTTCATTAACATTGCACATATGTTTCTCTAGTTACAGTTAACTTCAAAAAATATGGTTTTTTTTTTTTCTTGAAAGGGTTCAGGGGTTTTAATTTTTTTCCCCCATGGTTTGTACACCCAGACCATTACCCTTTGGATCATTCTGAACATTGGTCCTTCCGACCAATTGGGGTTCTCATTCGCCCATAATGGCATTATGATGGTTTACCATTCCGCTGAGTTGGAAAATAGCCTCATTACTTAAACATGATATCAGAATAAATTGAAGGTTGCACTAATTCCTGTTAGTGTTTATCTAGTCACAAACTCTTCATGTCTGTGCAATCATCCCCGTGAAAGCTCTTGCATGCATTGGACTCTGTAAGGTGTATTTGTTTCTCTTTAGGAATGCATCAACAGACATGTGACTATATTCCTGTTTCTTGAAAATTTTTGCGTTGATCTATGGGGATACAGCAACATTTGCTAAATTTATCTACTGTGTTGATCAGGATCCGCATTTGAGCGCGGATGACCACTTCTTCGTTTATCTGCCACACTTAAAGTTTTTCACAAAATCGTTTTCATTAACTTTTGACACGTTCCTTGTTGAGGCATGGGCTTTGTTGGGGTTGGTGATGGAATTCTTGACAAAATTTCTCTCTGGCTTAAACCTCCAGCATGTAAGAGGATCAGGTTCAGCTTGTCTTGCATAGTGTAATCCATTTTCAGAGGTACTATCTGCGACAACAAAACAACCAATTAACCAATATTCCAGAATTTTTCTACATCCTGTTACAACAACCACCATCCCTATACAATTAAATCAGCTCTAAATCAATCAAATTTCCTTTGTAGTAATTTTTATTTAGAAGTGAAATCTCAAAGCACTTACGAAAAGGAAAAGGGAACAGAAGAAAAATTACAGTGCGATTGCATGAAGATGGGGATTTTAAGAGGATTAAAACTAATAGTTGTAGGCTCTTGAAAAGTTTAAGAGGCAGAATTTTCTACAAGTTGAGGAGCATATCTGAAGAAATGCTCAATCACCAAAAGTCTTATTTCATGTGGGAATTAGCAGGAGATTCCCATTGTCCGAACAACAGATTTATTATGGGTGTTACGATGTATTAGGATAGAAATATAACAGAAACCAAATTTATATTTGACTATAAAGGTAATTTTTGAAACAATGAAGGTGTTACTGAAGGGCCAGTGAAGTGTATCCTGGTTTATATTGCCTCTTTATTACTTCACAAATTATTCGTATGGCCTAAAATTTAGCATTTCTATCTGAGCACAGGCCTCATGATGTTAGGATCTAAGATTCAAATTCCATATGCTATATTGTTGATTTGGTCCATGTTACACTTATGAACCCTGTAATTGATTTTATCCATTACCCCAACTTGTAGTTTAGTTTAGAGGCTTAACTTTAAAGTTATGCATTTATAGGGCCATTACAAAGTAAACTGGTTAATAATTAATTATCCAATTAACATAAAGCAAAGGAAAGAAGATAATTTGAACACATTGATTGGATTTTCGAATAGCACAAGTGGCTTCCATCTCCAAGGCTGTGCTGCTGGCCTAACATTCCTGCTAATGTTCACTTCCCTCTGCAGGATTCTTCCACTTACCTGGTAGGCACTGAAGAGGGTGTGATCCACAAGAGTACATCAGCCTGCAAATGAACAGTCTGTGAAATATTACTGGGTCACAAGGTGAGGGCCTCCATCAGAGGAAATGGAAATAAGTTGCGGCTGACATTTTATGAAACATTGCTCTTAACGAGAATGAGGACAATCAAAGATTGCAGACCCTTCGTCAGACTTGTTCCTGTGTGGTCTTACCGTATGTTTTTATGGGACATAATTGCATTCTAATTGTACTGTACTACTTTATGATTTACAAGTATTTCAAATTATTCATACTTTAGGAGGTACTCGTTCGAATAAAATAACATTTTCTACTGGTACCACTGGGTGTAATTGTGGCCTATGTTAGCAATTCAAAGTGCAGACAAACAAACAAAGCAAGAACATAAACAAATGGAACCAAAGTCAATACCCTCGCCTCTGGTTGAGGGTAATTATAACCTATAGCTGATAAATGCCTTTGTTTGTCTGTCCTCTGCGACCGATACCATTATTCCAGAGACGAGTAGATAGTACCATTGTCATTTTGGGTTTTTGAGGACATGGATTGGATTTTTACAAAGTGCGTGTAGTGCAAAGTAGGGTTAGGCAATTGGTCACTCTTCTGCTGTCAGTCTATGACGAGGAAAAAAACTTAATTTCAATTGGAATTTATATTTTGAACACTGGCAGAGCACAAATCAGACCTGAATCGGGAACACGAAACCTGCTGCTTTTGCAGTTCGTTGGCTCTGGAAATGCAAATTTAGGAATCTCATCCCTATTGTGCATGCGCCTCATGAGAAGTAAGTTAACTTTAGCTTAACTGGAATTGAACTCCAGGACAAGGTATTATCATTGTGCACCATCCATCTTCCGTCCATCTGTTCCATCCATCCAACCGTCTCTTATTTTGACTTTCTTCGGCCCGGCCATCCATTCATCCATTGCGGACCATACTCTGTTTGCAGAGCGTGGATGCTGCCTAAGCAGTCTCCTGGCCATTGGGCACATCCTGGACGGGTCGCGACTCCGCCACTTCGGCCAAACCATTGGGCTGAAATTTGCAGCAACGCTTCAGCCTCCTGACTGATAATGGGAGGATTTGCAAAGCTCGTTATGGTCACTTGAGTTTAAGTAGGTCAAAAATGGTCGAATTTAGTAAATTTCTTCAAAACCTTTCTCTCAATGACCCACCAGTCAGAATGCTGCACAAATTTAGGTTACAACATTAGGCTAAGGCCCAGATTAAACTTCAGGATCCAGTGTCCTATTTTTTTAGTTCTGTCTGCCTGGCAGTCAAAGGAAAATTTGAAAATAATTCTAACAGGAAAACTTACTGTTTTTAAGGATGTTATAATAAGTGGGGTGGCTTATGGTGATAATTAATCGTTACAGGGCGCGACAAAAAAGCGCCAAAACTTTTTGCTATATGGCTTCTTTTTGGCCATAGGAAACAAATTTTAGAAGGGGAGCCCTGATGAATATTCTCGAGTACGCGATCAGCCGAGTAAAAATCCAGATTGGCCACCAACGAAAATTAAAATCACAATCTCTGGTTCTAGAAGTGCTGATCAACATAAATTGGTGTCAAAATAGGGGGTTTTATAGGGTCACAAAACATCATTTTAACATATGAATGTCCTTCTCTGCCAGCTTATTTGTCATTATGCATTATATGACTTCAAAAATAGAACTTTCCATAATATATTAGTATATTTATAACAGCATATCAATACATGTTGTAATTCCTGAACAATATTTATGATTCAGACTATAAGTCAATCAATTATACCAAAATAAGCAGCACAACAACTGATATGAGTGCTTTCTGCCTTTCATGAAAGTGATGTACCCTCTTTGTTACATTTACATTTTGCACAGAGGAGTGCCAGCTGAGGTTGGCCTTGCCAACACTTACAGTTGAACAGTCCCCTCACAACAACATTTGATTCAGCTCTCTACAAGCCTCTGGATACTCGGGATAGTGATCCATGTTGGCACCAAGTGTCATCGATTTTGCCCCATCAAAATCTTGGGGATCTGGACACACCATCTGTACCTCAATACTTGTGCCCAAATTTCCAGCTTTGGTTACTGCTCTGCTGGGCCATGTGATGAAGCAAAGCATCCTAGAAAATGAAAATATTTAGATTACTATTTGGTCCAAAAAACAACCCTTAACAAATTTATCAATAATTTTTTATAATTTAAATCCCTGCGTTGTAGGCAATTTGTCCATTGTCCGGATTTTTGTGACAGAATATGTCAAGCCTAGCCTTCATTAACATTCTCCAGGGGCTGGTTTTGTCATAGATATGATTGCAAGCCTCAAGACTTTGTTTAAGTGAGGAGATGGTGCATTCAAAGAGGCGTGCAAAGGATGCTTCAACCAGGTATGAAAGTTTTCTGTCACTTACTGTATGACTGCCAGGCCAGCCAGGTTGATTTTTTGCCTCTTCTCGGAAAGACGATGTCGTATCGCACCCAGTGAATGCGTGTGGTACCATTGGCATTGCCTGGGATTTTGCTGTCAAGACTGGAACAGATTCTGTTGATGCTGTAGTATCTTGAACTTCTTTCCCATTCCAAAGGCCACCCATATATCAGCCTTAGTAGGACTATCTGAGGACAATGGTATTTGCCAATTAGTATCACACTACATCGGTTGTCCACAGTACGGATTCAACTGACTTTGCCCCATGCGCAAAAGCATCTGAATGTGGACCCAGGTATTCGAGGATTCTGCCTTCCTCATGGTTTGTTGCAATCCAACATGTCTTCATCACAGCCCAGTGATATAACTGACTTCCCCTTAAAGCGAGCAAAATATATTTACTGCTATCAGCATAATTAAACTGATTGAATATAAAACTCACATTATAATCCTTGAATTTATCATGACTATCTGTAATGGTGTGTTAATAAACCTACCTGACGTGATTGTGTATAGCTTGTTGGGAGGGCATATTCATTTCAAGCCCTATTCGAGAGGAAGTCGACAACAGTTCCTTTGTTCATACATTTCCGAAAGAAAGTCTGCCAGTTGCGTGGCAGTTTTTGCCGGCTCAGAGACTTTCCTCTAATGCCTTTTCCGTTTCTCTTCTAGTGCGTAATCCTTCCAAACTGGCCAGGAAGATACGTATCCCATTACATGTCAACCCTTTTGCTGCTTATGCTAGCTGCTTTTGACTACGTTATGGAAAGAAGACCTTGCTGCTTATATTCATCAATGTGCTGACAGCATTAGTCGGCAGACAAGCAATTGGACAGCACCGTCCAAAACTTACAGTTTCAAAGTTAATAGTGATTCAGGCTGACCTGTTCCTCCAAACATTTCAAGAGTTCAGACTTTGTGCCTGTCAGATTAGAGTCTACCAGATTCTGACAGAGATGGAGGGGAAGGACTGCATTTCATTGCGAAAAAAAATCCTTCCAAGTCACCCTCACGGTTGTTGTTGATAGCAGTCTAAATGTATATTTATATTTTACAAAAATCACTTGTTTTTATTAAAGTTCAGCCTTACTTTACAATTAATGTTGGTCAACCATCCTTGCTTGTGTCAACTGTAACTTCATCTTGCGATGTGGTTAGAGAAGTAGGTCACATGGGGTGCCACGAATGTTTTATCACCAAAACAAAAAGGCTTTAAAGACACTCCTGCATTGAAGCTGTATGTTGAATAGCATTACTCATGTTTGTTTCTAATGTCCATCAGTTGTAAATTGCTCATTTGTATTAATATTTCAAACTAGTGTTAATGGTATGCATTTGGGGGGGGGGAAAAAAAAAGGGGGGGGCTTTTATCCTCCATTATTTCTGACAATATGCATTAAGAAATAAATCTTCTGATAAAAAAAATTCATAAAACATATTTCAAAAACATTTTTTTTTTGCTTTGAATGCACAAAAATCAAATTCCTGACCCTGAAAACCCCTATTTGACCACCAAATTCATGATCAATGGCACTTCTTAGCCACAGAATTATAGGATTTTTCATTTTCCTGGCACCCATCTTGATTTTGCCTGCATATATCACATACCGTGAATATTTTATTGGGCTCCCCTTCTAAATTGTTCCCATGGCCAATAGAAGCCTTTCATTACCAAATTTGGCGCTTTTGTCGCCCTGTTAACGATTGTCTGAAAATTGACCCATAGCACCCACTATAAAGGGCACAAACAACAGCCCACAAATAACGAATTTAACATGTCAAATAAGGTGGTTGAAAAAGAGGGTGCATCAATGATGGTAAAACATTCATTGCAATGTTCTTTCTACAGCTTTAAAACCTTATTTTATTTTAGTTGAATTTATATATTTGCATTACTAGAACATAAATCACCTTGTTTGCATTTCCAAAAACCTTTAGTTTAGCAATATTTGTGCAAAAAATTTATGCCGCTGTCGACCCATGTAAATTTGCTGCTCATCGCTCTTTAGGGCGGGAAATATCGAGATTCTGACAAAATGGCGGGCCCAGCGATTCCAACACCTGAGCCAATTTCGTCCAAAAGATCTGTTGTTTCAGTGCCATCTATTTCTCAAATATTGTTTCCAAATTGAAACAGCTTTCTCTGAGATAAGTTGGCGAAGGTTCAGCTCTGGACTGTTCAGTTTGACCCATCGGCTTTCGTGTTGATACCATCAACACTTGTTTGTCAACGTTCACAAACAAAGCGTAATATAGATTGCGCCTTCAGAATTTGCAAAGGCAAGAGTTAGAAAGACACTTGCCATGTCCTTTTTTCCGACTGTGTGGGTAAGGTTGTTCAGCTTACTTGTAGTTTTATCAACTAAAAACTGTAGTTTATCAACTAAGCCAAAATTTTGTATCGACAACGATTAAAATGCATAGACTTCATAGAGGAACAAACATTCCGGACTATAGACTAAGCAAAAATTATACAATCTGATTTCTAATTCAAGGGAAATAGCCACTGTACAGTCTTCCACAAATTCATTAATATCAGTAATATAGTGGATCTTGCCATTGAAATTGTGGATTTAGGATTTGATGGATGGTTTACATTTTACCACTTTCATCATAAAAGTATTTTGTTATTTTGATTTACTTTGTTCATACTCTATCTGCATGAGCACAAGTTAGTTAAACTTGTCACAAGAAGCAAAGGCCTTCACACCATAACCTTTCCATAGCAGTTATTGGGTTGCATTCACTCGGAATTGATACAAACAGCTCATGTTGTACTGATTTACCTTCCTAAGGAGGGGATTTTTCAGTTGGTGCTTCCTTTAAGTCTCACCATTTTCCACATAATTTATTTTCATGTTCCCGCTCTCACCATTTGCCTATTTGTCGATTTAGTGACAGTTCTGTGAGTAGAATGTAAAACTTGAAGAAACACCTACCCTTAATAGAAATGCAGCAAAGGAAATCAAAAGGGGTGACACTTCTGGGATCTTGTTTTAACATGCAAAATATTATGAAACTTAAGATAATGAACAGTTCTGGTTTGTCTATGCAACTGTTTACATTGATGATGCTTTAGCCCAATCAGTTTCCTGGATTTATGAGATTTTGGATTATGAAACAACTTAAAAAATATCAACATGTTCAGACATATCTGTTTAGTTTACTGTAAACTGGCTATTTTATATAAATTTGCTTGCATGGACAATCGACCTCCTACAAGATATGTAATCACACCTGAGTTACCGTCGCTACACTCAGAGCCTAGTTTCTCACAATCGTCGCCGGCAGTTGTCCACCGACTTGTGATCCATTAGGGGCTAATTCCAGAGAAATTGAAAAAAAAGACAACAATAAAATTTAAACCTCCAGGGATCCAAATAAAAATGATTGTTTGTGAGCCAAAATGGCCTGCAACATGAGCCACACCATTGTTAAGAAATAAATAAAATTATTACACAGAACAGAGTATAAATTAACAATTTCCAAAACACGAAATCACAACACCCACAGCAGTCCACAAGTGTCTGGCACTCCCGAGACTCACCCAAATCACATTGCCACAAAGGTATCTGCCTCTGAAAGCTCACCGATGATAGGCACCAAAGGTCTTTCCACCTCTAGGGTCTCGCTCCCAGGGATTCCACCCAATTGCCAGGATCTCAAGGGAGCTCCACTAATAACAGCTGCTGATGCCTCATTGACTCCCTGTCCCGAGGTCTTCATGAATTTCCACCCTGCTACACCAACCAATCCCATACCAAGGTCATCAGGAATCCACACCCTGAGACCTCCACAAATTTCATGCCCTGAGACATTCACCAATCCCAGCTTTGACAATGAAAATAATCCCCATCTCTCACCCGCTGATGGAACAACTGGAGGGGAGGCATCATCTCCTGCTGATGGGTCTTATTGCGATGGGAATGTGATTGTGTCGCTCTCGCCCTCACTCTGCCATCTTCCCACCTATTTTAATTTGACTCCTTACCTTAAAATATACACTTAATACAGGTAAGAAGTTCTTAATCTACATAAACATTGCCCCCCTTCTCCATTAAACATTATAATTACTTCCCATAATCTTATGCTTTTTTCACTATCACCCTTCCAAACACTCAATTAATTTCCTTAAATTTCAAGTATCAATTTTTTACAGTGATTTTTTTTCCTTATTCGTCTTTACATAAATACCTTTCCATCCCCTAATTTTCCCACCAAGGGTCCTGTATACAACGTTTTATGGGTCCCCATTTCATAAGGACATCTTTTGCCAGCTGCCTCTGCAGGATGGGCCATGCATACATATGGCACAACAGACAGGGGGCATCCAGTGTTTGATCTCTACACTGAATTTTGTGCCTGCAAAGATATTGCATGGTCAACAGTGAATAGCACTGTGCTTGCCACCAGCTCACACAATGCTTCTTCATCTTGGGACCTCAACTCCAAGTGATGATGGGGATGGGTGAAGATGGGCGGGAATTATGAGAATAAAAGAATGTGAAGTTCAACAGAATATGTAATCTGATTCACAAATCAAATTAATTTATGTTGATTTCTGAGGCATACAACAGTTGTATTAACAGGGAGATGGAAACTACTATTTGGCTTGAGTGAATATAACATGGATGAGAAACATGGAAATTTACCTGTATTTCACATGCACTAATTTTTTCGTACTTTGAACTTAATTTAAATCGAGAGATCAGATATGCCCCCCCCCCATCCCCGTCCCTCCACTTCCCTTACTCCCAGAGAAAAACAGCATAGTCAAAGAGCTGCCTCTGCAGCGACATGTGGTGTCACGTTTGAAGTTACACCGCATCCACATTAGTTTTAATAGTTTCAAAACATTTTTTTTTTTTTTTTTTTTTTTTTTTTTTTTTTTTTTTTTTTTTTTTTGCTTTTGTTGTTAATTTGAAATACAATTTATATTGGAATAAAACCAATTCGGTATGTAAGATGCATTTTGGCGTGAAAATAAATCTATATTCAGGATATAGTTAAATTACAGAGGGCAGCAGATTCACAGACTGACAGAGGATCAAAGGGGAACAGGAAGACATATAGGCCATGGGCCAGGGTAAGGTCCTGTGCACTCCACCACTCCTCCACAACCAAACAAATTGTATTTTTTCTGAAGCCTTGGGTTGTCCCAAGCATTGAAATAACATCTTAACATTGAAACTATAGAGATGCACGAGATATTAAGGGATCCCAGAGAAGGGGAAACCTGTGAAATCACTGGAATATGAAAATCACTGGAGCAGGAACTAGGTCTGGTCTGGAGAGGGACAAGCCCCTTTGTCGCTCTCCCATATCCCCCTCTCCTTTTGATGGAATCCATCCCAGGATCCCCTTCCACTCTTGAACCTGAAAGTAAACATGAAGGGCTGTGGTACTTTGCCACTGCTGATGTAGTTGGTAAGCCATGTGGTTTGAATGTAGACGTGTTGGAAGCCACCTTCTTCACAGAACTGCTTGTGCGGATGCCAGAGAGTGTAGCTTTTTCACTGGTGTTTCCCATTTGTAGATATTCACCAAGGCCTTTTTCTCCTGCAGCTATAACATCATCAGTAGAGATGACTGTGCATCAAAACACCCTTGGGCTTGCCTCACGAAAGTGAGTGCTTGTCTTGAATTTTATGAGCGAAAGCCCTTTACTGATTCCCATATAGGTAAGTACAGCAGATAGTGAAAGTATTGTGCACTTAATGATAAAAAGCATCCAGTTGGACAAGAGTTTGGCCATGTCAAAGGAAGATTTTTAGCTATAGGGCCATCGCAGAAAATGTCCTTGTGGCAGCAGTGGCAGCCATTTTCAAAAAGGCTGCAATTTCCAGCACTTTCCAACATAGTCTCATTACAATTTTGATTTATTGGTAACCATTTCACATTTGTAAAGTTATAAACAGTATTTTAAACCAAGAAATGCTGTCTGCCCTGCACATCCATGGTTTGTGCAATGTCATAGATCTGCTGTTATACCGATAAATAGTATGTAGGCGGATGCTCATACTCTGCTGTGAACTAAGTTTCACATTCTCTCTGACATTTCACAATAGTGTTGTAGATGGAAGAGCTGCTTAACACATTTAGACAGCCCTATACAGCCCTTCTTACAACCGCCATTCTCAAGATGTCCCGGAGGTCTTTGATTTTGCTTTGCTGCAGAAGTTTGTCCAGCATGCATCGCATTCCCCTATTTGTTGCCTTGTTCCATCCCCATTCGCTTGGGCTTGAAAGCTGAGGAGCTATAATCCATTCATTTGCTCCAGCAGTAACCGCTTGGTATGCAGCCCTCCTTGTGTTGTTGTAATTAATGCCTACCTTTGTTGGAGGAGACGATCAGTGGCTCTACCCTTCTGAGAAAAAGCTGTTTGTGGGCTGATTGACCAAACACTGCCTCACTACTAGCTACCGTTCATTCAGCAAGATCAAAAGCCGCTCTAAGCTGCTCCATTGAGTCATCATCAGACTCTGCGTGTAGCACTCAATGTGCAAAATGCTGATGTCACCTATTGTTGCACCTCATGAGTCCCATGCCAGTCTTCTTTCCTTGACCAGCAAAGAATGAGAACAGTGTCAATCCTATGAATGCATAACATTAGCAACAGAGCTTCACACTTCTCAGGACCAGAGCCTTGGCCATTTATGGTGACGCTCTGCCAAGATAGGAAAGTTTCATTCCCAGTTCCAAAGGCAAACCCAACATCTCAGGGAATGTTGAGTATGCTTGCTTGCTATCACTTGCCAGAACCACCACATAATTATCAATGGTTCATATTGAGATCTTTGTATAACCCTTGTTTCACAGCATCCTGCCAATTGTAGGCCCAAATGATTCTTGTATCGCTTCCTTGTGTTGCAGGGAGAAAAAGTCTTCTCATTCTCAACCACTGATTACAAAGGAGCCCCAGAGTGATGTGTGGTGATGACTTGCTTGTTAGTGTCCATTGATTTCCAATGCAAGACTGGCCAGAAAAAGAGAACAGTTCCACCTGTTCTCATTCAATCCTGAGAAACTTATTTCCAATTCCTAGGAACTAAGGTGGATGGCTTCTACACATCTTCTAACTCCTTTCCCTCTTCTTCTTCCAATGTACCTTGCCTTTTCAGACTGTCCCATTAAAGTAACTCATCCCACACAATGCCTACTGTCTTGCGCTGCAGGTGAAGCTTGATTTGAGGTATGAAACACTGTAGTTGCATAATCATCAAATGTTTTGGCTGGACCAGGTTGGCAGCATATGACACTGCAGCTCCATCAAGAACATAAACATCTGCAAGCTGTGCAGACACCACTGGTTTGTGAAGGAACGGAGTTCTTCCAGGCAGCCCACCACCACCAGGTGTGATTTTACTTCCAGTTCTCAACTTGCCCATCCTTTTCTTTCTGACATTCTTTCTTGACAAGAAAAAGGTGGCAAGCCTTGATTCTCATGTGAAAGAATCGTTTGAGCGTTCCCCATTTCTCATATCTGCGAGGCAATGCATAGTCCTGGTGAACAAATAACAGTTGTTCTTCAGTTGAGGGTTAGCTTGCTGATTGCTCCCTTTGACTTCTGTTGACTGGAGGCTGACTGAAGAGGGGCAGGTTGTTCCTCTTGATTGGGTCATAAAATACGTTTTTGTTTGGTTGACAAGTGTGCTCTGTGACATATGCTTTGTACTTGATCTTGTCCAAGCTTCTTCAATGTGATGTGACAGTGTCTATGTGACATTACGTTTTTACTGAATTTCTTGTCTCCAAGCTTTCTCAATGTGACGTACAGTGTCTATGACCAGCAGGATCAACAAGGTCTCCAGCTGTCCATATGAGAGAATCACCACTATCCTACAAAAGGAGATTCCTCCAGTCTTTCTATGTATCTCTCAGTGATTTGACATCTTTAGCAAATGCCTTGTTGTGTGTGTGGTGTCTGATCATGATGCCTGTGATCTGATTTGTTTCTCCTCAGTTGAGCTTTCAAACTCTTCAACAAACTTCATGCCATTTCAGGGCCACCAAAACCATCTATCGCCCTCAGTGGCTGGCTGGATTCTCAGTAGGCCAGCAGCCTCCCACCATCACCCTTCACTGCAGGCATTAATTTTGTTTCATGGGCCTGATTCTATTGCTATTGCAGAGCCATGCTTTCAACCTGTCTTCTTCTCAGCCACTGAAAACCACAAAGAGAAATACAAAACAGTGTAAACTTATTTCAAAGAAAAATACATGTATACATATTCAAAGAACAACTGCAATAAGTGATTATGAAAGACAACTTCCGTATACTTTACCTGTATTCTTTTCTGCATGGCCTCAGGTATATGTCGAAAGTTTCAGCTCTGTTAGCCCATTTTTTTGGCACTGGTGGATTCCTTTCTGGGGCACTGGGCTGAAGGCACACTGGTATACGATTGTGGCAACTGGACTAAGGGTCTTTCTTTGGAGCAAATCTGGTATCATCAACACCCTGCATGGCCCATTTCACTCCACTGGTGTTTCAGAATTGGATGCTGAAACAGGGATATGCCTGTTCCATGGAATGAATCATGAGCATTGGCGGAGCTTGCGGTTTTGTCTATGTTATCCAAACTGCAGTCAGTGGTGAAGAGAACACCTCTCAGATTGAGGAGGGGCAGAACCCACTTTTCTCAGTCTCAATAGTTGTTGACAAATCTTGTTTCTGTGATCAGTGGAGATGTCAGCACTCTGGTCATATGAGATAGACAGTCCTAAGTTTGAACAGAGTGTCTACTAAGATCACACTTGCGTTGTCTTTTGTTAACCATTCACTCCTAATAGGACTGGCAGAGGTGTCTCTCATGTTGGCTTGTGTCTTATGTAGCACTTTGCGCAGTACAGGTCTCCCGATGGTGACACAAAACTGTGAACATCAACAGTTATTATGCATGATAAGTACGGTTGAGGCACTGATGTGTGAAACTTGCCTTGTTTTTTGATGATTGGCCCGTTCAGGATCATAGATACTAGTGCAAAGAAAGGGAACTTGAAACGATTCCTCTTGGCACTGATACCAAATGAACCATTATCTTGTTTCATTTTCGCAGGTCTACTCCAAACTATGTTTGTACAAGGTTCAACAGGGACCAAACATCTCATTGCAAATAAGTGGCAACCTCTCGGCTTTTGTTACTTACTATCATGTCTAGAAAATAGGCCAATATTCGATCTTAAGCCTGGTGGAGTGAAACACGTCCACTGAAAGCTCATACCAAGCTGCTCCAGTCTGCCTCAATATACAGTTTGACCAGGCTGACATGTGGTGTACTGCTGCACTTCCACTGTCCCTGCAAACTTCCTCAATATAGGAAATCAGTCTCTTTAGACGAACTGTTTCTCATGCTCTGTTATACAGAGACACCACGCATTTGGCTGGTACTTGGCTTCCTGTGCAATCAAGTCACCAACACTCAATTTGGCCAGCAGATACTTGTCTTTCGAGTTGAAAGCGCACATTTCCTGAACCCGAAAGATCAAGTCAAAATGGTTCATCTCATGCAATGTCTCCCCAGCCTCAAATTCACTACAGAAGAAACATTTTTTAGTATGAGCTAAGGACTGCCCCATATTCAGATGGGTGAAATTCTTGCTCACTTCTGTACTGGTACTTTCTTTGGCTGATGATTTTCTTTTCTCCGGACCAATGCAGCTTTGCTGAATTTCGCCTGCAAAGAGTCATGAAATTTTGGCATTATGATGTTGCAGTGTTTGCCTCAGTTCCGATCACCATCATCGAGTTGGAGCTGTATTGTGAGGTATTGCTCTTGGCACCAATCCTGCCCAAATGCCTGAAGATTGCTGGCTTTGCTTATGTAACCTGCTCCCTCTGTGCTCGCCTTGAAATTAGTTGGGCAGATCAGTGACTCGGAGTTTCTCTCCGAACACAGGAAACATGTGTCCAGTCCTAATTGGACATGCTCTACTGATATCCTTGCAGGCTGCTTAGGATCCTTGATCTGTGTCCCTTCGCCATTGTCGCCACATATTGTGAGTGTGAGCACACCAAAACACAATTAAATGTTGACCAACACCAGCGTTCACAATTGTAGATTGACTCGCAAATGAGTTTAGGGTCAGCACCTGCAAGCAGAATAAACAGTTATGTAAGTAAGCATCATTTCCAGGCCATACAACATAACATACATTACATACATATAGAAAACCAATGCATAATACCCATGATTTACACATCATTTTATTACATTTGTCATGAACACCTAAGAAGTTCTCATAAGGTGTGTTTCCCACTGTTTGGAAAAAGTGTTGTCACAGCCATCATGGAGCAAATTTGCAACGGCCCTATAGCCAGGTTTATACTTCTTGACATGCCTAATCACCTGCCAAATTTCATGCTTTGATCATAAAGTGCAGCACAAACGCTCTTGCCACAGAGTACGATCCATCAAGTGTGATCAAGTCTGATCAAGTATGGATGATCATCACCAATGCGCATACCTTCATACATTCACATATCTGCGGAATAAGCAAGATGTTGTGGTCACATCCAAGGACAGCATGGAGGAAGAGAGTGTGTTTGCATATGTCCAGGACCAAAACCGTTCCCTGACACCTTGATGTTCCAGATGAGAAGGTTTCTTTGTGTTCTTCTTAGGCTCTTGGGGGTAAGAACAGGTCATGAGCCAAAACTTGCATGGCAGCACAGTATGATGAAGAGGTCTGTTGTCATCGCCGAACCGCACACTGTTGGTGCTGTAGCAGACTCCCCAGCCTGTTCCGCCACAACACAAGAGACAGCATCTCCTGAAGCATGATGGTGTCTGGACAGTTCCTTCATATGCCTTCCCAAAATCTAAAAAAAATTTTTTTTAAAATAATATAATTTCAGGACTTTCCCCTCACAAGATTTCGTTAAGACTTTTATATGTCATGGAGGATACCTCCGAGATACGATGCAAGATGAGAGAGCTTTTGGTTGCAATTTGTTCAAGGTTCATGTAAATAATGCCTGTACTATAACAGTAATTGTTTTCAGAGATTTTCAGTTACTCAAGGTGAAATTTTTGCTTGAATAACTTTATACAACTCATTCAGTTGTTTTTACTTTGCACAGGGCTTTCCTGCCATTCGTTGTTTTTTTTTTGGGGGGAAAATGTTACCACATCTTTTGGCTGATTTTTTATTCCACCACTTTCACATTTTTCTTGTGTCCTCTTTCTGTCCAATATCCACCTTAGTAGCCACCAAGTCATGTTTGAAGTCCTCCCTTTTTCATGATTTTTCTGCAGGCTGTAACCCATCCTGGTGATCCCAAGCTAGCGAGAGTCTGTCTTTCTCGCCTGCCTATTGTGTTTCCTGGTTTCAGATGTCCTGCTAGTAGGAGATTGTGATTGGCCAGGTCTCTTGTGTACCACACGCTTTAATCTGAAACACCCCACCCCCGATCCAACAGGTATACAAACGGACTAACAAGTATACAAAAGTGTGTGCTTTGCTTGGGAGAGATTTCGGCACACATAAATTATAATTGCAATTTTCACTGCAGTCTTCCATATTGCCAGGGATGTTGCATTGATATAAATCAGCACTCTATTTGCACCTCAAATTGCTTATGGGTCCAGCAATCGTTGGTTCACCAGTGCTGAAAATAGGCATATTACTAAAGAGTATGGGCTTTGCATGTATATTTTCCGTGCATGGCAGCTGGGGATAAGGTGCCTAAAATTGGTGGAGATGTAGTTAGCGATACTTTTGAAATTATTTGTCAGCGATATTTCACAGCTAATGGTATCTGCTGCTACAACAATGGTGGGAAAACATTTGCTAACTATAATGACAACCTGGGAGAGCGGCATACTCTGCCAGGCTGAAAAGTTATGTTTTGTATTCCACTGATAGGCCAGATCCAGATCTTTCACCAACATGTAATCGACTTGTTCTTTGTCACCTACCCAACTCATTCCAGCAAGTTTTGTCATTACCCATCCAAAACTTTTTTCAAACATCATCATGCCATATGTATATAGTGTTTTGGCCTTATCTTCTGAAACTGGTGAAAAATCACTTTAAAATTTCCCAGTATCCAGATCTGGATCTTCATCAGTCTAATAAATTCGTCCTGCACACATCCAACCTGTCCACAAGTTTCGTCTGAATCAATCCATTAACTTGTTGAGATATCCTGCTCACAAACAGACAGAACAAACACAACAGGGGTGAAAACATAACCTCCGTCCCAACTTCAAGTGGTGTGAGGAACCAGATTCTTTGAAATGTGCTTTGCTGAGAAAACCATATTTAATTTTTAAAATGGGATGACTTTTTTTTAGAAATTAAACATCATAGAAAGACTTTAAAAATTCCAGGGCGAATGTGAAGAATATGTAAAATCTACACTTGAAATGGTTGGAAAATACTCAAAATAATGGATGAGCAAAGTCCAAGTGGAAAAATATTATACCCAAAAAACAGGGATTGAGAGGCCAGTGCGTGAGACCAAAAACCATATGGAAGCAAACAATGGAGAAGAATCAAATGGAAGCTGGAATTTTAATATGGAAAAAGCACATTCTTCGCCCAGATAGGAAAGGGTGAAGGCTTGTGATTCTGATTTTATTGTTATATGTGTGAACAATATAGATTAGCACATTACAGTGCGACACATACCACTGATGAGCCAAAAAACATTATGACTACGGACAGGTGAAGTAAATAACATTGATTAGCATTCTGTTACAATGCACCTGTCAAGGGGTGGCAATATTAGGCAGCAAGTGAACAGTCAGTTCTTGAACGTTGAATTGTGGATGCAGGAGAAAATGGGGAGTAGTAAAAGACCTGACGACTTTGACAAGGCCAAATTGTTATGGCCAGATGGACTGGGCAGAGCATCTCTGAAACGGCCAAGGCCTTGTGGGTGCTTCCCGGTCAGCATGCGTTGAGTACCTTACCGGACAGTGGTCTGAGGAGGACAAACCACAAACCGGGGCGACAGGTGTTGGCGCCCACAGGCTCATCGATGCGCGGAGGCAACAAACGCTTCCTGTTTGGTCCAAACTGACAGAAGGTCTACTGTGGCACGAGTCACAGAAATTTTAATGGTGGTCATGGGAGAATGTGTCCACAATTCCACAAGTGCATCGCACCCTGCTGCACATGGGCTGCATAAAAGCCTGCAGACGGTCAGTGTGCCCATGATAACACCTGTCCACCATCGAAATGCCTACAATGGGCACGCGAAGCGTCGGACTGGACCTTGGAGCAGTGCAAAGGTTCACTCGTCCGAATTGAATCCCGTTTCTTTAGATCACATGGAATGGCCGTGTTCATGTGCACCGTTTACCTGGGGAAGTGATAGCACCAGATGCACTGTGGAAGACGACAAGCTGGTGGAGGAGTGTGAAGCTCTGGGCAATGTTCTCCTGGAAACCTGCGGTCTGGCCATCATTGTTGGATGCTCAATTTGACATGTGATCACCTACCTTAAAACATCGTTGCAGACCAGTACACCCTTACATGGCAATGTATTCCCTGATGGCAGTGGCCTCTTTAGCCGAGATAATGATGCACCCTGCCACAACTGCACACATTGTTCGGGAATGGTTTGCAGGACATGATTGAAAGTTTCACGGTGTTTGCCCTGGCCTCCAAATTTCCAGATCTTCAATTCGATTGAGCATCTGTTGGGATGTGCTGGACCGATTAAGTCCGATCCACGTGGCCTTCCACCTCACAATTTACAGGACTTGAAGGATCTGCTTTAATGTTTTGTGCCAGATACTTACCAGAACACCTTTCAGCGGATCTTGTAGAGTCCATGCCTCGTGGGTTGCGCTGTTTTGGCGGCACATGGAGGAACAACAGCATATTTGGGCAGGTAGTCATAATGTTTAGGCCTCATCAGTGTACACACTTACACGAGGTTTTAAACTTTGCATCACACATCATTGAGAAAATTGCTCAAAGAAGAAATAACAAACAACCAAGCCAATATTTCTGAATTAGAACTTTTTATGAAATCATTTTCACATCTCTACATGGTAAGGGTGGATCCTCTCAAGGCCTATATCATGCTGCACATTTTCAATATAACCACTGGCAGAGTGCCCGTCTCAAATGATATCATGGATGACTCACCTCAAATGCGAGCAATTTTTTTGGAGTGCATTTTTGGTAGAAATGGGAATCAACGTAAGTGATGATATTGGGATGGACCGTGACACGTGTTCCTGTTTACGATGTTTCAATGGCAGTCTGCTTCAGAAGAAAACTATCGTTGGTGATTCAAGATATCCTCAACCTCACCGTTAGTGATATTCCTCAACTGCCTTCTTCCCCCTCTCTTGTCCCCCCCCTCTCCCCCAAGCACCACAGAGCCTTTTCTCCTCCTCATTCGCCCCCCTCCCCTAGCTATATCTGCAATCCCCACCACTTTTCAACACACCTCCTTATCCCCCCCCCCCTCTCCCTTGTCCACCTTTCCCCCTTCCCATCCCACCCCCTGCCACCAAAAGCCTTTCCTCCCCTCCCTCTCATTAACCAGTGTGGACCTCAAATATCCGGGCCTTCGCTCAAACCCGTTCAGATCTTTCCATACAGGGGTTACCACTTGGACAACCAGACATATCTGGGCCTTACACGAAACATTTCCTCCTCCAAGACGTGTCTGACTCCCAAGTATCTCTCCTGTTACTCCCTCCTCGGTATGACAGACCTGAGCCTCGTCCTGGTGGAGGAGTTTCTCTTCATCGAAAGGACTCATTCCTCACTCTCCATGCACTGCCCTCACTCCCCCACACCCCCAGGAATACCTCTGGCTATGAACTTCCCTTCCACTCCCACCTCATTTTAAATGGTGAACTGTACCAGTCCACCTATAAAGTGATGACTCCATTCTACACTCACTTATGCGAAAACAGGACCAACTTCTATCTTTCTCATCACAAACTCTCTCTTCCCTCATATTGTGGAGACTACAAATTGTCATCATGCATTGGCTAGGTGTGGGTACCTCTCTCACCTTGTCATGCACTTCAGCAAAGCTTGTCTCGACTCATGGGACTGACTCAATCGGTCAAATTTCCTGACCCGGATCTCAACCAATGGTACATCAATCTCTTCTGGATTGATTTTGACAAATTTCCCTGTCAATATCTGCTGCGCTCATTCCTCGCGCTTCCAATACGTTCTTTCTGACCACATCCTTGTCAAAGTGGACATTCTCTTGGCATATATATAATAGTATTTATAATATATATAATAGTCTGATTAATTACAGAACCATCTCACCGCGTCGAGTCTGCATTTTCACTTCAAGCCGACTGCCAGGGTCTCCAGCCTATCACTATAGACTGGTCTCCATATCGCTACTTTCTCCACATCAACTCATCCTGGGAATCTTTCAAAACAAAGTTGCTCATCCCTCATTGCACAAATTTATTCCCTCTTCGTCTTAGTTGCCACCCTTCCTCCCGCCCTTGGTTCACTCGAAGCTTTGGGCGAGGCAAGTTGCTCCTGAAACAACTTAGCCTTTGCCTTTATAGAAAGCAAAAACCCAACTGAGGTGATCTCAGTTCCTTCCATACAGCTTGGAAACAAGTGGTATCTTCCCCTCAGGGAGAGCCAGAAACCCACATCTTTTCCGAAGCTCAAGTCTTGAACTTTTCAAAACCTCTCTCCCTCCTCAAAAATTCCTGGTGGCATTCTAATCAAAATCTGTTTCTGGTGTATGTTCCCCTCCATCCCCTTCCCTTACCTCAAATGCGCCGCACTGCTGAGACGCACGTGAAAGGCTTCTGAATGCCTAAACTCGTGTTTGCAGCTAAATCTTGTGTCCAAAACTATCGCTTTCTTCTACCCACTTACCCAGTCGCACCCAACTGTCCCTGGATGGTTGCCTCTTCCTGACAAGGTGAGAGCTTGCGGTCAAACTCGACTCAGATTCTGAAACCGGTCCAAAACGGCATCAGCCCATGTGTCCTAAATACCTGCTCTTCTTGCTCTTGCACCCTCTCTCTTTCTATTCACCGTCTCATTTGCTAAGGTCA
>CM068958.1:46384682-46407923 GCA_035128595.1 Eptatretus atami | reverse complement strand
CCAAACTCTCTTCCTATGGTATCCAAGGCCATCTCGACTCTGGAAAATCCTCTTTATCTTTTTGCTGATGACTCCACACTCTGCCGTACCATCTGTCATTCCACAGACCGGCAAGCAGCAGCTTCTTCACTCACTGCAGATCTGGATAAAATCACAAACTGGTCCAACACTTGTTTCTTGATAAATGTAGTGAGGAAAAGGTCTTCTCAACAAAGGTATTTAGATCCAAAATGGAATAAGTATATCAATTGCAGCTTTGATAGTCCTGTATTCTGCGGCCACTTGACAGCCAGAATTCCTCCGTGTGGATGAGCAAAGCGGTCTTTAATGTGCGGTCAGAGTAGAGTCCAAGAGCACATCCTCAAGCTCGATGACAGGTGTCGGGGCCAGATGGGTGTGAAAGGCTGGCGTATCCAGTCTTCTCTCTGGTGTCGTCTTTTGGAAGTACCTATTGAAGTGGGCAAGCAGCTTCTGAGGTGAGTAGCAATAAGTCATTTTATTGTTGGGATGTCATGGTCAAATGTCCATGAAGATTCTTCGAGCTCAGGACATTTCCACACTGCCTTCTTCGACTCGCGCTGCCCACCGCTCAAGCTTCTTATAAGCTGTAACCTTGTCAGAAAGCGTTGAGCGACATTGGTGTTTGGGCTTGGAGAGACCAAGTTTATTTTTTTTTTAGTCTGTTCAGTTTATCAATATGCCTGCCAGATATGCAAGGCCAGTCACCCATGTGGGTCGCGTCAGGTGTCAGCGAGGGTGGAGCCGCAATCTGAGAGAGGAAAATGGCGAACTCCTCACGCAGTTCAAACAGTCTGGTTAAAACTTTCCCCATGATAGCTATCTGACCTCTGTGTGAAGTAGTAGAGATCGTGTTCCGCATCCCATTTCCTGGCAGAGGGCAAACAGTCTGGTATTCACCGGACGGATTTGATTGAAGTTCACCACTTTTAATTGCTGTTTGGAGGAACATTGCGGAGTTGTGGCTCGAGGTTCTTGCTGGCGAGGGCCTCTCTGTGAATTAATGCAATGAGTGAATTTGACATTGCCGGCACCACTTCCAAAACTTTAGCTTTCAGTCCCCTTCTTTGTCCCCTGCATGGCACCAGCTCCATCTGTACACACAGAGATGCAATTTTCCCAACTTAGCCCCTCCTCACGCATTTACTGTCCAGTTTTTGTTTAAAAATGTCACGACAGTGCCAAAAGTTCCTTCAAGGTGTCAAGCAAAACAACATATCCTCGTACATTTTTCCCTCGTAGCTGTATCTTTGCCAAAAAACAAGCTAACTGTGCATTACTGGAAAAACAACATCCGTTGTTTCGTCATTTGGAGGGAAAATCTTCCACTTTTCTGTCACTCGCATGAAGCTGCTCTTTAATGTCGTTGGCCATTTCACCAATGTGCCTCACATTGCGTCATTAGACAGTGGAATGTCTCAATGTTGCTAGCTATTTTCACCATGCATAGCTTGCGTCATTCCAATCCGCTGCTGGGGCGGTCAGGCCTCTCTGCAATAGTTATGGGCTTTTTGGATTGAGCAACCAGGTATGCCACTACCAAAATTCAAATGAAGCCAACAGGGCTTTGGACAGGGATTGTAGAGTGCTCACGTACAGTGTCCCCTTTTGGCTCTGAGTTCTTCCCTCCTTACGACGAAAAAAAATCTAATGGTTGTCAATGTAGGATGGGTGTTTGGTTTGTAAATGGTCTCTTCATTTCACTGGTTTCAAGCTTTCGTTGAGCAAGCACTTTCTGGAACACAAACACACTGTGGATATTCCACTTCATTTT
Source organism: Eptatretus atami (assembly GCA_035128595.1). Taxonomy (NCBI): domain Eukaryota; kingdom Metazoa; phylum Chordata; class Myxini; order Myxiniformes; family Myxinidae; genus Eptatretus; species Eptatretus atami. The sequence continues at coordinate 46,406,131 of CM068958.1, read as the reverse complement.
GGCTAGGGCATGTGAATCCGTACTGCAGAAAGTCAGTCTGATATTTGTGACGCATGTTGAGGCCAAATCTGCCGCCGGCGCCTTACGTTTTTCAGCTGAACTTTTGTAACAGTTGGCCCACCTTCACATGTGTTCGTCTTGCGTCCGCATCTTGAGCCTGGCAGACGTTTTTTGACAAACCACCAATCCATTATTAGCCACGTTGCAGTAGTTAGCTAGCACTAACATTTTACTTTCAGCACCCGCCACTGTATCTCACTGTAAATCTCTCTCTCTCTCTCTCTCTCCCTCACACACACACACACACACACACACACACACACACACACACACACACACCACACACACACACACACACACACACACATTTCACTTGCTGCTCAAATCTGTTTCATAATGACTACATCATAACATTGGTATGGAGATTAATTGAAAAATTCATTTTCAAAGAATATTTATGAATTTCTTTATTATATATTTTGTTTGTTATTTGTTTTAACAACCTTCCCGTGACCCCCAGGTTGAGAACCATTGATCTAGGGGGCCATTCCACTGCGTTCCACATCAACAAACGATCCTCATCCTGGTATCATGGCATCTTACGGTGCTGAGTTACCAAGGCAAAATGTGAGTTTCCCATCGTGCTGAAACCATAAACGTTGTAACGTGCTAAAGCTGCATATCGTCTAAGTCAGGCCTAAGACTTCATTAACATTGCACATATGTTTCTCTAGTTACAGTTAACTTCAAAAAATATGGTTTTTTTTTTTTCTTGAAAGGGTTCAGGGGTTTTAATTTTTTTCCCCCATGGTTTGTACACCCAGACCATTACCCTTTGGATCATTCTGAACATTGGTCCTTCCGACCAATTGGGGTTCTCATTCGCCCATAATGGCATTATGATGGTTTACCATTCCGCTGAGTTGGAAAATAGCCTCATTACTTAAACATGATATCAGAATAAATTGAAGGTTGCACTAATTCCTGTTAGTGTTTATCTAGTCACAAACTCTTCATGTCTGTGCAATCATCCCCGTGAAAGCTCTTGCATGCATTGGACTCTGTAAGGTGTATTTGTTTCTCTTTAGGAATGCATCAACAGACATGTGACTATATTCCTGTTTCTTGAAAATTTTTGCGTTGATCTATGGGGATACAGCAACATTTGCTAAATTTATCTACTGTGTTGATCAGGATCCGCATTTGAGCGCGGATGACCACTTCTTCGTTTATCTGCCACACTTAAAGTTTTTCACAAAATCGTTTTCATTAACTTTTGACACGTTCCTTGTTGAGGCATGGGCTTTGTTGGGGTTGGTGATGGAATTCTTGACAAAATTTCTCTCTGGCTTAAACCTCCAGCATGTAAGAGGATCAGGTTCAGCTTGTCTTGCATAGTGTAATCCATTTTCAGAGGTACTATCTGCGACAACAAAACAACCAATTAACCAATATTCCAGAATTTTTCTACATCCTGTTACAACAACCACCATCCCTATACAATTAAATCAGCTCTAAATCAATCAAATTTCCTTTGTAGTAATTTTTATTTAGAAGTGAAATCTCAAAGCACTTACGAAAAGGAAAAGGGAACAGAAGAAAAATTACAGTGCGATTGCATGAAGATGGGGATTTTAAGAGGATTAAAACTAATAGTTGTAGGCTCTTGAAAAGTTTAAGAGGCAGAATTTTCTACAAGTTGAGGAGCATATCTGAAGAAATGCTCAATCACCAAAAGTCTTATTTCATGTGGGAATTAGCAGGAGATTCCCATTGTCCGAACAACAGATTTATTATGGGTGTTACGATGTATTAGGATAGAAATATAACAGAAACCAAATTTATATTTGACTATAAAGGTAATTTTTGAAACAATGAAGGTGTTACTGAAGGGCCAGTGAAGTGTATCCTGGTTTATATTGCCTCTTTATTACTTCACAAATTATTCGTATGGCCTAAAATTTAGCATTTCTATCTGAGCACAGGCCTCATGATGTTAGGATCTAAGATTCAAATTCCATATGCTATATTGTTGATTTGGTCCATGTTACACTTATGAACCCTGTAATTGATTTTATCCATTACCCCAACTTGTAGTTTAGTTTAGAGGCTTAACTTTAAAGTTATGCATTTATAGGGCCATTACAAAGTAAACTGGTTAATAATTAATTATCCAATTAACATAAAGCAAAGGAAAGAAGATAATTTGAACACATTGATTGGATTTTCGAATAGCACAAGTGGCTTCCATCTCCAAGGCTGTGCTGCTGGCCTAACATTCCTGCTAATGTTCACTTCCCTCTGCAGGATTCTTCCACTTACCTGGTAGGCACTGAAGAGGGTGTGATCCACAAGAGTACATCAGCCTGCAAATGAACAGTCTGTGAAATATTACTGGGTCACAAGGTGAGGGCCTCCATCAGAGGAAATGGAAATAAGTTGCGGCTGACATTTTATGAAACATTGCTCTTAACGAGAATGAGGACAATCAAAGATTGCAGACCCTTCGTCAGACTTGTTCCTGTGTGGTCTTACCGTATGTTTTTATGGGACATAATTGCATTCTAATTGTACTGTACTACTTTATGATTTACAAGTATTTCAAATTATTCATACTTTAGGAGGTACTCGTTCGAATAAAATAACATTTTCTACTGGTACCACTGGGTGTAATTGTGGCCTATGTTAGCAATTCAAAGTGCAGACAAACAAACAAAGCAAGAACATAAACAAATGGAACCAAAGTCAATACCCTCGCCTCTGGTTGAGGGTAATTATAACCTATAGCTGATAAATGCCTTTGTTTGTCTGTCCTCTGCGACCGATACCATTATTCCAGAGACGAGTAGATAGTACCATTGTCATTTTGGGTTTTTGAGGACATGGATTGGATTTTTACAAAGTGCGTGTAGTGCAAAGTAGGGTTAGGCAATTGGTCACTCTTCTGCTGTCAGTCTATGACGAGGAAAAAAACTTAATTTCAATTGGAATTTATATTTTGAACACTGGCAGAGCACAAATCAGACCTGAATCGGGAACACGAAACCTGCTGCTTTTGCAGTTCGTTGGCTCTGGAAATGCAAATTTAGGAATCTCATCCCTATTGTGCATGCGCCTCATGAGAAGTAAGTTAACTTTAGCTTAACTGGAATTGAACTCCAGGACAAGGTATTATCATTGTGCACCATCCATCTTCCGTCCATCTGTTCCATCCATCCAACCGTCTCTTATTTTGACTTTCTTCGGCCCGGCCATCCATTCATCCATTGCGGACCATACTCTGTTTGCAGAGCGTGGATGCTGCCTAAGCAGTCTCCTGGCCATTGGGCACATCCTGGACGGGTCGCGACTCCGCCACTTCGGCCAAACCATTGGGCTGAAATTTGCAGCAACGCTTCAGCCTCCTGACTGATAATGGGAGGATTTGCAAAGCTCGTTATGGTCACTTGAGTTTAAGTAGGTCAAAAATGGTCGAATTTAGTAAATTTCTTCAAAACCTTTCTCTCAATGACCCACCAGTCAGAATGCTGCACAAATTTAGGTTACAACATTAGGCTAAGGCCCAGATTAAACTTCAGGATCCAGTGTCCTATTTTTTTAGTTCTGTCTGCCTGGCAGTCAAAGGAAAATTTGAAAATAATTCTAACAGGAAAACTTACTGTTTTTAAGGATGTTATAATAAGTGGGGTGGCTTATGGTGATAATTAATCGTTACAGGGCGCGACAAAAAAGCGCCAAAACTTTTTGCTATATGGCTTCTTTTTGGCCATAGGAAACAAATTTTAGAAGGGGAGCCCTGATGAATATTCTCGAGTACGCGATCAGCCGAGTAAAAATCCAGATTGGCCACCAACGAAAATTAAAATCACAATCTCTGGTTCTAGAAGTGCTGATCAACATAAATTGGTGTCAAAATAGGGGGTTTTATAGGGTCACAAAACATCATTTTAACATATGAATGTCCTTCTCTGCCAGCTTATTTGTCATTATGCATTATATGACTTCAAAAATAGAACTTTCCATAATATATTAGTATATTTATAACAGCATATCAATACATGTTGTAATTCCTGAACAATATTTATGATTCAGACTATAAGTCAATCAATTATACCAAAATAAGCAGCACAACAACTGATATGAGTGCTTTCTGCCTTTCATGAAAGTGATGTACCCTCTTTGTTACATTTACATTTTGCACAGAGGAGTGCCAGCTGAGGTTGGCCTTGCCAACACTTACAGTTGAACAGTCCCCTCACAACAACATTTGATTCAGCTCTCTACAAGCCTCTGGATACTCGGGATAGTGATCCATGTTGGCACCAAGTGTCATCGATTTTGCCCCATCAAAATCTTGGGGATCTGGACACACCATCTGTACCTCAATACTTGTGCCCAAATTTCCAGCTTTGGTTACTGCTCTGCTGGGCCATGTGATGAAGCAAAGCATCCTAGAAAATGAAAATATTTAGATTACTATTTGGTCCAAAAAACAACCCTTAACAAATTTATCAATAATTTTTTATAATTTAAATCCCTGCGTTGTAGGCAATTTGTCCATTGTCCGGATTTTTGTGACAGAATATGTCAAGCCTAGCCTTCATTAACATTCTCCAGGGGCTGGTTTTGTCATAGATATGATTGCAAGCCTCAAGACTTTGTTTAAGTGAGGAGATGGTGCATTCAAAGAGGCGTGCAAAGGATGCTTCAACCAGGTATGAAAGTTTTCTGTCACTTACTGTATGACTGCCAGGCCAGCCAGGTTGATTTTTTGCCTCTTCTCGGAAAGACGATGTCGTATCGCACCCAGTGAATGCGTGTGGTACCATTGGCATTGCCTGGGATTTTGCTGTCAAGACTGGAACAGATTCTGTTGATGCTGTAGTATCTTGAACTTCTTTCCCATTCCAAAGGCCACCCATATATCAGCCTTAGTAGGACTATCTGAGGACAATGGTATTTGCCAATTAGTATCACACTACATCGGTTGTCCACAGTACGGATTCAACTGACTTTGCCCCATGCGCAAAAGCATCTGAATGTGGACCCAGGTATTCGAGGATTCTGCCTTCCTCATGGTTTGTTGCAATCCAACATGTCTTCATCACAGCCCAGTGATATAACTGACTTCCCCTTAAAGCGAGCAAAATATATTTACTGCTATCAGCATAATTAAACTGATTGAATATAAAACTCACATTATAATCCTTGAATTTATCATGACTATCTGTAATGGTGTGTTAATAAACCTACCTGACGTGATTGTGTATAGCTTGTTGGGAGGGCATATTCATTTCAAGCCCTATTCGAGAGGAAGTCGACAACAGTTCCTTTGTTCATACATTTCCGAAAGAAAGTCTGCCAGTTGCGTGGCAGTTTTTGCCGGCTCAGAGACTTTCCTCTAATGCCTTTTCCGTTTCTCTTCTAGTGCGTAATCCTTCCAAACTGGCCAGGAAGATACGTATCCCATTACATGTCAACCCTTTTGCTGCTTATGCTAGCTGCTTTTGACTACGTTATGGAAAGAAGACCTTGCTGCTTATATTCATCAATGTGCTGACAGCATTAGTCGGCAGACAAGCAATTGGACAGCACCGTCCAAAACTTACAGTTTCAAAGTTAATAGTGATTCAGGCTGACCTGTTCCTCCAAACATTTCAAGAGTTCAGACTTTGTGCCTGTCAGATTAGAGTCTACCAGATTCTGACAGAGATGGAGGGGAAGGACTGCATTTCATTGCGAAAAAAAATCCTTCCAAGTCACCCTCACGGTTGTTGTTGATAGCAGTCTAAATGTATATTTATATTTTACAAAAATCACTTGTTTTTATTAAAGTTCAGCCTTACTTTACAATTAATGTTGGTCAACCATCCTTGCTTGTGTCAACTGTAACTTCATCTTGCGATGTGGTTAGAGAAGTAGGTCACATGGGGTGCCACGAATGTTTTATCACCAAAACAAAAAGGCTTTAAAGACACTCCTGCATTGAAGCTGTATGTTGAATAGCATTACTCATGTTTGTTTCTAATGTCCATCAGTTGTAAATTGCTCATTTGTATTAATATTTCAAACTAGTGTTAATGGTATGCATTTGGGGGGGGGGAAAAAAAAAGGGGGGGGCTTTTATCCTCCATTATTTCTGACAATATGCATTAAGAAATAAATCTTCTGATAAAAAAAATTCATAAAACATATTTCAAAAACATTTTTTTTTTGCTTTGAATGCACAAAAATCAAATTCCTGACCCTGAAAACCCCTATTTGACCACCAAATTCATGATCAATGGCACTTCTTAGCCACAGAATTATAGGATTTTTCATTTTCCTGGCACCCATCTTGATTTTGCCTGCATATATCACATACCGTGAATATTTTATTGGGCTCCCCTTCTAAATTGTTCCCATGGCCAATAGAAGCCTTTCATTACCAAATTTGGCGCTTTTGTCGCCCTGTTAACGATTGTCTGAAAATTGACCCATAGCACCCACTATAAAGGGCACAAACAACAGCCCACAAATAACGAATTTAACATGTCAAATAAGGTGGTTGAAAAAGAGGGTGCATCAATGATGGTAAAACATTCATTGCAATGTTCTTTCTACAGCTTTAAAACCTTATTTTATTTTAGTTGAATTTATATATTTGCATTACTAGAACATAAATCACCTTGTTTGCATTTCCAAAAACCTTTAGTTTAGCAATATTTGTGCAAAAAATTTATGCCGCTGTCGACCCATGTAAATTTGCTGCTCATCGCTCTTTAGGGCGGGAAATATCGAGATTCTGACAAAATGGCGGGCCCAGCGATTCCAACACCTGAGCCAATTTCGTCCAAAAGATCTGTTGTTTCAGTGCCATCTATTTCTCAAATATTGTTTCCAAATTGAAACAGCTTTCTCTGAGATAAGTTGGCGAAGGTTCAGCTCTGGACTGTTCAGTTTGACCCATCGGCTTTCGTGTTGATACCATCAACACTTGTTTGTCAACGTTCACAAACAAAGCGTAATATAGATTGCGCCTTCAGAATTTGCAAAGGCAAGAGTTAGAAAGACACTTGCCATGTCCTTTTTTCCGACTGTGTGGGTAAGGTTGTTCAGCTTACTTGTAGTTTTATCAACTAAAAACTGTAGTTTATCAACTAAGCCAAAATTTTGTATCGACAACGATTAAAATGCATAGACTTCATAGAGGAACAAACATTCCGGACTATAGACTAAGCAAAAATTATACAATCTGATTTCTAATTCAAGGGAAATAGCCACTGTACAGTCTTCCACAAATTCATTAATATCAGTAATATAGTGGATCTTGCCATTGAAATTGTGGATTTAGGATTTGATGGATGGTTTACATTTTACCACTTTCATCATAAAAGTATTTTGTTATTTTGATTTACTTTGTTCATACTCTATCTGCATGAGCACAAGTTAGTTAAACTTGTCACAAGAAGCAAAGGCCTTCACACCATAACCTTTCCATAGCAGTTATTGGGTTGCATTCACTCGGAATTGATACAAACAGCTCATGTTGTACTGATTTACCTTCCTAAGGAGGGGATTTTTCAGTTGGTGCTTCCTTTAAGTCTCACCATTTTCCACATAATTTATTTTCATGTTCCCGCTCTCACCATTTGCCTATTTGTCGATTTAGTGACAGTTCTGTGAGTAGAATGTAAAACTTGAAGAAACACCTACCCTTAATAGAAATGCAGCAAAGGAAATCAAAAGGGGTGACACTTCTGGGATCTTGTTTTAACATGCAAAATATTATGAAACTTAAGATAATGAACAGTTCTGGTTTGTCTATGCAACTGTTTACATTGATGATGCTTTAGCCCAATCAGTTTCCTGGATTTATGAGATTTTGGATTATGAAACAACTTAAAAAATATCAACATGTTCAGACATATCTGTTTAGTTTACTGTAAACTGGCTATTTTATATAAATTTGCTTGCATGGACAATCGACCTCCTACAAGATATGTAATCACACCTGAGTTACCGTCGCTACACTCAGAGCCTAGTTTCTCACAATCGTCGCCGGCAGTTGTCCACCGACTTGTGATCCATTAGGGGCTAATTCCAGAGAAATTGAAAAAAAAGACAACAATAAAATTTAAACCTCCAGGGATCCAAATAAAAATGATTGTTTGTGAGCCAAAATGGCCTGCAACATGAGCCACACCATTGTTAAGAAATAAATAAAATTATTACACAGAACAGAGTATAAATTAACAATTTCCAAAACACGAAATCACAACACCCACAGCAGTCCACAAGTGTCTGGCACTCCCGAGACTCACCCAAATCACATTGCCACAAAGGTATCTGCCTCTGAAAGCTCACCGATGATAGGCACCAAAGGTCTTTCCACCTCTAGGGTCTCGCTCCCAGGGATTCCACCCAATTGCCAGGATCTCAAGGGAGCTCCACTAATAACAGCTGCTGATGCCTCATTGACTCCCTGTCCCGAGGTCTTCATGAATTTCCACCCTGCTACACCAACCAATCCCATACCAAGGTCATCAGGAATCCACACCCTGAGACCTCCACAAATTTCATGCCCTGAGACATTCACCAATCCCAGCTTTGACAATGAAAATAATCCCCATCTCTCACCCGCTGATGGAACAACTGGAGGGGAGGCATCATCTCCTGCTGATGGGTCTTATTGCGATGGGAATGTGATTGTGTCGCTCTCGCCCTCACTCTGCCATCTTCCCACCTATTTTAATTTGACTCCTTACCTTAAAATATACACTTAATACAGGTAAGAAGTTCTTAATCTACATAAACATTGCCCCCCTTCTCCATTAAACATTATAATTACTTCCCATAATCTTATGCTTTTTTCACTATCACCCTTCCAAACACTCAATTAATTTCCTTAAATTTCAAGTATCAATTTTTTACAGTGATTTTTTTTCCTTATTCGTCTTTACATAAATACCTTTCCATCCCCTAATTTTCCCACCAAGGGTCCTGTATACAACGTTTTATGGGTCCCCATTTCATAAGGACATCTTTTGCCAGCTGCCTCTGCAGGATGGGCCATGCATACATATGGCACAACAGACAGGGGGCATCCAGTGTTTGATCTCTACACTGAATTTTGTGCCTGCAAAGATATTGCATGGTCAACAGTGAATAGCACTGTGCTTGCCACCAGCTCACACAATGCTTCTTCATCTTGGGACCTCAACTCCAAGTGATGATGGGGATGGGTGAAGATGGGCGGGAATTATGAGAATAAAAGAATGTGAAGTTCAACAGAATATGTAATCTGATTCACAAATCAAATTAATTTATGTTGATTTCTGAGGCATACAACAGTTGTATTAACAGGGAGATGGAAACTACTATTTGGCTTGAGTGAATATAACATGGATGAGAAACATGGAAATTTACCTGTATTTCACATGCACTAATTTTTTCGTACTTTGAACTTAATTTAAATCGAGAGATCAGATATGCCCCCCCCCCATCCCCGTCCCTCCACTTCCCTTACTCCCAGAGAAAAACAGCATAGTCAAAGAGCTGCCTCTGCAGCGACATGTGGTGTCACGTTTGAAGTTACACCGCATCCACATTAGTTTTAATAGTTTCAAAACATTTTTTTTTTTTTTTTTTTTTTTTTTTTTTTTTTTTTTTTTTTTTTTTTGCTTTTGTTGTTAATTTGAAATACAATTTATATTGGAATAAAACCAATTCGGTATGTAAGATGCATTTTGGCGTGAAAATAAATCTATATTCAGGATATAGTTAAATTACAGAGGGCAGCAGATTCACAGACTGACAGAGGATCAAAGGGGAACAGGAAGACATATAGGCCATGGGCCAGGGTAAGGTCCTGTGCACTCCACCACTCCTCCACAACCAAACAAATTGTATTTTTTCTGAAGCCTTGGGTTGTCCCAAGCATTGAAATAACATCTTAACATTGAAACTATAGAGATGCACGAGATATTAAGGGATCCCAGAGAAGGGGAAACCTGTGAAATCACTGGAATATGAAAATCACTGGAGCAGGAACTAGGTCTGGTCTGGAGAGGGACAAGCCCCTTTGTCGCTCTCCCATATCCCCCTCTCCTTTTGATGGAATCCATCCCAGGATCCCCTTCCACTCTTGAACCTGAAAGTAAACATGAAGGGCTGTGGTACTTTGCCACTGCTGATGTAGTTGGTAAGCCATGTGGTTTGAATGTAGACGTGTTGGAAGCCACCTTCTTCACAGAACTGCTTGTGCGGATGCCAGAGAGTGTAGCTTTTTCACTGGTGTTTCCCATTTGTAGATATTCACCAAGGCCTTTTTCTCCTGCAGCTATAACATCATCAGTAGAGATGACTGTGCATCAAAACACCCTTGGGCTTGCCTCACGAAAGTGAGTGCTTGTCTTGAATTTTATGAGCGAAAGCCCTTTACTGATTCCCATATAGGTAAGTACAGCAGATAGTGAAAGTATTGTGCACTTAATGATAAAAAGCATCCAGTTGGACAAGAGTTTGGCCATGTCAAAGGAAGATTTTTAGCTATAGGGCCATCGCAGAAAATGTCCTTGTGGCAGCAGTGGCAGCCATTTTCAAAAAGGCTGCAATTTCCAGCACTTTCCAACATAGTCTCATTACAATTTTGATTTATTGGTAACCATTTCACATTTGTAAAGTTATAAACAGTATTTTAAACCAAGAAATGCTGTCTGCCCTGCACATCCATGGTTTGTGCAATGTCATAGATCTGCTGTTATACCGATAAATAGTATGTAGGCGGATGCTCATACTCTGCTGTGAACTAAGTTTCACATTCTCTCTGACATTTCACAATAGTGTTGTAGATGGAAGAGCTGCTTAACACATTTAGACAGCCCTATACAGCCCTTCTTACAACCGCCATTCTCAAGATGTCCCGGAGGTCTTTGATTTTGCTTTGCTGCAGAAGTTTGTCCAGCATGCATCGCATTCCCCTATTTGTTGCCTTGTTCCATCCCCATTCGCTTGGGCTTGAAAGCTGAGGAGCTATAATCCATTCATTTGCTCCAGCAGTAACCGCTTGGTATGCAGCCCTCCTTGTGTTGTTGTAATTAATGCCTACCTTTGTTGGAGGAGACGATCAGTGGCTCTACCCTTCTGAGAAAAAGCTGTTTGTGGGCTGATTGACCAAACACTGCCTCACTACTAGCTACCGTTCATTCAGCAAGATCAAAAGCCGCTCTAAGCTGCTCCATTGAGTCATCATCAGACTCTGCGTGTAGCACTCAATGTGCAAAATGCTGATGTCACCTATTGTTGCACCTCATGAGTCCCATGCCAGTCTTCTTTCCTTGACCAGCAAAGAATGAGAACAGTGTCAATCCTATGAATGCATAACATTAGCAACAGAGCTTCACACTTCTCAGGACCAGAGCCTTGGCCATTTATGGTGACGCTCTGCCAAGATAGGAAAGTTTCATTCCCAGTTCCAAAGGCAAACCCAACATCTCAGGGAATGTTGAGTATGCTTGCTTGCTATCACTTGCCAGAACCACCACATAATTATCAATGGTTCATATTGAGATCTTTGTATAACCCTTGTTTCACAGCATCCTGCCAATTGTAGGCCCAAATGATTCTTGTATCGCTTCCTTGTGTTGCAGGGAGAAAAAGTCTTCTCATTCTCAACCACTGATTACAAAGGAGCCCCAGAGTGATGTGTGGTGATGACTTGCTTGTTAGTGTCCATTGATTTCCAATGCAAGACTGGCCAGAAAAAGAGAACAGTTCCACCTGTTCTCATTCAATCCTGAGAAACTTATTTCCAATTCCTAGGAACTAAGGTGGATGGCTTCTACACATCTTCTAACTCCTTTCCCTCTTCTTCTTCCAATGTACCTTGCCTTTTCAGACTGTCCCATTAAAGTAACTCATCCCACACAATGCCTACTGTCTTGCGCTGCAGGTGAAGCTTGATTTGAGGTATGAAACACTGTAGTTGCATAATCATCAAATGTTTTGGCTGGACCAGGTTGGCAGCATATGACACTGCAGCTCCATCAAGAACATAAACATCTGCAAGCTGTGCAGACACCACTGGTTTGTGAAGGAACGGAGTTCTTCCAGGCAGCCCACCACCACCAGGTGTGATTTTACTTCCAGTTCTCAACTTGCCCATCCTTTTCTTTCTGACATTCTTTCTTGACAAGAAAAAGGTGGCAAGCCTTGATTCTCATGTGAAAGAATCGTTTGAGCGTTCCCCATTTCTCATATCTGCGAGGCAATGCATAGTCCTGGTGAACAAATAACAGTTGTTCTTCAGTTGAGGGTTAGCTTGCTGATTGCTCCCTTTGACTTCTGTTGACTGGAGGCTGACTGAAGAGGGGCAGGTTGTTCCTCTTGATTGGGTCATAAAATACGTTTTTGTTTGGTTGACAAGTGTGCTCTGTGACATATGCTTTGTACTTGATCTTGTCCAAGCTTCTTCAATGTGATGTGACAGTGTCTATGTGACATTACGTTTTTACTGAATTTCTTGTCTCCAAGCTTTCTCAATGTGACGTACAGTGTCTATGACCAGCAGGATCAACAAGGTCTCCAGCTGTCCATATGAGAGAATCACCACTATCCTACAAAAGGAGATTCCTCCAGTCTTTCTATGTATCTCTCAGTGATTTGACATCTTTAGCAAATGCCTTGTTGTGTGTGTGGTGTCTGATCATGATGCCTGTGATCTGATTTGTTTCTCCTCAGTTGAGCTTTCAAACTCTTCAACAAACTTCATGCCATTTCAGGGCCACCAAAACCATCTATCGCCCTCAGTGGCTGGCTGGATTCTCAGTAGGCCAGCAGCCTCCCACCATCACCCTTCACTGCAGGCATTAATTTTGTTTCATGGGCCTGATTCTATTGCTATTGCAGAGCCATGCTTTCAACCTGTCTTCTTCTCAGCCACTGAAAACCACAAAGAGAAATACAAAACAGTGTAAACTTATTTCAAAGAAAAATACATGTATACATATTCAAAGAACAACTGCAATAAGTGATTATGAAAGACAACTTCCGTATACTTTACCTGTATTCTTTTCTGCATGGCCTCAGGTATATGTCGAAAGTTTCAGCTCTGTTAGCCCATTTTTTTGGCACTGGTGGATTCCTTTCTGGGGCACTGGGCTGAAGGCACACTGGTATACGATTGTGGCAACTGGACTAAGGGTCTTTCTTTGGAGCAAATCTGGTATCATCAACACCCTGCATGGCCCATTTCACTCCACTGGTGTTTCAGAATTGGATGCTGAAACAGGGATATGCCTGTTCCATGGAATGAATCATGAGCATTGGCGGAGCTTGCGGTTTTGTCTATGTTATCCAAACTGCAGTCAGTGGTGAAGAGAACACCTCTCAGATTGAGGAGGGGCAGAACCCACTTTTCTCAGTCTCAATAGTTGTTGACAAATCTTGTTTCTGTGATCAGTGGAGATGTTCAGCACTCTGTCATATGAGATAGGACAGTCCTAAGTTTGAACAGAGTGTCTATAAGATCACACTTGGTTGTTCTTGTTGTTTAACCATCACTCCTAATAGACTGCAGAGGTGTCTCTCATGTTGGGCTTGTGTCTTGTAGCACTTGCTTGCAGTAAGGTCTCCCGATGGTGTACACAAAACTGTAACATCAACAGTTATTATGCATGATAAGTACTGGTTGAGGCACTGATTGTGTTGAAACTTGCTTGTGTGTTTTGATGATTTGGCCCGTTCAGGATCATAGATACTAGTGCGAGGAAAGGGAACTTTGAGAACCGATTCCTCTTGGCACTGATACCAAATGAACATTAATCTTGTTTCATTTTCGCAGGTCTCTCCAACTATGTTTGTCAAGTTCCAAGCAGGACCAAACATCCTCATTGCAAATAAGTGGCAACCTCTCGGCTTTTGTTACTACTATCATGTCTAGAAAATAGGCCAATATTCGATCTTAAGCCTGGTGGAGTAAACACGTCCACTGAAAGCTCCAGTACAAGCTGCTCCGTCTGCTCAATATACAGTTTGACCAGGCTGACATGTGGTGTTACTGCTGCACTTCCACTGTCCCTGCAAACTTCCTCAATATAGGAAATCAGTCTCTTAGACGTAACTGTTTCTCATGGCTCTGTTATACAGGAGACCACCACGCATTTTGCTGGTACTTGGCTTTCCTGTGCAATCAAGTCACCAACACTTCAATTTGGGCCAGCAGATACTTGTCTTCGAGTTTGAAGCGCACATTTCCTAACCCGAAATCAAGGTTCAAATGTTCCATCGCTCATGCAAATGTCTCCCCAGCCTTCAAATTCACTACAGAAGAAACATTTTTTAGTATGAGCTAAGGACTGCCCCATATTCAGATGGGTGAAATTCTTGCCTCACTTCTGTACTGGTACTTTTCTTTGGGCTGATATTTTCTTTTTCTCCGACCAATGCAGCTTGGCTGAATTTCGCCTGGCAAGAGTCATGAAATTTGCATTATGATGTTGCAGTGTTTGCCTCATTCCGATCACCATCATCGAGTTGTGAGCTGTATTGTAGGGTATTGCTCTTGGCACCAATCCGCCCAAATGCCTGAGATTTGTGGCTATTGTTATGTAAACCTGCTCCCTCTGTGCTCGCCTTGAAATTAGTTGGGCAGATCCAGTGACTCGGAGTTTCTTCTCCGAACACAGGAAACATTTGTCCCAGTCCTAATTGGACATGCTCTTACTGGATATCCTTGCAGGTGCTTAGGATCCTTGATCTTGTCCTTCGCCATTGTCGCCACAATATTGTGAGTTGTGAGCACACCAAAACACAATTAAATGTTGGACCAACACCAGCGGTTCACAATGTAGATTGACTCGGCAAATGAGTTAGGGTCAGCACCTGCAAGCAGAATAAACAGTTATGTAAGTAAGCATCATTTCCAGGGCCATTACATACATACATACCATACCATACATATAGAAAACCAATGCATTAATTACCCATGATTACACTCATTTTATATACATTTGTCAGGAACACCTATAGAAGTATCTCATAAGGTGTGTTCCCACTGTTTGGAAAAGTGGTTGTCACAGCCATCATGGAGCAAATTTGCAACGGCCCTATAGCCATTTTATACTTCTTGACATGCCTAATCACCTGCCAAATTTTCATGCTTTGTATTCATTAAAGTGGCAGCACAAACGCTCTTGCCACAAGTACGTACCATCAAGTTGTATCAAGTCTGATCAAAGTATGGATGATCATCAAAGTGCGCATACCTTTCATACATTTCACATATCTGCTGAATAAGCAAGATGTTGATGGTCACATCCAAGGACAGCATGGAGGAAGAGATGTGTTTGCATATGTCCAGGACCAAAAACCGTTCCCGTGACCAAACCTTGATGTTCCAGATGAGAAGGTTCTTTGTGTTCTTCTTAGGCTCTGGGGGAAGAACAGGTTCATGAGCCAAAACTTGCATGGCAGCACAGTATGATGAAGAGGTCTGTTGTCATCGCCGAACCGCACACTGTTGTGACTGTAGCAGACTCCACACAGCCTTTCCGCCACAACAACAAGAGACAGCATCTCCTGAAGCATGGATGTTCTGGACAGTTCCTTCATATGCCTTCCAAATCTAAAAAAAATTTTTTTTAAAATAAGTATAATTCAGGACTTTCCCCTCACAAGATTTCGTTAGACTTTTATATGTCATGGAGGATCCTTAACCGAGATACGATGCAAGTGAGAGAGCTTTTGTTGCAATTTGTTCAAGGTTCATTGGTAAATAATGCCTGTACTATACAGTAATTGTTTGTCAGAGAGTTTTCAGTTACTCAAGGTGAAATTTTTGCTTGATAACTTTATACAACTTATTCAGTTGTTTTTACTTTGCACAGGGCTTTCCTCCATTCGTTGTTTTTTTTTGGGGGGGAAAATGTTTACCACATTCTTTTGGCTGATTTTTTTATTCCACACTTTCACATTTTTCTTGTGTCCTCTTCTGTCCAATATCCACCTTAGTAGCACCAAGTCAGTTTGAAGTCCTCCCTCTTTCATGATTTTTCTGCAGGCTGTAACCCAGTCCTGTGATCCCAAGCTAGCGAGAGTCGTGTCTATATCTCGCCTGCCTAATTGTGTTTCCTGGTTTCAGATGTCCTGCTAGTAGGAGATTTGTGATTGGCCAGGTCTCTTGTGTACCACACGCTTTATCTGAAACACCCAACCCCCGGATCCACAGGTATACAAAACGGACTAACAAGTATACAAAAGTGTGTGCTTTGCTTGGAGAGATTTCGGCACACATAATTATAATTTGCAATTTTCACTGCAGTCTTTCATATTGCCAGATGTTGCATTGTATTAAAATCAGCACTCTATTGCACCTTCAAATTGCTTATGGGTCCCAGCAATCGTTGGTTCACCAGTGCTGAAAGAAGGCATATTACTAAGAGTATGGGCTTTGCATGTATATTTTCGGTGCATGGCAGCTGGAATAAGGGTGCCTTAAAATTGGTGGAAGATGTAAGTTAAGCCGATACTTTGAAATTTATTTGTCAGCGATATTCACCAGCTAATGTATCTGCTGCATACAAACAATGGGGGAAAACATTTGCTAACTATAATTGACACCTGGGAGACGGCATACTCTGCCAGGCTGAAAAGTTATGTTTTGTATCCACTGATAGGCCAGATCCAGATCTTCACCAACATGTAATCGACTTGTTCTTGTCACCTACCCAACTCATTCCAGAAGTTTTGTCATTACCCATCCAAAACTTTTTCAAACATCATGCATTGCCATTATGTATATAAGTGTTTTGGCCCTTTATCTCTGAACTGGTAGGAAAAATCACTTTAAAAAATTTCACAGTACCAGATCTGGATCTTCATCAGTCATAATAAATTCGTCCTTGTCACACAATCCAACCTGTCCAACCAAGTTTCGTCTGAATCAATTCCATAACTTGTTGAGATATCCTGTCACAAACCAGACAAAACAAACAAACAGGGGTGAAAACATAAACCTCCGTCCAACTTCAATGGTGTGAGGTAACAGATTCTTTGAAATGTGCTTTGCTGAGAAACCATATTAATTTTAAAATGGGAGGACTTTTTTTTAGAAATTAAGACATCAAGAAAGACTTTAAGAAATTCCAGCGAATGTGAAGAAATATGTAAAAATCATACACTTGAAATGTTGGAAAATACTCAAAATAATGGATGAGCAAAAGTCCAAGTGAGAATAAATATATACCAAAAACAGGATTGAGCAAGGCCAGTGCGTAGACAAAAACCATATGAAGCAAACAATGGAGAAGAATCAAATGAAGCTGGAATTTAATATGGAAAAAGCACATCTTCGCCCAGATAGGAAAGGGTGAAGGCGCTGTGATTCTGATTTTATTGTTATATGTGGAAAATATTAAGATTAGCATACAGTGCGAACATTACCACTGATGAGCCCAAAAACATTATGACTACGGACAGGTGAAGTAAATAACATTTTGATTGCTCTGTTACAATAGCACCTGTTCAAGGGGTGGATATATTAGCAGCAAGTGAACAGTCAGTTCTTGAAGTTGATTGTGGATGCAGGAGAAATTGGGGAGTAGTAAAACCTGACGACTTTGACAAGGGCCAAATTGTTATGGCCAGATGACTGGGCAGAGCATCTCTGAAACGGCCAACGGCCTTGGTGGTTGCTCCCGGTCAGCAGTGCGTTGAGTACCTACCGGGACAGTGGTCTGAAGGAGGACAAACCACAAAAACCGGCGGACAGGGTGTTGGCGCCCACAGGGCTCATCGATGGCGCGAGGGCAACAAACGCTTCCTGTTTGTCAAACTGACAGAAGGTCTACTGTGGCACGAGTCACAGAAAATTTAATGGTGGTATGGGAGGAATGTGTCACAATCCACAAGTGCATCGCACCCTTGCTGCACATGGGCTGCATAAAAGCCGCAGACGGTCAGTGTGGCCCATGATAACACCTGCCACCATCGAAATGCCTCAAATGGGCACGCGAGCGTCGGATGGACTTGGAGCCAGTGCAAAAGGTCTCACCTCGTCCGAATTGAATCCCGTTTTCTTTTAGATCACATGGATGCCGTGTTTCATGTGCACCTTTACCTGGGGAAGTGATAGTCACCAGATGCACTGTTGGGAAGACGACAAGCTGGGTGGAGGGAGTGTGATGCTCTGGGCAAATGTTTCTCCTGGAAAACCTGGGTCTGGCCATTCATTGTTGGATGCTCAATTTGACATGTGATCACCTACCTTAAAACCATCGTTGCAGACCAGGTACCACCCTTCATGGCAATGTATTCCCTGATGGCAGGGCCTCTTTTAGCACGAGATAATTGCACCCTTGCCACACTTGCACACATTGTTCGGGAATGGTTTGCAGACATGATGAAAGTTTCACGTGTTTGCCCTGCCTCCAAAGTTTCCAGATCTCAATTCGATTGAGCATCTGTGGGATGTGCTGGACCGATTAAGTCCGATCCACGGGCTCCACCTTCACAATTTACAGGACTTGAAGGATCTGCTGCTCTAATGTTTTGTGCCAGATACTATACAGAACACCTTTCAGCGGATCTTGTAGAGTCCATGCCTCGTGGGTGCGCTGTTTTGGCGCACATGGAGGAACAACAGCATATTGGCAGGTTCTAATGTTTAGGCCTCATCAGTGTACACACTTACACGAGGTTTAAACTTTGCATCACACATCATTGAGAAAATTGCTCAAAGAAGGAAATAACAAACAGACCAGCCAATATTTCTTGAATTTAGAAACTTTTTATGAAAATCATTTTCACATCTCTACTGGAAGGGTGGAGTCCTCTCAAGGCCCTATATCATGCTGCCAACATTTTCATATTAACCCACTGGCAGAGTGCCCGTCTCAAATGAGTATTCATGGATGACTCACCTCAAATGCGAGCCAATTTTTTTGGAGTGCATTTTTGGTAGAAATGGAATTCAACGTATAGTGATGATATTGGGATGGGACCGTGACACGTGGTTCCTGTTTACGATGTTTTACAATGGCAGTCTGCTTCAGAAGAAGAACTATCGTTGTGATTTCAAGATATCCTCAACCTCACCGTTAGTGGATATTCCTCAAACTGCCTCTTCCCCCTCTCTTGTCCCCCCCCTCTCCCCCAGCACCACAGAGCCTTTTCTCCTCCTCATTTCGGCCCCCTCCCCTAAGCTTATTCTGCAATCCCCACACTTTTCAACACCTCCTTACCTCCCCCCCCCCCTCGGTCCCTGTCCTACCTTCCCCTTCCCATCCCACCCCCTGCACCCAAAGCCGTTTCCTCCCCCCCTCTTCATTTAACAGTGTGGACCTCAAATATCCGGCGCCTTCGCTTCAAAACCCTTCAGGAAATCTTCCATTACAGGTTACCACTGACAACCAGACATAATCTGGGCCTAACGAAACATTCCTCCTCCAAGACGTGTCTGACTCCCAAGTATCTCTCCCTGTTACTCCCTCCTCGGTTATGACAGACCTGAGCCTCGTCCTGGTGGAGAGTTTCTCTTCTCGAAAGACTCATTCCTCACTCTCCATGCACTGCCCTCACTCCCCCACACCCCCAGAATACCTCTGGCTATGACTTCCCCTCCACTCCCACCTTCATTTTAAATGTGAACTTACCAGTCCACCTACATAACATGATGACTCCATCTACACTCACTTATGCGAAAACATGGACCAACTTCTAATCTTTCTCATCCAAACTCTCTCTTCCTCTCATATTGTGGAACTCAATTGTCATGATGCAATTGGCTAGGTGTGGGTACCTCTCTCACCTTGTACATGGCACATTCAGCAAAGCTTTCTGCGACTCATGGGACTACTCAATCGGTCAAATTCCATGACCCGGATCTCAACCAATGGTACTCCAATCTCTTCTGATTGATTTTGACAAATTTCCCTGTCAATATCTGCTAGCGCTCATTCCCTCGCGGCTCCAAATACGGTTCTTTCTGACCACATCCTTGTCAAATGACATCTTCTCTCTGGCTATTATAATAGTATTTATAATTTATAATAGTCTGATTTAATTATCGAGAACCATCTCACCGCCGTCGAGTCTGGCATTCACTTCAAGCCGACTGCAGGGTCTCAGCGCCTACACTTAGACTGCGTCTTCCTATCGCTTATTTCTCCACATAACTCATTCCTGGGAATCTTTCAAAACAAAGTTGCTCTCCCTCATTGCACAGAAGATATTCCCCTCTCGTCTTTAGTTGCCACCCTTCCTCCCGCCCTTGGTTCACTCGAAGCTTGGCGAGGCAGTTGCTCTGAAACAACTTGCCTTTGCCTTTATAGGAAAGCAAAAACCCAACTGAGGTGATCTCAAGTTCCTTCCATACAGCTTTGGAAACAAGTGTGTATCTCCCTCAGGGAGAGCCAGAACCACATCTTTCCGAAGCTCAAGTTGAACTTTTCAAAACCTCTCTCCCTCCTCAAAATTCCTGGTGGCATTCCTAATCAAATCTGTTTTCTGGTGTATGTTCCCCCTCCATCCCCTTCCCTACCTAAATGGCCGCACTGCTGAGGACCGCACGTGAAAAGGCTTCTGAATGCCTAAACTCGGTGTTTGCAGCTAAATCTTGTGTCCAAAACCTATCGCTTCTCTACCCACTTACCCAGTCGCACCCAACTGTCCCTGGATGTGCCCTTCCTGACAAGGTGGAGAGCTTGCTGGTCAAACCTCGACTCAGATTCCTGCAAACCGTCAAAACGGCATCAGCCCAGTGTCCTAAATACTGCTTCTTCCTGCTCTTGTCACCCTCTCTCTTGTTCTATCACCGTCTCATTGCTCAAGGTCATCTGCCATCTGCTTGGAAATCAGCAAAACCATACTGCCCTGCCATATAAAAAGTGCCAAAAACAGATCCCTGCAACGCAGGACCAATCATCCTTCTCCCAATCAATCAGCAATGTTATGGAATCCATCACGCTCAGACATTAAATCCTTTCTTCTTCTCCAATGGCCGATTTCCAATCATTCAATTTGGTTTCGGAAAACCAATCCAACTCCAACCCTGGATTATGCTGCTTCTGCTTCCAATAATGGATGGAGGTAGTCCGATGCCAGATATGAAATCAAAGCCATATCGCAGACATATCGTGTGCTTTTGACACTCGCACCCTGCCCTGCTCAAACCAAACTCTTTCCTATGTATCCAAGCCATCTCGACTCTGGAAAAATCCTCTTTATCTTTTGCTTGATGACTCCACCACTCTGCCGTACCATCTGTCATTCCACAACCGGCAAGCAGCAGCTTTCTTCACTCACTTGGCAGATCTGGATAAAATCACAAAAACTGTCCAACACGTGGAACATTTCTTTCAACCGGACAAATCTTCACCCTTCTCACATGTCTCTCCGAACAAGGACCGTTTTAAGAAACCACCCCCCCCCCCATCCACTTTCTCAAAACAATTCCTCTGGAAGAAGTCCCT
>CM068958.1:46328762-46341202 GCA_035128595.1 Eptatretus atami | reverse complement strand
GGGGTTCTGTCTACACATATACTTAATGGCATAACTAACTTCGGGGCACCTGTATGTTTGAATGCATACGCTTCCTAGAACCGTAACAATATAAACATTTCAAGAAAATACTAAGCAGTTAGTTATTGCTCTTCAAACATTTATTAAGGTTTTTGGTTTAGTTAAAAATAAAAAACATTTCCATTAACTGGTATCTCATCTTCATTTATTTTCATCAGCATGTATTCTTTCTGATTGTTTGCTTTGCTTTATGAGATTAAACTTAAAAAAAACTTTTTGTACAAGTTGCATTTGTGTTTCTAATAACATAAGAGAGATGAGACAGATGTATGGAAAAGATGATTAGCTATTGTAACAGCTTGTAACAATCATGAGTTGCTTATAACTTAAACCCAACTCGCTCCTGTAATATTTAGACTGTAAATCACACTCCAATACTTGGTTGCTTTTGTATTTGAATTAAATTATACGACAAGTCAAAGTGGTTTATTAAATCAAATAAGTGAAATCCTTCAATACAGCGCGTGTGGTGAATCAAGTGAGTACACTAATGTTAAAATATGCAATTTATGCTTTTTCAGTTGAAAAACAATTAAAAAGCGTATCTTAATATTTGAATGTAAAAATTTGTATTATTGTGATAGCACCTTTATATATAACAGAAGGAATGAAATCGTTCGATACAGCATGGCAGGGGGCCGCAAAAGAATGATTGAAGGTAAATTTCAACTACTAATGTATGACGAAACACTTGTTTATGGCTAATATTAAAGAGAATGTAAGAAAGAACTTAGCCTGGAATCCTCGTGCATAACACCGCCACACAACACCCGTTGTCCTTTGACCCAGTGCAGTTACAGTATCGTTTCCTTCAGCTCGATTGGTCTTGTCCTGCACGTGATGTTTTCAGGTTTATTTTTCGTTCTTGTTGAATCTGAGGACATCATTTTTTCGTTCTTGTTGTAAGTAAATTTCAACTACTAATGCATGACGAAACACTGTACTTAAGGACTAAATATAAAGAAAAGGGCATAAGAAGAACTTTAGCTTTCTGCGTTCAGCGCGAAATGCATGGTGGACGAAAATGACGTCTTTCGTTCGTCGTTCGTACATGAGGGAGCGTTCTTCGTTTTCCGTCAAGCAATAATTTAAATGGTTTTCACATATAACACACTTATTTCACAAATTTCCATTGAAATACTCGGTATTTCGTCAATTGTCGCCATTTCCGTCGAGGTTCAGCACTGCATCTACCGAACGGCCGTCATTGGCTGTTCTTGAGCACGTGGGGGGGGGAACACCGACCACCGGACGACGTGTAGAGAAGCGCCGGGAGCATTACTCAAAACTCGTCAACATATGTATACAGCGCACACGCTGTAATAACTTATACCAAGAAGGGGCAGAGATTTTCTACAGTGTTTGATGGATGTGATAACCTATTTGAACTTTTTGTGCTTCGTTAACCTTGCAGACTGATTGAAGACAGCACAGGAACAAAGTGATAAAGCATAACCTGAGCTCAGATGACGGAAAAGGAAGACAGAATGAGTCCAATTTTACGACCCTCACATGCGTAGGGAAAAATGGGGTTAAGTAATTGGTTCACTCTCTGTCTATCAGTATATTTCTTTGATCGAAGAACTACTTAATTTCAATTTAATTTTATATTTTGAACACTGCAGAACAGGAATCGGAACATGAATCGGGACACAAACCTGCAGTTTAGTAGAACTTTGGCTCTGAATTTGGCAAATTGTACGGAATCTCATCCTGAGTGTGCATGTGCACTTCCAGTAAAGCAATTGCTTCAGTCTGTCTGTCTGTCTGGCAGTCAATTTCAAAATCATTACAAACAAGAAACTTACTGTTTTTGGGACATCATAAGGGACACAAACAACAGGCACGAAAAACTAATTTAACGTGTTAAATAAGGTGGTATAAAAGAGGGTGCATCAGTGGCGGTAAATGTCCAATTCAATACTTTTTTTTCGACAACCCTTAAAAACTTGAATTTTATTTAAATTGAATTATATATTTGAACACTGTAGAGCACAAATCGCCTTGTTTATACTTCCAAAAACCTCCAGTTTCGCAGTAATTGGGCAAAATTTCATGCCATCTTGACAAATCCAATTTACCCCATGTTCTGAGGGTGGAGTAACAACGAGATTTACACAAAATGGCAGCACCTAGCATTGCAATTACAGAGCCAACTTCATCCAAAAGATCTGCTTGTTTAATGAATTATTTTCTCAAAGATCGTTCGAAAATCATCAGTTTCTTTAAGAAGAGTTGGCAGAAATTTCAGCTCTGGACTGTTCCATTTGACACATCGGCTTCATATGGCTGCTAACGCGCCTGCTATTTTAAGTTCACAAACAGAGCTAATATAGATTGTTCTCGGAAATGCAAAGCAAGATTTTAAAAGACCCTTCCCATGCCCTTTTCTTCAAGACTGCATGGGTAAGGTGTTTCATGAACTCTAGTTTTATAATTATAAGGATGAAATATTGAAAGCTTGTTTGCTTATAGTTTTCTATTATTTCGAATGAAGCACATGCTTGCAAGTTTGCATTGATAAATGTGGATTTTCGTGGTATACTGTAAATCTGACAAAATGTCCTTCTGTCCGAAAAAAACAATGACATCCTACCTCGTGTGTGTTAATTTGCAATGATCAGCAATGCAAAATTGGATGCTTGTTATCAATTAATAAGCTCCAAAAATATATGACTGAAACCAAAAAATTTTTAATGCAGTAAGAACCACCACCATTTTTGCTGACCAAATACAGTAAGAACCACCAAATATCGAGTCACTGGGCTGTGCAACGACCTGAAGTTTCATATTGGAGGCAGGGTAGAGAAAATCAGAAAATTTTGCAGAAAATCAGATGCAGAAAATCCACATGCAGAAAATCAGAAGGTCGACAAGTCCTTTGATCGGTTGGGTGCATGTTTGGAAATGCAAAATGTTAGGCAAATATCCATGCCCACAAAATGTTCGCCTCAAATGTACACATCATTGTGTTCATATCATACCGATTGAATACAAAAAACACACAAAGTGCCACATTGAAGCAACACTGAGTGCAGCATTTGTATTCATTTTGTTGTGCAGAAATCGCCAATTAATACCAGCAATGTTAATCACTGGTCATTTCTCCACAACCGATGTCTCATGAAAGATAAAGGGAGTGTGAAATGATGGAAAGAACCATAAAATAGAGGTAAAACTATATTTAATGAGGTACGAGGGCAGTGCCAAAAGTTATGAGCATGCTTATTATGCAGTAAAACAAAGAAACATGCAAGAAAACTGATATTGTCAATAGTAACTGGATATATCACATTACTTTTCCACAAAATCTCCAAAGGTCCACGCATTTATGCCAGCGCCGCATAAACTTAAAAATCCCACTTCGGTTACAAGTCCGCTCCAAAACTTCGCAACCAGCTGCGCACGGCTATCTGGACTGCCTTATCATTTGCATAGTGCTGCCCTCTCATGTGACTTTTAATGGCCCAAACAGATGGTAATCTGAGGGGGCCAAGTCCGGACTGCACGGGGGCTTGTGGAGCACTCCACAGACATTCTTTGAGATTTCCTCCAAAGTCAGATGCGCAGTGTGTGGTCTTGCATTGTCATGTTGAAAGATGACAGCTCTTTTCATCAGGAACTTTTCCCGAAGTGCACATTCCAGTTTCTTGAGCATCTGAATGCAACAAGCCCCATTGATGGTTTCCCCTTTGGGCAGTATATCCATCAACCAGTACGCATCCCAGAAGACGGTTCCCATAACTATGCCAGTGGAGGGGACTCTTTTAGCCTTCGTCTTGTTGGAGATGTGGAGTGATACCAAGCTGTTAGTTTCTAGGTCGAAAAGGTGGGACCAGCTTTCATCATCAGTCACAATATGGAACAGGAAGTCATTGCCCTCCGCAGCAGGTCTTGAAGCAACTGTGATGACACATTCATGCATCTGTTTTTGAGTTCCTCCATAAGCAAACGTGGAACCCAAAGGGAATAAACTTTCCGATATCCCCAGGTCGTTATCATCTCTGGTATGGCATGATGTTCTATGCCAAGCTGCGCTGTGATCTCCCAAACCATCACCCTTCGATCGTCACTGAGGAGCACATCGACTTTCTGCTCATTGCATCCAGTAGTGGCACTTTTTGGCTGAACGGCGATGTCCGTGTTTCTGTCTTTGAAGTGTTTCACCCACATTCCGACACTGCTATCACCCAGGCAAGCAATTCCGTACACCCGCCAAAATCAGCCGTGGATATCTACAGCTGAGTTCTTCTTCTTCACGGGGAATTCAATCACTGCACGTTGCTTAAACGATATGTCGTTGACAGCCATTTTGTCACAATGCATTGTGGAAACACCAGTGGTGTGCCACATGATACATATACATGTATATATATACTAGGTGAAAGTACACGGCATTGTCCAGGTTCTTTTTGAATGAATTTAATCTTCTGCACATAGGTCTGACGCGAGCCCAGTATCAGTTCCCTATAATTGGGCCACGGCAGTCATAGCCTAAGGGGGTTGGTGAGGGGGAAATCATGGTACCCTTTCTTGGGGCAATATTTTGGTGAGGGGAAATCATGGTATCCTTTCTTGGGGCAATGTTTTTACAGCCAGATGCCCTTCCTGACGCCAACCCTTGAGTCACCTTCGACCCTGCAGGGATAATTACCAGTATACTGGTGCTCATTTTACTGACCTTCGGAAGGATGACAGGCTGAGTCAACCCCCCTGATGCTAACTCAGCAGCCAGCGGGGCTCGAACTCAGGACCCCAAGGATCCCAAGCCACCGCCTTAACCACTGAGCCACACCAGGCTCATATATTAGATAATATATATAAATAATATTATATATATATATAATATAATACAATATATAGACAAATAATATAATATAATACAATATATATATATGAAATATTTATATAAATCTATATATAAATAATATAATATATTATATAATAGTATATATATATATACACACAGTATATATATATACTGTATATATATAAATATAATATATATATAAAATATAATATATATTATATACTAATAAAGTCAGGAGCTCTGAGCTGGACCGAAGCTGGAAGGCATTCAAGCTGGTTTCCGGTCCCGGAGCCTGGCAGGGCATGGCTCGGGCCGCTGCGGTCCAATGGAGGAACAGGATTTGGGCCACAGCACGTCACTTTCCAGTCCTCACCGCACCCTTCGCCTGGGTCTTATAAAAGGGGTAGTGTGGAGCCGTTAGAGCCTTTTCTTCAGAACATCAGTGTGCGATTGCCTGAACATACGTCAGGCAATTTGTGAGCGATATTCAACAGCAGGGCTCACCAACCACCATGCGGCTTCGTCAATCGTGCTTGCCGAAACGCGCCACTCTGCAGAATGGCGCCGTCCCCTTCGGTGACAAACACGAGGCTCTTGAGGTCCGTCTCATACGACTCAACCAAGAGTCAATGGCCAGCGTCTTGCTCCACCACGTGAGCAAATTCACCTCAGTACGAACACAATAATCGCGCCGTCTTCTTCATGCATCGAAGGAAAGCCATTTTGTCATCATGGCAAGATGAGAGCAAAGTGAGATCCTCTATCTTAGCCACGTTCTCTCTCGACCACGTGTGTCCCTTACACCAAACTGAACCAACAAAGCCACCAACCTCCTCGTTTCTCTCCTTGACGTCAACCCGAACAACCGTCCACCTCAGAGGCGTGGCTTGTTTGCACGAAATCTGGGAAGGTGGGGCTTCTGCCTGCTCGGCACGCCTTGCTTACTTGTTGTAAGCATTGTTGTTGGAAATCCGGGAAGGTGGGGCTTCTGCCTGCTCGGCACGCCTTGCTTGCTTGTTGTTAGCATTGTTGGAAATCTGGGAAGGTGGGGCTTCTGCCTGCTTGGCACGCCTTGCTTGCTAGTTGTTAGCATTGTTGTTGGTGAAAAAACGCAACTTCTTCCTGGCTGACTTGAAAATGCAAAAGCTAGGAATAGGTCACAGGGGGCAATCACATACTAGGGGATCTTATTCTCAATCCCTATCTAATTAACACCACACCACCCCCTGTGTGGTGACACGTAATACTTAGGCTCACAGTTTCCCTGCTCAATTACATCAAGATGTCTCCTTCATGTCCACGGACCAAACAACTCTATTCAATCCTAACTTTCCGATGAAATTCCTCCATCTACCCCCACAACCGTGACTTTTTTATATATATACAAATGAACTGGAAACAATCATTCTATGTATATGTGAGAAAAATTACAGGCTCAGACCAAGAATCAAACCCAGGTCATCTGGTGAACCAAAGCAGTGTTCTGCCATCTGACTTATCTGAATGACCCACTTTTATCAACACATTGGAGATGTATCAAGCCCATCGGTTTTTTTTTTATACCTTCACCTATTGTGGTGGCATGATTTCATGCTGTCAACTGGCGATGAACAACGGTGCATCATCACTGATACCGAGTATGGGGGCACCGCTGATGCAATGCCCCGATTGCAAGATCACTGATATTCATTTTGCCGACCTCGGAAGGATGACAGGCTGAATCAACCACACCAGGTGTCAATTCAGCAGCCAGCAGGACTCAAACTCAGGACCTGAAGATCGCAAGCCCACCACCCTAACCACTAAGCCAATCCCAAGCTTAAGCCCATCTATAAAATCCTGTTTATAATGGTCAAACATACAGAAAGTCCATTAATTATTTTTTGGGGGCTATTATTCAAATAATAAGCATGAGATTTAGTTAAATATTGGTTGTTACCCCGCCCACACGATGCGGAAAGCAGGGTTCTGCAATTGTATATGGAACTCTGTGTCGAATTGGAATGGGTGTGTACCTACACATTGAAAGTAGAACGCTGTGTCCAATTGGAATGGTCGTGCATCCACTTTATATAAACAATTGGAATGGTCGTGCACCCATACATTGAAAACAATTGGAATGGTCGTGCACCCATACATTGAAAACAAGAGGAATGGTCGTGCATCCACTTTTTATAAACAATAGGAATGATCGTGCACCCACACATTGTAAACAATAGGAATGGTCATGCACCCAAACATTGTAAACAATAGGAATGCTCATGCACCCACACATTGTAAACAATAGGAATGGTCATGCACCCACACATTGTAAACAATAGGAATGGTCATTGCACCACACATTGTAAACAATAGAATGGTCATGCACCACACATGTAAACAATAGGATGGTCATGCACCCAACATTGTAAACATAGGAATGGTCATGCACCCACACATTGTAAACAATAGGAATGGTCATGCACCCACACATTGTAAACAATAAGCATGGTCATGCATCCACACATTGTAAAGAATAGGAATGGTCGTGCACCCATACATTGTAAACTAAGGAATGATCGTGCACCCACACATTGAAAACAATCGGAATGGCCTTGTTCCGACACATTGTAAATTGAACTGTGAGTTCATTAAAGGAGGTATTATTGAATGACATTTTTACGCTTTTTCACAGTTGTAATTGCTGCAAATGATAATCATTTTAAATTCTTTGTTACATCAAAACTGGGTTAGATACAGAATAAAAGACAAAACGCACCAACGCTATTTTGCATGCCACGTGGAGTTGGCAAATCCCGGCATATTTTACAACTCCACGTGACTTGCAAAAACGCTGCACATCAAACATGCTCCTTGAGGCTATCTTCTCTGCCGTCTCGAACCATAAACTGCCATCATGGTGCTTCGCAGGCAGGGTCTTGCATTGTCGATTGGATCATCGTTCGGAGGGAACTTTAAGTTGGATGTCACTTTTGGGAGCATTCGTCTGTGTCAAAATCAAAGGTCACACGGTTATCTTTCAAAAAGAGCCCGTATAAACACCTTTGTGTGCCCGTATAAACACCTAATTAAAGATTCCCTCTTTGGTTGAGGATAGCTCAACAGCACCTTGTAATGGAGTAGCAACATCTGTTCAGGATGCATTCTCTGCTTTGGAAACGTTCTCAACCAATCGTGGGCGATCTGAGGACCCCAGGGTTGCAATGGGAGAAACCACATTACTAGTTTATGACTACTACCTCCAATTATTCCCACCAGGTAGGGTCGGTCAGATAATATCTTTGGTTCAAGTCTTTTACGGACTGGCTGGTTAGGCCTAAAGTTCGACAGGTGATTTGTGGTCGTTGTAATTTGTTCAAGGTGCCGGGCGATAACTTGCCTACTTTCCACAAAAGATACAGTGGGATCGTTAACATCTACCAACGAATGCTCTGCAGATAGGTTAACGTCCATCTGAGAGACGTCACATCTTGTGATGGAACCAGTTGTGAAGCACCAGTATAAAGTTTATATTCGAGGTGGGAATGATCGAACCCAGACGAGATGAATCAAAGGTAAGTGGACTACCTGACCTACCTCTACACCAGGGTTTCCCAACCTGGGGTACATGTACCCCAAGGGGGTATGCAGAGTTTCGGCCATGGGTACACAGACGACCTTCAGATTTTTGTATTTTTTTGTTTTTTTCTGGATTTTTAAAAACTTTTAAAAATCTCTCTTATTTATATTGTCTGCAAAAAAAAAAAAACAACGACATGCTGCACCACTTAATTTACACTTTCTTCTTTCCTTCAGAGATTTGTTGCTTGCTTGCATTATCATGTTAAAGAAGAGACAGTTCATCAACGACTATGTTCAATATGGCTTCACCGTGAAAATTCATAAACACAACTTCAACAATGCTTGCTCTGTTCGGTCCTTAGGAATGGATCGTTAAAGCTCTCAAAACTCAAGGAACATCTTCAGAATATTCATCCCATTAATGGAAATGACGACCGTGCTTCATTTGACATGAAAAGGGCTTGATCCACGACAAGTGGCACACTAACAACATTCGGGTTTGTTCCTGAGCAACAACCAGCAGTTGAAGTCTCATTTTGAGTGGCTTACCGAATCGCAAAACATAAACATAGTGGCAACACCCCTGGGTGCTCACCTGGTAGTGGCTGGATAAGATAACCAAGGAATCACTGGTAGGCATGGATGACCCACAAAATATTTAAAGGAGAAGAAAGTAAATACCTCTGGATTTATTTTTAAGTACGTAACACAAAGTTTGGTAAATCGGGTGAAAAAAATGTTGTGGTCAAGTTTCATCAGAATTGGTGTGTCATTTCTGAGAAGGAAGCAATTTGGGGGGGGGACGGGACATCCCCTCCCCCCATCGACCGATTTTTTTTAATGTCGTGAACAATTTTCGGAACATCATGGTGATGAAGGTGGTGGTCAAGTTTCACCGGAATTTGGTGTGTAGTACTAAGAGAAAGCAAATACCTATTTTGGGGGCAACCCCTTGTACACCCTCTTCGACCCAGACTTTATTTTTAATGTTGTGAACAATCTTTGGCACATCACAGGTGATGAAATTGTACAAATTCATCGATTGTGTGGTTCGAAGAGAAAGAATACCATTAAGGTGTAAACCCCCCCCCCCCCCATGCCCTGTAGACTCCTTAGACCCTGATTTTCTTTTCATGTTATGAACAATCTTTGGTACTTCAGGGTGTAGTCCATGAGCCGACCAGATTTGACTACCAAATCGAGGGACTAAAAGCCACTGTGCTTTTCAGTTACCTTGATGTCTGCAGAGTATGGAATCGTGTGATGGACGTTTCTCATGCCCAGCTAATGGTATTTGGCGGCCATCTTTAAAAATGGCCACCACTTTTCAATGACCTTGATATATGTCAGTAAATTGGCCATATCTCCACAATGGCTTACATAAACAATGATGTCACATTCATATGATTCAGTATAAAATTCTGCATCTTTGGTGTGTATTTTGTTCAGTAATGTTAATTACTTTTTTATTTATGAACACAAAATGTTGTGAAAAAGTGGCTTTTGTAACATTTCTTTTCCATATTTTTCACCTAAAATCACCATAAATATAAAAGTTTACTTATTTCAAGGTATTTATGGATGACTTGGTTATTTGACATTAATATTAGTGATATAGAGTCCAATATAGCACTCTTCAATATATAGCAAGGAATTGAAACATATACAGCGAGTCAAATCTCGCATGAGTTGTCTTTTTTGTCCAGTATTATCACTGTAACATTGTAATCTCAGTTCAGGGGACCTATATAATTCATTAACAACTATTCAGTAGGGTTTTTCTAATTTTTGACTTACTTTCAATTCAATTAATTGTTTTGATCAATTTTTTTTCATATTATTTTGCATTTTTAATACTTTCTTAACAGTTTTTATAGGTCAATTTTATTTTCAATATGTTAACCCATGGATTAGGTGCTTTCATATTTAATTCATAGATAAATGTATTAAAGTAATCAATAAAAATTATATTTGATCTGGTCCCCTCATCACTATAACCTTTGAGATCGTCACTCAGTGAAGCTGTGCTAAAATAGAAATGATGACAGCATGTAAACACTAACAGAATTTAGGTCAGAAGTGATGCAGCCAAATGGGGTGTGTGAGATGTTTCAAGATGAGCTAACAACTGAAATGCAAGTATTACACAGTACAACCCCTTTGGTACACTATTGTTGGGAGCCAAAAGTGCCAACCATGAGTTAAGTAAATAAAACCGTGTACTAAATTTGCAGAAATACACTGTATATACAGGCCACATGATTTGTGCTATTTCAAATGATTGTGGTTTTTATGATATTACCAGATAGAAACAACAATATATTTCATTATCATTGTTAAAACTGCTGTTTCATCCAAATATTGTCATATGTGTCCTGTTTTTTAAATATTTGGGATCCAAGCGAAAACCTGTAAGGCCCTCTAAAATAACATAGCATTGTTGATAAAAATATCATTGCAGCTTCTGGAACGATTTATTTTTAATATTTTCAGAAACTGTTGCCACTTACCATATCAGCATGGCAGAAGATGAAGTTGAGTCGAAACGTTTGAAGACAGAGAGCGGTACATGCATTATATGTGGGGGAAATCTCCATTTATGATTTATCATCCCCAGAGATGAAGAATCATGGAAAACCCTGTGCCAAGCTGCTGAGATTCAACATTTTCAGCCAATTATCCATACTGCTGAAAACAGTGAAGCAAACTTTTCTAATATTAAATATCACAGGGATTGCAAGATCCAATTTCACCATAAAAAGAAACTTTTAATTGTGAAACACAAGAGTACATAAATGAACAAGACTCTTTAGGACTAGACATTCAACAAGGCAAGCATCTAGTTAGTAACAATCAAGAGTGATACGATACGTATGCATCTTTTGCCAAAGCAAGAGCAAATAACTTAAAGGAACTAATAGCCGGGAACATTGAAGCAGCAGTTGAGCTAAGGGCTGACAAAACCATTCGTGATATTGCAACTGAACTTCAGGATGACAGAAGTTTATCTATTACTGCTCGAGATTGTTTGCTGCTGAAGCACATTATCACAAAACATGTTACAGGAATTATACGAGGGGACAAACTGAAAGAATCTTTCTGAATGCAGTGGTGAAGACAATCCTTACCAAAAACAGGAGAGGGCTGCATTCAACAAGGTGTGTGAATATTCCGTACCGATGTCTTCTCAAACCCTCGTATTGTGCACTGTCTGATCTCACTGCCAATGTTGTATGCTTCATGGAAAGTAATGGGTTTGAAGTTACAGAGGCAACCAAAATCACATGCGACGCAATCTCTATACAGAGTTTGGAGATTTTTGCATTTCTTCACAGTTGCCCGCAGAGTTATATATATAGCCAGACAACTTACGTAGCTCCATTGCAGTTGACTATGTTCAGTTAAAGGAAGAATATGACATTCTTGTGAAGAAGCAAGATCTAAAATCTATGATAACTCAAGTAGCCCAGCTTTTACGTGAACAAGTAAAATGTGGAATAAAAGAGCAGCCTTGGCCCCCTGACCCTCGGGAACTTAATATCACATACATATCCTTCCCTGATCTTGTGCAGTTCACTGAAATCTCTTACTTAATGGTAAGAATGCAGCTTCCTCCCGTAATGAGAGGCTTTCATGGTCCATTGCCCAAGACATTGTCACAGCTGTATCAGCAGGCAAAGTAATCACCTCAAAGCATATTTTGATTCCATGGGTTATAAAGACTCTGACAGAAATGTGAACTGATCAAATTCATGAACCGGCTAGGGACATGCATCTTCTTTACTCCACCTTAGAGGAGATTGAAACTGCACTATGTATTGAAAAGCTAAAGAGTGCAGAAGATGATCATGTCCCTCTTCCTTCCAATGTACATTCTTTCATCCCAACTGTACTGTCATTTGACAACATAGATAGACAGGAGGAATTACTGAGTGGAGTTGGAACTTCTCATCGTGTGAATGGCATAATCATTCAGCCAACATCATCATCATGTCAGCCACAAAAAGCA
>CM068958.1:46298445-46317297 GCA_035128595.1 Eptatretus atami | reverse complement strand
ATTTTCTGCAGTGAGACCCCCTGTGCAGTGAAAGGTTGCGGTGTGAGTGATAGGTCCCGTGTGAGGAGAGAACAGTGTGTGTAAGGTCGCTGTATCTGAGGCGAGATGTCGGTCGCATGCGTGAGCTGCAGCCGCGTTCTCCCGGGGTGAATGGAGTGTGTTGGAGTTGGAAGTCGTGCGTCGTAACATCAGGTGTGTGTGGGTCGTAATGGCGACGAACGACGCGACAGAGAGACGGAAGCCGGGTAGCGGCCGTAGCTGTTTTGGGGACCGTGCCGGGGTTCACCAGCAGCTGAGCGCGCGGTTCGGGCCGTGCAACGCACGAGGCCCCACGTGCTCGCTTGCGGTAGTGACACCGGTCCGGAAAACGCCAGCGGGTGGATTTTGCCGATACCCGCGGACGACAAAGTCTAGGCAGGTAGACGGATTTGACCGACGGGTCTCCACGCGAGCTTGTGTAATCTTCCAACGCAGAGCCACATGTGTTCGCATTGGGGAAGCGACCCTCGGAGTGCGAGGCTTTGCTTTGGGTTGTCGCAGGGTGACGTCTGGCTGCACGTAGGCGTTGGAATCCGGCACGGGAGGGGAATACCCTGCCGGATGTACCGTCCAAGAGGACGAGTACACGTGCAGCTGCATGACTTCACGGCAAGGTGCAAAGGCGCGAGCTTGTGAGTGCCGCGCTTGGTGGCTTTTTTACGCATAATTCGAAAAAAAAAAAAATTAACAAAAAGCAAGCCTCGCTTTCGGGAACGGATCCCGCGGTTAAGGGGTGGAAGACCCCTTGCAAGGGCACAGGGATGGAACTTAAGCTAGGTTAGCTGAGCTAGACCGGCTCCATGCGGGCAGGGGTAAGTCCTCATGGGGCCCCGTGGAATGGATAGTTAGAGGGATGTTAGTCAGAATTTAGGTTGGGAAATGGATTTTAGAGATTTTGAGGACAATGACTGAGTGGATGTGTAGAGGGGGACGTAGCTTAAGCTACGAAGTGTTAAATGGAACGGCTATAGTGTAAGGGACCGACGTGGGAGCACGAGTTATTAGGGGAGGTAGTTAGAAGGATGGCAGAGATCAGCGTGAGTGTGGGAGTTGGGAGTTGTGTGGAGAATGTTGAAGTGGAGTGAGGCCAGCGGGTCTGTGTTGAGTGGAGCGAATGTGAAATTGCATGGTGCGTGAGTGATTGGGGGAGGAGTCGACTCCCGCCCAGGACCCGCGGTCAGGTAGAGTGAGTTTAGGGGTTAGGTTAAATTGAAAAATGGAAGTCGTTTTGTTGTTGGTGGGAGTGTAGGCTCGAAACCTGTTGGAGGGGTGCAGGAGCCCTGTTGACGGGCTGGGAGCTGGCTGCGAAATGGTGCAGTATCGCTGAGTGGGTACCCGGGACCGGCTAGTCGGCCGTGGTAGGCCAAGGGCCCATGGGGGGCGGAGTTAGCGTAGTGGGCACGGGTGCGGCGCTTGGTGCGGGCCCGGAGCGCCGTAGCCGCGTTAGGGCAGTGTCGGTGGCACGGGTGACCTCGGAAGGGCTGCCCGCCGGCGCCAGCCTGCCACGTGTGCGTTCAGGGAGTTTGCCATGGCGGCACTCCCCGGTGTTTAGGGAGCTGGTAGGCTCGGAGGCAGTGTAGTGCCCGGGGGTGCCATTTGTAGGGGATTCGGCAGAGGGTCGTGCCTGCCAAAGGAGCCACGCGTTCCAGCACGAAACCGGATGGCAACGGGCACGATGGGAAATTCGAGGGCGGAGGCCCGAAATTGTAAAGCGACACCAACACAAGGCGACGGGAATCTGGGCTTGTTTAGAACCAAAAAAATAAATAGATAAGCGAGAAAGAGGGCGCTTGTTTGAAAGCCCCGGGTAGGTTTTAACAGTTATAGATAGGGTAGATAGGAAGTGTACCCCTCCGCACCATCCATCCCTTCGCTTTCGTTGTGCCGCTGGACCCACTTTGGGTTAGATCGCTGAGATCTGGGCGAGGCCCATTCCTGAGCTTCATTGGGCCTCGACACAGGACGCTAGCTCTCCCTATTTTCCCCCCCTTCCGGGGGTGGGAAGGAACGTAGGGTGGGAGTAGGCTAAGGACGATAGGTTAGCCGAACCAAAGACGATAAAGGCGCGTTAGGGGACGATTATAGTGGGGAAAGGGTGAAAATAAAAACAAAAAAAAATAAATAATAAGTTTGCGGCCTACTAAATTGGTTTTTGACAAATTAAGGGTGGGTATGGACAGTGCACAGGCAAGCGATAGTGGGAGGAGACATAGGTAGCGTCCGGAGCCCGACCTTCTGCCGATTTAGGCCAGCAACACCGCACTCCCTCCACCCAACTGCACTGCACGGCAAATAGGCCGGCCAACTTTCATCGGCAGCTGTTGTTTTGCTGCAAGGGCCTGATGCCGGCCGCGATCGTCTGCAAATGTGCATGTACTGCAAGGCCTGTGCCGGCAACTTCGTCACTTGGCTGTGTTTTGCTGGCAAGGCCTGTGCCGGCCCGTTCGTCCGCGGTGTGTTTGCTGCCAACTTGCCTTTTTCTGAGGCTATGTTTGCTTCACCTTTGCCATTCATGGCCCACTGCCCATGTTCACTAGGCCCCCGTTCGTCCAATTTTCTTTTGCCCCCCTTGTTCATTGCCATGTGCCGCCCAGGGACAAGCAACAGTTTGCAAGCTGCAGAACGGTTCCTGTTGGCAGCTGCCAACACGGGCCTTGCAGTGGCGGCCGTGCACCGAGTCCTCTGTTGACTCTTACCTTTTTTCCTGCAGAGTCCATTGATCCTGGGCCATGGAGTAGTCGTAAATTTATTAAGGTTAAGGTGTTTAAAGTGTATTTGAAATATGAGTGTGCCCCGGCATGTCTTCTATAGCGCCGGCAATTTATTTAATCTCTGAATGGTGAGTTTGTTTAGTTAGTTACTCAGCCCTCAGGTTATTTATTTTGGGACACGAATACCATGAATTGTCGCCTACTCAGCGGATCCGTAGTAAAACTACTAGGGAGAACTACACATGATGGCACACGATTTATTGACGACTCGCCGGGACGAGTCGTAAAAAAGGGAGGCGGTAGTGTTACGGCTGTGGAAATTTCGCCATTACACCATTTCAGGTCCCGTTAGGTAGATATATTTTCATGAAGTTCATATGTGTAAGTTAGCCCAAACCCATTGTTTAGAGGGAATTAATTGTGTTCATTTCGCGCTACGATACTTTGATTAGGCGTTTTTCTGTTCTGCTTTATTTTCGAACCAACCACACTTCAACGCCAACCACACTTGAACCCCAACTACCCACCACTCCAACAACGCAGCACCGCCACCCTCACAACCACCACCACCATTCTTCGCCACTACTCCACACCAACGGAACGCCATCCTCCGCGTCCACGTACGACGTTTTCCGCAGTTGGAAACACCAGTCGAACGCGAGGGGGGAAGGAGAAGTCCCCACAGCGGAGTGCGCGCGTTTTCCCGCTTAATTTCCTTCCTTGGCCCGGCGCCAGAACGGCTTCGCCTCGCCCCCCACAAGACGCAGGTTGGGAGGGAACGAGAGGGAACGCCCCCCCTTCTCGAAGCGCCTCGAAGGGAAGGTGGAGCCGAAACGGGGCGGGGCGCCGGGCGTTTATAAGATAGCAATGGTCGCAGGAGGTTCTCTCTCTCCGGGTTCGTTGATGTCTCGGGGTTCGTTGAGGTCTCGGTGTTCGTTTGATTTCTCTGGGGGTTCGTTGAGGTTCTCGGGTTCCGTTGATTTTCTCTGGGGGCGTTCGTTGAGGTTCGTTCGTTCGTTGATTTCTCTGGTCGGCGCTGGCTCGGCGATTCTTCTCGGTTCTGGCGCATGGCTCGCTTTCCTGGATTCGGCGTCCTCCCGCTTTCTCACTGGGTTCGGACGGTCTCCAAGGACTCAAACACCTCAGGAAGTCGCGACTTCCATTTTCTTTT
The DNA here is from genome assembly GCA_035128595.1 of Eptatretus atami. Lineage (NCBI taxonomy): Eukaryota > Metazoa > Chordata > Myxini > Myxiniformes > Myxinidae > Eptatretus > Eptatretus atami. The sequence goes on along the minus strand of CM068958.1, from coordinate 46,313,376 downwards.
TGGGGTTTTGTGTGAACGTGTGTGTGTGGCGCCGTGGTCTGATAATTAGTCAATTGTGTAAGTGCGTCCGTGTGTCGCGTAATCGGTTGTAGCTCTGCTCATCGTTGCGTTGTCGTTCTTTTCTTTTATGTGATATATGTTGCATTATTCAATTATAATTGGCTGTTGAATACTACCTGCTTTATGTGTGCTATTGTGTCTGTCTTGAATTAAACGTGCTTCTGTTGGAATCTTCCCCCGTTTCGCCTGCGTCCTTCCTTCGTTGGGGTCTCCATCTGTTTCATCGTAAAGGCGTTCGTCGTGGGCTTAAATCCGCCCGATAATTAATCTGATGAACCGTCAAGGCCGACGATAAACACCGCTCGGTTATCCCGTAGCATTGGAACGGGTCGCTTAGCGGCCCGTGTCCGAAGTCGGCTGTGGGCGAGGTACAACCCCTCGGTAGGTTACCCGTGCGGTATTTAGGTATATCGACTTTCGGCGATTCACCCTATCCGGCGGGTAGAATCCGGACTGGGTTGTGGTGAGGCCGAAAGGTCACCTGTTGACTGGATCCCAGGCGTTAGCCGGGAGGTCACGACTGAATTGTCCGTCCGGTGGGCGAGCGGTCGCGATCGACGTCACGTGGCCATCGCACGCGACTGGGCGCGAATTCGCAAACAATATACACATCCGGATCTTCCTTAAATACTAAGCAAAACCTGACACATCCTCGCATTGAGGGTGAACCTTTGAGAGCGTCTATCATGAACTTTTAATATATTCGGACATTCCCTTTTAAAGTTTCAAAAAGTTCACATACTATTTAAAGGATTTTATTCCATTTAATGTGTAGTTATTTCTGTAAATACACGATTTTCTTCGTCATGGAACGACGATCGTCCGAGGACGGTCTCGCTATTGGCTCCGTTTCCAAGGGCACGTGACGAAATATCGGAAGTTGTTTTTTTTTTTTCTTTTTCTTCTTCTGGTGAAGACAAACCTCAGGACGCGGCTCTTGGACACATTTGTCCTTGTTCTAGCGTACGAATACAAAAAACGCAAGCACCGTGTGGCAATGACACCCTCTACCCTGTATTAAAATTCAGAAGTTTTAGGCATTAAATAAAAGAGTTATGACCGGAAAACTGTTGATAATCTACACCATGCAAAACAGCTATTTGACCCTTACAGGAGGCTGTTAGATGCCTGAGGAAGGTTGGCGGAAGCTGAAATTTGCATGCAAGTCCTAATGGAGGGGTAGTTCAAAATGCGTAAACGCCTTACGATTTGGTCTTTTAATTTTGAAATGAGCTTCTGGCATGGATGTGCAAAAATGATGGTATTCAGACCCCCTAAAATGGACACATTTCCCTCATATTCTTGACCAATATTAGTAGCTACAAGAATGAGTGAACACTTTTCTCGATCAGAAGGACGTCCTCATCATGTACTAAAAATTTCATGGAGGCTGCCTCTTAAAAATAAAAAAAATTCATGCGGAAAAAACAAATCATTTAACACGGCCTGCTCATATGAGTGATTTTTCACTTACAGGAGGCTGTTAGATGGCCTGAGGGAAGAAGGTTCTAGGAAGCTGAATTTAGCATGCAAGTCCTAATGGATGGGCTAGTTCAAAATGTTGTGAAGGCCTTAACGATGGTCTTAATTTGAAATGAGCTCCTGCCTATGGATGTGCAAAAATGATGGTATTCAGACCCCTAAAATGGACACATTTTCCCTCATATCTTGACCAATATATGAGCCTACAAGAATGCGTGAACACTTCTAGATTCAGAAGGAGGCCCTCTATGATGTTGCTTAAAATTTCATGGAGCTGCCCTCTTACAATAAAAAAATTATGCGGAAAAAGCAATTCATTTACACGGCCTGTCAAATGAGTGATTTTATCACTTTACAGGTGAAGCCTTGTCAAATGGGTGTGAGGAAGCGTATAGGAAGCTGAAATTTTGCTAGCCACTTCTAACATACATGTAGTACATTGTGTGCTAAGCTCACAAGGGCTCTAAGTGATGAAGATTTCAAAATGGACTCCTGGCATGCGATGTGCAAAAATGATGGTATTCAGACCCCTTAAAATGACACATTTCCCTCATATCTTCACTAATATTAGTAGCTACAGAATGAGTGAACACTTTCTAGATTCAGAATGAAGTCCTCTATTCACGTATCTTAAAATCATGGAGCTGCCTCTTGAAAATAAAAAAAATTATCGGGAAAAACAATTCATTTTACACACCCTATCATATGATTGATTTTTCCACTTACAGGAGGCTGTTAGATTGGCCTTGAGGGAATCCCATGAGGAAGGGTGTAGGAAGCGGAAATTTGCATGGCAAGTCCAAGGGAGGGGTAGTTTCAAAATGTTGTTGAAGGCCTAACGATTTGGTCTTTTAATTTGAAATGAGCTCCTGGCATGGATGTGCAAAAAATGATTGGTTATTCAGACCCCTAAAATGACAACATTCCCCTCATGTCTTGCGACCAATATAGTCGCTACAAGAACGACCGGTGACACTTTTTAAGCTCGGAATGATTTGGGAAACAGATTGAACCATTACATTTACATTTCGGCTAGCTTATGGTAAGAAATTATATTGAAACAATGACGAAAATAACCCCAAAGATTTAGAGCAACAATGAGCAAGTACAGTGATGAAATGTACAATAAAGTACACGTTCACTACGTTGTGTACATGTGCCCCCATTGTTATGTCCACCAGAAGGCGCCGTGCTCGGTTGAGGACAGTAAACCACAACACGTGATTGATAAAATCGATTTATGTATGACGTAGAAAGCTTGAAAATTAAACAAGTGATTGCATAAGCATTGTACACACACGTTGTGATTGTTGAAATTTCAATACGGGTCCGTCCCAAGATGGCCAACAATAAGCTTAAAGCTGTAGGTTCGTTCCCAAAACCTGTGCGAGCTTGAAAATTTCAACAAGTGGCCATGTGAACGGACAGCATTGTTTACATAATTGTTAAAATTTCAATAATATACCAACTAAAATGCGTCACGGAAAACCGCAAAAGCTTATAGCGTTCGATTCCGGACAAGCTAATGAGCTCAAAATTAACATTGTTAACGCAGACCATCTCAGTTGAGTTGGTTCCAAATCTGGAGTTCCTAGCTCTTATTAATTACCGATTATGAAAAACACCTCCAACCAATCAGAAGCAGTGATTTCAAATCAAAATCAAACGAGTTTCCAATCAATTAAGAGAAAAAAATTTAAAAATTGCATAATCACCCCCACCTGAAATGCCCACTACCGTCATGCGCCCGAAATCCGCAGCTCCAGGTTCCATGGTATAGGATCAGAGAGAGAGAAGAGGACAAGCTGCTAGCCAAGCAATATGCTTTACCTTGTTGTTTATTAAATGCCTCTCTCTCCATTGTGCATGAGGTAAGCGTTTTTCAACTCTAAAGATAACAACTAATTCTTCAACATCATCAAATGGAAGCCAAAGTCTGAAAAGCAAATTGATGGACCCTCGGGCCTCCGTGATGAAAGACGTCGTCGACGCGGGAACGCAGTGTGGTCTTCGTTTCCCGTTGTTAAAGTTGACTTCAGGTAAGTCGTCAGATTCACGTCGACGGCCGCTTCGTCCAGAGATTCCTCCTAAACCTCGAGGGTGAGACACCTCGAGTTAAGGAAACGGGATCAAGAGCTCGGGCCAAATACACTTGGAAAAAATTCTGCTCACGTCCCTCTCTTGTGGCCAACACTTTACACATCACCATGCCTTACGCCTTCGCACAAGAAACCGTTCATTACGGTCACCGACCGACCGAGCGATGCCGACGTAACCACAAGAATCTCATTTCGATGCAAAGCCCAATCACATCCACCATCTGTCATTAATAATTTATGTATGAACATTACTGTTGCGTACGAGCAAACAAAAGCGTGACAAGCGTGGAAGTAGGGTTAAACCATGCTCATCACCATGATGTAAACATATCCGGTGCTGATCATCGATGCTAGCCGATCCGAGTCGGGTCGCCACTCCGACTCAGGAAGTTCGGGCAGAAATCACATCATCCCCGAATTAACAATCAATCAATCAAGTTATGGAGAGATTTTTGGACTCTCTCTTTTCAAAAGTAGTTTTCCCCGTCACCTCCAACCCCGGCCTACCATTCCCCCCAACTCTGTGGATAGAATTTCCTGTTCAACGGCGATGAACAAAGAAAGAAAGAGAGCAATCGCACATCGCGAACCCTCGCCACGACTTCTTTTGCTCGGTGTATGTTTTATCGCGTTTCAGGGTAAAATCCAACACGACTGCCAGATCATTTGACCTATACGTTATACGGTGAAGTTTCGCCTCGAGTCTGTTCAGCCATTTTCAGAGAAGAATTTATTGAAACATTTTAAAAAAACAAAAAAACAATATGGCTGCCGAATCACGTGACCTTGATGCGTAAAATATTAAAAGCAGGCAAGGATCCACCCTGAAGGCTGCTGGAGCTCTGTCCCCCCTACCAGTGGTGGTTTTTTCGAGGGGCTAGGAGGGAGGAGATAAATTCCTCATTAGCCTCCTCACTAATTTATAAAATAGACTAATTACATCTTGACCTCAGAAAAAACAAAAACAAAAGACAACCACAACCTTTTTGAACAGGTTTTCTTCCTAATTCTCCTTCCTTCAGCTGCAAGTTACATTGCAAATCCTGATGATCATTCTGCACCATGTTCTATACGGAGCGCCGGTGCTGCCAAAGCAGTAATGATGCCACAATCCTGGTCGGCGTCAGGGAAGTGAGGAGTTCGTAATTGGTCGTGGTGCAGGGATAGCTCGCCTACTCTTCGTGAAGGACACCGTGTAACTATTTAACGTCCACCAAACGAATGCCGGGCGGAATGGGAAGTCCAGTGTAACGTCTATCCGAGGGACCTGTTTGTGAAGCCTGCCTCTATCCCCACTTCCTTGGCTGGAAAGGCGCTCCAGAATCTTTGGTGAGCACGTGACGTGGAGCCTCGTGGACCGTTTGCGCCGCTTCATTTAAAAACCAAACCGATGAGATAGCCTCAGTTGCATCTGGGCGAGTCCCACCCATCCATCCATCCATTGGGACCATTACTCTGTGCAGAAGTAGTTGGTGCTGCCGAAGCAGTCGCCTTGGCTATTGGACACAATCCTGGGACGGCGGTCAACACTCCGACAACAGGATACCAGCCAAGCTGGCACTCATTTTGCCAACCTCGCGAAAGGATGACAGGCAGAGTCAACCCCACCTGGTATTAATTAAAAAGCAGGTGGATTTTATCAGGATCCTAGGATCCCAAAGCCCACCACCACTAACCGTTTAAGGCAACACTAGGCATGGGGCCGAGTCCACCCAGCCTGAATTTGCTCGAGATTAAGGGTCAAGCGGCATTTCTTAACCCAGTGGTATGTTTTTAATCATCACAACCTTGTGATTATTGCTTTGTTTTTAAAAATATGATACTGCTATGCTTCCAAACACAATAGGTTTGAGTGCCCTACCTGTTGGAGCAGGGGATGATGTCTTGCTGCTTCCTCGTACCTGCTCACGTCCGATTCATCATCTTGCAGGTCCAGCTCGCTGACCGTGAACACGTGGCAAGGCAAACACGTGTTGGCGTGAATGTGGACATCCAACACAAAAGAGCAAATGGTTGAGCCAAAGTTTAACATTGATCTTTTTCAAACGTTTCAGAATCATCTTCCAATTGCACGGATCTTTTGAGTTTACATCCCGTGTATCGAAATGTCAAATTAAGAATAAATAAAATGCAAGTTCTATGTTTCTAACTTGCAGGGTAGTTGCCACGTTTGTTGTGACAATTTTTCTCGCTTCGAAACGCAAACTGGATGTTTGTCATTAATCAATGGGTTCGTTGCATCACTGCTGCCAAAGTGAACGTCATGGCTTCGAATAGGTACACCGAAGAAAGCTCAAACACCATAAGTGAAAGCCTTATGTAAAGGCCGTACAGTGCCCGAGATGCAAAGCCACGAGGCACGCGTTTTGAATTCCATGTCCAATACATTCCATAGTGTCTGTTCAATGCTTTCCATGAGCCCCTCGCTCCTGTTAAAAAAATAATTATAATTAAAACGTGAATTAATGTACAAACTCTGTCACACGGCCTTTACCCATTTGTGGAATCAATGTCATGGGAATGGCCTGGTGGTTCACTTTTGGCCCAGAGCGCATCTCCAGCCACAACATTTCAACATGGTTGGCCACAAAACTTTACGTGGGCTGAGTGACTGAGTGGCTCGAAGCTGAGTGGGCTGCGAATGGCTGCGTGGACTGAGTGGCTGCGAAGGGCTGCGTGGACTGAGTGGGCTGCGTGCCATCGTGGTCGGGTGCTAGGTTCTGCGGTCCCAAGGGTGAAGAGCTCGAGCCAAAGCTGAATCTGGGGCGTCCCACGAGCGCTGGCTGACCCGACGAATACTTGTTCGGAGTTGGCGGGATGTACGTCGGACAGTCGTAGATGTTCTGCGGGGATGGGAGCGATGAGCATTCGGTCAGCATTCGACGCGTTCTGCCTGGCGGAAAACTGAGGGCCTACACAAAGAAAAACACGCCCACAAAGCCAGCATGAACCGCTCGTTAAAAACTCAAAACCGTTGGCACTTCCTCCATGTAGCGCTTGTTATGGTTCGCAGTGTTCTTGCCTTCATCGATTTGTTCTTGGCCCTCGTCAACACGTCCTCATTGGTTTCCCATTTTCATGGCAACGAGATGGATTGGCCTGCTCCTCGGCGCTGCGAGACGCCAGTTAACATAGGGTTTTCACAACGAAAATGGCCCGATCGGCATTGTTGCTGAAAACACAAACGCATGTCGCGTTTTGCCCTGGGTATCTACACTGCCACCAGGTGTTGTGCTGGTAAGCAGGTGAGGGAAGAGAAGTGTCAAGTTAGTCTAGAAACGACGAAGCATCGGGTTTATACACAACAAACGTCCGTATATAATTTGGTTGTTGGAGTTGTTTGCAGAGAGACGTTTGTAGGCTTTCAAGGCAAACAACCATGAGGTTCAGAATATCCGGTCGTTGCAGCAATATAAACGCTTTGGTTCGAGCACGTGACTAGTCCGCAATATCCTAAACTTGTAACCTTCGGACAACAAAAACTTGGTAAAATGGAGAGTCGTCCGAACACCTTGAGAAACAAGCACGTGGGGAGGGGTCTTGCGAGCCGGCAATCTTGATTGGTCGAGATGATGTAAAAATTCCGTAATGTTTGTTCAAGTTCTGTTCTATTAAAATAAGATTGAAATTAAATAATATTGTTTTAAGTCGTTGAAATCGTGACGCTCTCGTCGTATGACACGAGATTGCAGGGTAGCATCATTTGGCTGAGGATACAAGCCGTGCCCTCTGCTGGTCGAGCAGGACCTTCGAACGTTACCGTTGGTGCCGGCGATACGCTCGCCTCCCTCTTCGTGAAGGACTACCGTGGGATTTTTTAACGTCCACAACGGAACGCTGCCGGAGGGTCGCCAGTTTTAACGTCCGTTCCAGGACGGACAACCATTGGCGAGTCACCTTCCTGTGAAACAACCGGACGCGACAGTTATGGCTGGCGCCGGTATTCGAACGCCAGGCGCGAAGCATAGAGGCAACGGTGTACTCGGGGCGAACCTGTCTCGCAACAGCTGTTCTCTTGCTTGTTGGATAGAAACACAAATGGTAACAAGATGTAGTTTATAGTGAGCCTCCACCCCGGTGTATATTAATACAGGAGATCGTGGAGGAACGATCATTATTAAAGAGAATCGGCATGTGGACACCCGACGGATGAGGTCGCAAGACCCTTTACTTCTGCGGAATCAAGCTAAGGGCGTCGAACACCAAGGAACTGCCATGGCACGAGCTTCAGGAAGAAGGACATCCCCACCCACTCCTGGTAACAGCTTACGTGACGTGAAGAAAATTTCCAAAACTAAATCACGAACACGCGTGCTGCCTCGTCCACACGAACGCTGGAAAGTCCATGATCGATCATTTTAAACATTACTTACTCGTGCTGACGGAAGATGGTTTGGGGGGACGCACACTTCGCCCAAAGCTGTCAGCCTGGGGTTCGAATCCCCGACACAGATATGAACTCGCCAACCAACAGCGTCCCGCTTCCGGCCGCGTTGTGGTGACGTGAAAGCATCCACGCGTGTGTCTCTCGGAAGAGTAGGCGAGCTATCGCCGCACCCGACCAAATACAAATTCCTGCCGAACCATGCAGAGGGCAAAAGCCAGTGTCGTCAAGCCAATGAGAGCACCCCGCGGTGAAGGGACGCAAACAAATGAAGAAAGTGTGGGTGGGGCCAACCGGTGGGGGTGGGAAGGAACCAAGATTCTGGCAACGTGGTCAGACCGTGGTTGCAACCAGTGGGGGTGGAAGGAACAAGACTGTGTGGGCAACCAGTGGGGGTGGGGTGGGTGTAAAGAACTAAAATGGTGGTGGGCAACCATGGGGGTGGGAAGGAACCAAGATGTGCGTGGGCAACCATGGGGGATGCGAAGGAACCAAATGTGGTGGGAACCAGGGGAGGAACCAAGTGGTGGGGACAGCTGGGATGAAGGAACCAAGATGGTGGTGGGGCAAACCAGTGGGGGTGGGAAGGAACCAAGATGGTGGTGGGCAACCATTGGGGCTGGGAAGGCAACCAACCGGGGTTGGTGCGGCCATTGTGAAGGCAGACATGTGGAACCAAAGCCTGCAGCGGATCTGCTCAACACCACCCCCCCCATGCCTCCCCCCTCCAGCGGTTTTACATCTTAACACGCCGTTAAGGGTGTTTTTTGTGAATGAAATCCTTAACATAACCTTCGACCATCACAAGTCCCATTCCGGTCCTTACACCTCTGCTCGATGCCCTCAAACCTCGACCGGGCCCGCTCCGGACGTCATGTGATCACATTAGAGGTTCTCAGGCGACACGACAAAACGATCTTACGCGGCATTCGGACACCAATCCACTTGCTGTGCCGAGACGTCCCTCTCTCTCTCTCTTTCTGTCAGAAAACCCTTCCTCGTTACCTACCCAGGTGAAACTCGTTACCCCCATGCAAGTTAACTCGTTACCCACAAGGACTCGTTGACACCTTACCCTCCAAGTGAAACTCATTACCCTACCCAATTAAACACGTTACCTCACCCAATGAAAGCTCGTAACCCTACCCAAGTATAACTCGTTACTCTCCCAAGTTAAAACTCGTTACCCTACCCAATTTAAACCCGTTACCTACCCAAGTGAAACTCGTTACCCCTGTACCTACCAAGTTAAACCCTTACCACTACCAAGTGAAGCTCGTTACCCTACCCAAGTAAACTCGTTACCCTACCCCAGTTAAACTCGTTACCCTACCAATTTAAACTCGTTACATAACCCAAGTGAAACTCGTTACCCTTATACCCAAGTGAAACTCGTTACCCTACCCGAAGCTTAAACTCTTTTACCTCTACCCAATTTAAACCCGTTACCCTACCCAAGTGAAACAAACTCGTTACCCTACCCAAGTGAAACTCGTTACCCTACCCAAGTAAACTCGTTACCCTACCCAGTTAAACCTCGTTACCGCTACCAAGTTAAACTCGTTACCCTACCCAAGTTAACTCGTTACCCTACTCCAATTGAAACTCGTTACCCTACCCAAGTGAAACTCGATTACTCGTTACCTACCCAAGTAAACTCGTTACCCTACCCAAAATAGGAATCCATTCGGTAATCCTTGAACTAACAGGTTCAACATGAAGGTTTCTTGGTGTTCGAAGACGTTAGAAATGTGAACAGAAGGCCGAAGGTGTGCGTCTTGCCGGAAGGTGTGTGATTTGCACGAAGGTGTGCGACTTGCCTGAAGGTGTGTGACTTGCCTGAAGGGTGTGCGACTTGCCGAGGTGTGCGACTTGCCCGAATGTGTGTGACTTGCCCGAAGGTGTGCGACTTGTGTGAAGGTTGCGACTTGCGTGAAGGTGTGCGACTTGCAGTGAAGGTGTGCGACTTGCCCGAAGGTGTGCGACTTGCCTGAAGGTTGTGACTGCTGAAGGTGTGCGACTTGCTGTGAAGGTGTGCGACTTGCGTGTGAGGTCGTGTGACTTGCTCCGAAGGTGTGCGACTTGCCCGAAGTGTGTGCGACTTGCCCGAAGGTGTGCGCGACTGTGTGAAGGGACTGTGCGCACTTTGCGTGAAGGTGTGCGACTTGCGTGAAGGTGTCGACTTGCCGAAGGATTGTGCGGATTGCCCGAAGGTGTGTGACTGCCGAAGGTGTGGCGACTTGCGTGAAGGTGTGTGATTGCCCGAAGGTGTGCGACTTGCCGTGAAGGTGGCTACTTGCGTGAAGGTGTGCTAACTTGCGAAGGTGTGCCGACTTGCGTGAAGGTGTGCTACTTGCGTGAAGTGTGTTGCGACTTGCGTGAAGGTGTGCTACTTTTGCGTGAAGGTGGTGCTACTTGCCGAAGGTGTGCGACTTGCGCGCAAGGTGTGCGATTTGCCCGTTGTGCGACTTGCGTGAAGGTGTGCTACTTGCCGAAGGTGTGCGACTTGCCGTGCAGCTTGTGCGACTTGCGCGAGTGTTGCGACTTGTAAAACACGAAGGTTGAAAAGTTTACAGATATAAATAAAAAACACGAGTGAAGAAGAGTCATTTTAAAACACACACAAAGCACAACCGAAACACGACGTCGCCAAAAAAACGAAAACACAAAAAACACTCAGACCGACAACCGAAGCCATGTTCATTTTGGGCGGGAAAGTAGAAATCCAGGGGCTCACAAAACGAGCCCGAGTTGGCCCTGGAGTTTAAAAAACCGTGTTTCACCACTTACCTCGTCGTCAAGGAAATTATAATCTTGGACTTTCGCCGTTTCCGCGGAACAAATGTTTTAACTTTCCTCGATTTAACAAAAATCTCCTACACAACTTCTGTCGTTGATTCCCGGAAGTGACTCGATGCTCACCGGAAGTGAGCCCGCCCCGTTTCATCGGCGGCGGATTGTTGTTGTCGTTGTTTTAATTATTTTATGTTTCATTGACGTTTTCACAGAAGTGAGAGACTCTATGTTCACCTCGCTCCCAAAACTTAATGGATTAATTTGCGTCGTCCTTAATCCTGTATAAATTCCGCTCTCTTTGTAACACTGCAAAGTCCCCACTCGACGGGCACTTGTTCCGAGCATGCAACACGATCTTCTGACGCTATCTTCGTTTGGCGGTGTATAGGCAGCGACTGCTCTGTATCGGAAAAATAAATAACCTCGGTTACGAGCATGAAGCAAAAACATACCTCCTGCCAATAATTCAAAATACCTCACAGCACTGGTCACGTGGGGACAGGAACATGCACTGTAAATGGAGGTGACTTTAATACCTTCCCACCTGGAGGAGGCGCACACGATACAACAATTTACATAGAGAATCTGCGTCCCTCCTCCCCCTCCACCCCCAAGACCACTAGCAAAGAGGTAAAACACCCCATGCACTAATTGGGGGCCATGCTGATCCGATGTAGCAAGTCTGGATGTCATTGGGCCAGAACGGAAGGAGGATCGTCGCGACAAACAAACCACAAACACCGGTCCGTGAATCATTAAGGATCTCAGGGCCGCCTTGTAGATTCGGGGATGGCTCAGATGCGAAATGGCCGAAATGAGCGGCGGATCAGACGATCGGACCCGAACGCTCTTTTATGCTACAGACTCGACGAACTCTGGTTCATCAGGGCGGGCATTTAAAAAACACGTGGTGCAAATCTTCGGGTTCCAACACTTTCGCAAGTCCCGACGGTGGCCCCCTATCCGGTGGAGACAAGATCGAGACGACAGAGCCCCGGACTATGCATGGAGAGACTACCTGCGTCTTCATGGGAGAGTCGGGGAAGCCTTCCTGGAGGAACCACCACCGGGTTCACCCTGCAACTAAACGTGAACCTTCCCTCAATGTTGGAGTCCCACTGGGTTGCCATGTTTTTTTTTCCAATCTGAACCTGATCAACTCACTATTTCTGGACTGGTCCAGGGGGATTGAGGGTCACACCCTCGTGTTGAGGGCACGCTGGCCGCAGGATCGCATGCCTGTTTCCCCAATGCCCCCACGAGCTGGGATTACACAGGTTGACCACCATTCCCCTCCAATTGGCAATGTTGATCAGATGCAACAGCTCGAGAACCAAGTCATATCTGCATCCATCTTGTGGGATTCCAACGCCTCAGAGCGCGGGAGGGAATCAGAAAGATAACGCATTGAGTGGATGAAATCAATTATCCATTCCAGTATGGCCTGGTGTTGGTTTAATGGTTTGAGGTGGGCTTGGATCCGAGGATCCTGAATTAAATCCCATTGGGGTTGAATTAATACCAGGTGGGTTACTCTGCCTGTCATCCTTCTGAGGTCAGAAAAATGAGTGCCAGCATGCTGGTATCCTATGTCGAGTGGTGACCCGTCCAGGATTGTGCCAACAGCCAAGTAGACTGCTGAGGCAACACCAACTACTTCTGCACGAGTATTGCTGCAGATGTTCGCCCGAGAGAAGGGACTTGGAGCCATCTGTGTGGACATGGAGAGAATTGACTCCACACCGAGTGGATATACTCGAGCACCCGGTTGCCACGGCATGAAAGGAAGTCCTTCACCGTTCTCCCCGTAAGTCAGATGTATTTCGAGGCGTCATCAGAGTCCAGAAGGGCCTAAATTGGAACTGTTTTGACAGGATTTACAGGAATAGAGTCCAAACCCATTGTTGGGTTGCCCTCTGCAAGCTGACTGTGGGAGGAAAATTAGGGTTTTTACCCTGCTTATAGTATTCCCAACAATCAGTGAAAAAAATGCTTTAACTGGGTAGTCGGCCCCGGAAGACATAGTTTTGACCCACAATTAGCTGAGATACTTCCCAACGGAGGTACAGGGGCCTCTCACTGGCCTCCACTAGAGGGTAAAGACTGTCATTTGAAAGCACGCCGTACAGACACGAAGAGCTTCAGCTTGAATGGCTTCTCGTTTTCTGTGGTTGGTGTTTTAACATACCTGAAAAGACGACCAACCATAGACGAGATGGGAGCGAATGACGGCTTTGCACAGAAGAAGAATACTTTCCTGGTGAGCTATCCAGGATGTACCAGAGAGACTTTGATTAAGTTCAGGCCCTCAGCGAATTTGGCGGGCAGCTTCCTTTTTCCGGGCTCTCCAAGTTAACCCTTATAAAAATCAACACCCAAAAAGGACACTTCACAGGATGCTTGGAGGGAGCTGCCGCTCACTGATGTTTGATGTTTCCTGAAACATTTTCTTGCGAGAAAAAAAAATGACAAATTTAGATTTGGTGCCAGACATCTTAACCGCCATCTTTGGCCCACTGCCTCCATCAAGCCGATATCAGCCTGAAGTTTTCTTGTCGAAAAGGCTCGGTTTTGCTCCGGGCCCACAGAGCTATTCCTCCATCCATCCATTGGAGCATTGTGCTGCTTTCAGCAGTCTCCTTGGCTATTGGCACAATCCTGGACACAGGGGACTGGTCACCACTCCGACACAGGATACCATCAAGCTGGCACTCATTTTGCCAACCTCGAGGATGACAGGCTGAGTCAACCCCACCTGGCATTAACTCAACAGCCAAGCAGGATTTGAACCAGGACTCCAGAATCCCAAGCCACCACTCTCACCATTAAGCCAACACCAGAAATGTCCACAAAGGGCTATGTGTCCGCAAACAGCAGCATTTTCCACGAAGCCCCGAAAGGGAGGCCACGTCATTGATCTGAATATTGAAGAGCATCGGGCTTAGACAACTAGCCTGAGGGATGCCTCTCTTCATTTGAAAAATGGGGAGAGAGAGAGAGAGAGAGGAGAGAGAGAGAGAGAGAGAGAGAGAGAGAGAGGAGAGAGAGAGAGAGAGAGAGAGAGAGAGCCTGGCCTACTCTTAGTAACTTGTGAAGGAGGCCTTCTATTCTCAGACTGTCAAGTACACTTTTTTGAATGTCAAGGAAAACACCGAGGAGCGACTCCTGATTATTGGAGGGATTTCTCGCCTCATTAGCCCAACATGATCAATGGCTGAACGACCTTTCAGAATCCGCCCTGGGATTCGTCCAGCAAGTCATTACTTCGAGAAGAAAACCAACCGATTGTTGACCATCTTCTCCATTAGTTGCTTACCACTGAAACGAGGGGAATTGGGCGGCATGAAGAAGACGGGTTTCTGGGATCTTTTGCGGCTTTCGGAACCGAATGACGATGGAATGTTTCCGATCACGAGGCAGTATCCGAGAGGACCAGGCCCTCTTGTACAGCTCAAGAAACGTACCCAACACCTTGTCACCCAAGTGCCTGAACGTGAGGAAGTTAAGAGGTCAGGGCGGGGGACACCGTTCTTGGCCTTTTGCATGGTTCACGTTGATTTCTCAGAAGGAGAAGTCCACATTGAGTGGGGAATGTACAGTTATGAGGATATTGTGAGAAAAACCATGTTCTCACCAAATTTGGTGTCCCACCCACAACGTCACGTGGCCTTTTTCAGGCTCCCAGGGATTGGTTGGCGAGTCGGCACGTGGTGGGTGGGCCGCGAGAGAGCCGGGCGCCATTGTTGGCGACGGACGTGGCCTAAGATCGCGAGTGGAAAAGATATCGAGCGCTCCGACGCGCATGTGTGGATCCCTGAGGAGCCCGGCTCCTGAGGTTGGCCTGACTGGAGGCTCGGTGGACTTCAGTCGAAGCAACGTCAACGTCTCACTTCTCCAGCCGACATGGTCGAGCTGGAGTCGAGGCGCAAGGCTCCTCGGGCCAGAGTGAAAATATGTCTGACTCCGCCACTCTCTCCGCCTGTTTGGTCTGGGATCTAGTGACCACCCCACAGGTCAGAGTCAATAACTCCTCCCTGGCAATTGCATCATTGCCAATCAGCAAGGATACCCCCGGTACCGGGTAGTAGGGTACCACCGCACAGGTCATCG
>CM068958.1:46280319-46298420 GCA_035128595.1 Eptatretus atami | reverse complement strand
GGGTTGAGCACGGGTTTGCTGTTCTTGGGGTCAAGACAGATAATTGAACATGCCAGGGCTTTCAATTGGACAATCAGTTGAGTTGGATGGCAGAGTTCGGGTGTACTGTGTGTGGTTGTTGTGTGGTGGAGGCTGGTTGAAGAGGGCGTATGAGGGAGAGAGTTTCGCACAGTGTACACGACTTGGGGCAAGTGAGTATGATTTGGCGCGTGTCTCTGCTGGCCTTGTTGAGTTCAGAGCGTCAATAGACCGGTCTGGGTCCGGGAGTCAAGTGATTCACGTGGTCATGATGGGTGTGGATCGCCGCGCGACCGTGAGGGGCGCTCGCTTCGCGGGAAATTCCGGGGCGGCTGTGCGGCCACGCGGGGGACGCGAAAGGTCCCGAGTCTTCGACAGGTCTTCAAGAGCTGGGGTGCTCGGTCTCAGTCGTGGGGCTCTACCAGGGCGATGCGAGACTCTTGGACATAGCTGACCAAGGGATCTAAAGGGACTGTAATGGGTCTGGTAACGTTGGGTACGGGTTTAGGCGCGCCGCCGGCACGCAAGTATGCCTGGCGTTGGAGTTTGAATCCTTGGGTATCGTAGTCGATTTCGTGTCCAACGGGATCCTGGCGTCGTGTGCTTGGGAGAGATGACCGAATGAGATTTGATCTCTGTGCAGTCCCGCTTGAGCGGCAGTTTGCGACTGGTTGGACCTGTGGCTAGCTCGTTTTTCGACTCTGAGTGGCATCTCTCACAGCGTTTTCTAGCCGGGGGGCCGCTCGGTTGAGTGAAGCGGCCAAGGTGTGGCGACACACGTGCTGCCTCGTTGTTGCAGCAGGTTTTGACTGCGGATGTCAGGAGAGAGTGGGCATCGGCGTTAGATGGTTCTGTTTGTGAGGGGAGGACAAGGACCGGCCAGAGCGGACGCCGCCTGGATGACCGGGCTGGAAGAGTGGATGCAAGCGCGCGTCATTGCTGGCACGAGGTTCTCCATACCTGACTTTGATGTGAAGGGGGGACGGGGGGGTTGGGGATGTTGGGTGTTGGAGTGTGTTAGATTGCCAGTATCGAGGTGGTGCAGAGTGGTCGAAGACTCGTAAGCAGGTCACCTGGACGCGAGAAACCGTGCGCTGGCCGCCTCGACACGAATCATGAAAGGGTTATTATTTTATTATTGTATTGTTTAGATGATGAAAACTGTTTTTCTGATATTGTTTTTAGTTTATTTTGTGATTGTTTGTGGAAGGGGGAAGCATGTAAGCGTGAGTTCACGCTCTCGCGCGCTGTGTGGAGATGAAGAATTAAGTTGATAGTCTGGTTTCGTGGTGGCGCTCGCGTGACCGTCTGTAATGAGTTAGTTAAGAGGAAATAAAGTGGTGCTGTTCTTCAAGGGAGAGCAAACAGTGAAAGTAGTCTGCTCGCTGTCGATGATGTTCGGTTTGGTGAAATAGGGACTACATCCGACCAACCAAAGAAAATATATCGCGATTGTTCTGGAGCATTCAAGATAAATTTATGTTTTCCTCTTCTACTTTTGAACACAATGTTCTGTGGATATCTCTAGGAGCACTTGGGGCGTTCTCAACAATGGGTACACGAGGAAAGTTTTAAGCTTTCCACTTTTTTTTCACACATCTCGCTCGCAGCAACGGCAAGAACTGGAGCGAGTGGCAGCAAAGAGGACAGGGCTGTGGCAAATAGTCCTAAAATCAATGCGATAACGGAGGCGAGAAAAAATCCCCTTTAAACGGGAAATATACGTCGTGAACATAAACGACAGTAGCATTGCATAAGAAGTTGTTCCTTCAGCGAATGTGATAGCTATTCCGTCGGTTTCATCATCACATTTTGCCCTTAGATTATTGTTCTGTAGACGATAGGTTAGGTGTATAAAAAAGACAAGCCTGGTGTTGGGTTGTGGTTACGTGGTGGTCTGACCTGCCGATCTTGGGATCTGAATGCAGTTTGAGCCAGGTTTCACTGAATTAACAGCCAGGTGGGTTATCTTTCAGCCTGTCAGACTCTGAGGTCGGCGAAATCAGAGTAACCCATAGTGTCCTGGTATAGCCTGGGTATAGCACAGCGGGCAGGTAGTGTGTTGCGCCTGCACAATGAAGCGACCGGCACGGCGAAGGGTGCAATACATGGATTTGATGAGATGTGTTTCAGTGCTTGGGGATTGTCTTTTGAGGTGCTTGTACTCAGATTGGTGTGTTCTTTGATTGGATTATCTTGAATCGTATGATATTAAGTGTTCATCTGCTAGCGGTGGAGAGGTTTTGGATGGAGCTGTTCAATGGGTCGAGTTTTGCAAGAGTTGTCCGGAGTTATGGCGCTGGTGATCTCCACCTTGAAAAAATTACTTATTTTGTGAGTCACAAAAGCATCGTGGCCACTGATTTGCGTGAAAACTTGGCCACGACTGTCTCCCCAGGAGTTACCGCAACCTGCTATAATCAAGGAGGGGTCGAGCATAAGAGAACGACTGAGAGAGAAAGAAGTTTTATATTCTTAGAATGTCAATGAGAAGAAGTGGCAAAACAGCAAGTGTCAGGTGAGAAGCGATTCCATGGATTGCACTTCAACTCGACGCATCAAAGTATTTAATCTTCATTTCGGAAATTTTGATTATAATAAAGCACGGAACAGATGCTGCTGTAATATTATGATCAGAATAAATCACCACAATGCCTGTCAGCCCTCTTAACTCAACGAATGTCTTGTGTGTCCTATGATGTCTCCACTATGATCTGTACATGAACAGGATCTTAGCATATATTTATATTAATTTCAGTTTGTTTCCTTTTTACTTTATCACTCTTTGAATGTGGAAGGGTGGTGGGTGGGGGGTCTGAGGTTGGGGTAGTTTGGGAATGGTGTGTTTTTGAGATGGTGGTTGGTGTGTGTTATGAGAAGAGTACAGGTGTTGCAGGTGAGGTTCTATCAGAATTTCTAGGGGCGATGAACATTCACTACTTGCGGTTACTGTTTTCTCGTTGCCGCTCGACAATATATGCGTTTTTTCATTATTTTATTTTTATGACACCTTTTTCTGAATGTCTTTTTTGTTTTGTGATGTTTGGGGAGGGGACATTGTAGGTGGTCAGATTGTTGAATATGATAGACTGAATATGGATATCTGCGCTTTCTAAGACTAGGTGGCGGACGTTTGTATGAAGTCGTCTGGATTTAAGAGGTTAATTCTTTTTTCAAGAAGCAACACTGAACGATGTCTGTGCTGCTATCTGATGGACGGGTCGTGCTGATCCAGTATTGGCCCATGCACTACAAAAGATCCCGATGCTTTTGGAAGAATCTGCATAAGTAAAATAAACTTTATTGTTCCTCTTTTCGTGGAACTTGTTAAAGCATGTTTGTGGGCCTTGTCTGATGTCAACGAATTACAAGAATTATTATTCAAGCTGCTTTTTTTTTTCATGCTATCATGTTTCATCCACTTTCGATTGTGGATGATTCCTGGTTGTGATTTTGGTGGGGGAAACGACAATGATCCATGTGGCAGAGTGACATTGTGGTTCCAGAAACATCTTGTGTCTCAAGCAGATTCCCAGTTAGTGGTGCATTTGGTTTGGACAGTATTGTAAGTGAAACTTAAAGTCACAAAGTGGATGAAACAGTGGTGTGTGGTGCCGCCCATGAGCCAAAACAAGGGGGTGAAGACTATTGGTAGCTTTGCTTTTCGCATTGCTTGGTTGACATGCTGTCTTTGGACGTTGCAATTTCTTTGGACTACTAGAAGGCGCTGGCGTTTGCAGCTCGATGAGGTGGTCGGTGATGGGGTGTTTGGTCCAAGTTCGGCAGCAACTTCAAGATAATGGGATATCTCAGGAACAGAACCAAACTTGGTTGAGTATGTTTTTATGTTTTTTTCGTTGACAAGTATTCGGCACAGTGGTGGTGTGTGTGTGTGTGGTGTGGTGGTGGTGTGTGTGTGTGTGTGTGTGTGTGATGGTGTGCTGTGTGTGTGTGAGCATGATTCTTATATATGATACTGATATTGATATATGTATATAGTATATTATTTAATATTAGTAATAGTTCGGCACAGCTCCGTTGTTGGTGTCGCTAGTTTTGTTTGTTCATCATTCGATCGTTGCAGATTTTGTGTGGTGTCCTCTCCTCCCCCTCCTGGATGATAGTGGCCAGATCTTTGCAAATGAACAAGACAGCATATGATATTATGGCGTTAGTATGGCATGATGTTTATGGTGTCCTTAAAGAGGCCCCGTGTCAAATTCGGTTTTGATGATTGATGGTTAGGCGTCTGTAACAGGCGTTCAAAAACTTTCTCCTCTTTTGCAAAAATGGGGAGCGAGATTGTGGCACAAAAAGAATAAACAAATGTTCCCTATTTTTAGGGGCGATTAAATGATTTGGCTCATAGAATCGTACGCTGGCGGATGTTGGGGAGAACCAGTTGAGGTTGTCATACTGACGATATTTGCACCTTTCCATGCTGCCATAGTGATTCTCTCTCACAAAGACCTATTGTACTTTTATACTAGAGTAATCGGGGGAATGTATTTCTTTGCGTTTTTTTATACATGCGGTTGCACGTTCTTGAAATTTCATTAGGCCGATACTCGTGCCAGGCCGGACCAGACTGCTCAATCACAAGTATGCTGCCCAGTGTCAGTTAAGCGGTTAAGCCTCGAACGAAATCATGAGGTCATCTCGTTTTATGTGGAGTGTGAGTACTGACAGTCGTACGTGTGGGTCATTTTCGGGTGGGGTTGGGATCTGGAGGCACGTGTGCACATAAAAATCTGGGGCAACGTCAAACGTTGATGCAAACAATAGGCCGCTTTGATCCTTGAAATTTGAAGACGCGACAGAGAGTAGCCTTCGCGCGGCCTTCAGCTGGCTTCAGTGAGGCCTTGAGTCAACCGCTCTCGTGAAAAGTACTTGCTGCTTCAAACCGTCTCACAAGTAGTATCGTGTGCATGGCAAGATGCAATAGTGACTACAGAGGTCTGGAAGCTTCTCAGGTTCACTCTTGCGATTAAGAATCTCTGTTTTACAAGCATCCCCAATCGAAGCCCTAGCCTTTGATCCTAAGACATGTGATATTGAACATCCCTCGGATTAGGATGATTATTTCCTGAAAATTTCAAGTGAAATCACTCGGCTGTTGTTGTTCACTATGGGCTTTGCATCAAGGAGGTTGCATGTATTACCTCATTGTCCAATCCCTATTACCGCGTCTACTGAGAATTGAAGTTGTCAAGAATGCTTTCAATATGCACCAAGGCGAGAACTCATTCACTTGTTTCGGCCTTTTTCTACTGCCAGTTGTGTATGTCATATTGGACATCATTTTAAATGCATGACGTGATTCATGTGGCACCTGATTGTGTTCATAGTCGTGTTTCTACTGGCAGGTGAACCACTGCCGAGTCAAGAAATAAGGGGAAACCGAATCTGAGATGGTACCCGTGTCGGCAGGTTAGCCCGCGGCTGTTATTCAGGGGCCGCGCCTGGCGATGGCCTGTAGGCTAGGCGTACGAAGAGCCCCGTCAGATCTACGCCGGCGCGTCGGTATCTTTCGCGAATACTTACAGACCGGGCAAGGTGAGAGGCTGGCCTCGGCTGACGCGTCAACTTCAACTACTGCCCATCGCCGTGAAAGTCCGCATTAGTGACGTTTCGGGGAGGAATCAAACCTTTCGGGTAGCAGAGACAAATGTTTGGCTGGGCGGAGTAGAATCATGTGGGTTCCGGGTCACTGTTTGCGGCTAGAATCGGCATAGCGGATGATCGCTGACACTCACGTGCTTCTGCTGTAACCAAGGCAAGGAGGTGAGGTCTCTGCTGTCAGCCATGTTTCGCCTCCTTTAGACGATGTTCTCAAAGACAGTCACAGAGAATCCGATTCATACATCAACTCTGGCTCGTCCGGGGCTATCTTCCATGGCTCTTCAAAATATCGGCGAGCCAAGGTGGCGCTACAAAGTGCTTCCAATGACTTAAGGCTTCCGGTCTCTGCAGAACGAGCAGACAGTCAGGGATGGGCAGTCCGCTACTTTCAGTTGATGGCTATTGCGACAAATTATTCGCCATCGCGGGCGGCGTTACGGAACGTGTACCAAGTTAGGAGTCAACCGTGGAGACCTGGCAGACCTGTCCCCAAATCACTTCTAGGACACTACACGCGACCAGTTAGAAAGACGAAGTGAGCTCGGTTGCAGTGGTTGGAGGGAAAGAGTTTGGTCGAACTCATCACATTTCTTCTAGAACACATACTAACAAGTAGCGTTCCACATTCGCTACGATGGGGACTGCACGATATGTATAGTCAACGGCAAGCGAAGGAATTGAGGATTTTCGAGGTCTGTCAATTTCCAGTTCGCGTCGTCCGCGTGAAGATAAAAGGACACGTTGAAATGAGAACCACCAAAGGCGTCTGATGCAACGCGGACAGTGAGTAACGTAGCTCGTATGCCCGAAGGGCGATGCCGGAGCAATGGTACAGTAGGGACATTACTTGTTATTTGAGACACCCTAGCGAATGAGGTCCTTACAGCGGTGTATCGGGAGCTTAATGCGGATTACGGACCACACTACAGTACCCAGTATTTTTCCTTAGACTGGACCGGGCTAGCAGTCTGTACTTGAAAAATAAGGAGGCTAAGTATAAAGAGCTTCGTCCAACTCAGTATGTAATTGCGCCTATCACCATTCAAAGAAGAGAGAGGAATGGATCTTGTGCTAAGGTGGTGTTCTATTCAACGTTTCTTCCTGGTGATGTGTCTACTGTAAAATGTGGAAACTGAAAGGACTATGGATTCATCTGCCCGAGAACATGTAAAGCAGCTTTCAGAGCCTGACAATTAACCTCCGGTGTTTGCCGGCCGATTGCATATCTAATGGAGATCAGATTCACGGACAACTGGGGGCAGGAGGGTCAGTCCTCGAATGAGTCGGTCCTGTTTTCTATGTGGAGGTCCTATGATTAGCATGGCACGAGAAGCAACAAGACGCCGATGTGCTATGTGAGCCATGCAGTTGGCGTGATCCACACTTTTTATCGACGGTCAATCAGCACAACTGTCCAAGAATGCCCGGTAAATATTGTCAACTTTATTACGAGGGCGTAGGACATCGCGAGACATGAAGCGACGACCAATGTTTTAACGAGCTGTATTCGTGTATTCAAACCGGAAGTAACAGATCGCGTATGTCAATGCGGTCAGATGGGCTGCCTCTTTTTGGGAGAGGTGACGGTGCTCTAGGGTTGAGACCGTATGGAGATGTTCATAAGTGAAAGGCGTGGGCTTTGCGCCGCTGTCCATCATGCTCATACTGTTGGCCTGTTTGGGGCCTAAAAAGGGTAGTCACATCGTTCGCGTCCTCGTAATATCGCTCAAGCATCGATCTGAGTCAGCAGTAAATTGTTCGTAGGTCCGGCCCTGTGAGGAAGCGGGCAACTTGCACGAATTTGGTAAAGAACAACTGGTTCCGGTCCGTGGACCCACTTCGGGACCTGATGTCCCATTTTATGGGTCGGACGGATCGGTGTGCACTAAGGAATATCCAAAAGCATTATCACGCATTGTGAAATCTGGGAATTGAATGATCGGAGGCCGCTCAGGCACGAAGGAACGGTCATGGGTGGGTATCGGCCCGTCGTCATATCCCGGTTGAGCTAGAGTTCCATTCGTCCATGAATCAGAGGCACGTTGAGACTTGCCGAAGAAGATTGTTGGACAAATCGCACACGTTGTTACTCTCTTATTATGTGACGAATCGCGTTTCTTAGTCAAGAATGAGGTGGCCATAACAGAGTAGAGATTTCGGCAGCTCTCGTTAAGAGTAAGTCACATCACGTGTTGGTTGAGCTGGTGTCAGATAAAGGGGCTTATGTCCGATCTCAGTTAAGTTCTTCGAGCATACAGATTACGGAAATGAAAGACGGAAATGAACTTTATCGGAGAAGCTCAGGTATGTTGGGAGCTATTGGCAATGCAGCTATCGATTTTGGAGCTTCCTAGTTAGTCATCTGACACTGGCCATTCTGTCATGCGCAGTTGGCAGTTACTTTAGGTTAGAAAATTGAACAACAGCAATATTTTTGTCAGCCTTCCCCGTGTGAATGCTCAAATGGACCAGAGCGTGCAGGAGATCGACAAGATACTTGACAGGAGTTTATGCCTGTATGGTCAGAGTGCAAGTTCGGCTGAAACCGCTCTTAACTTACGGGTACCGGTCGCAGCTATTACACATGGTTCGAATAGACAGATGGTCAGGTGTATGTGCGAAAGCAGGGGCCAACCAAGCCAGGCATCCCTGGAATTCAAAGGTCCAATGATCATGGGTTTATATACATCCATTCCTCCGAAAATCTTGGGACCGGAATGGCTATTGTCCTTGAGAATAGCTATTCATGTTGTGCTGCGTCCGAGACTTACGCCGACCTCGTCTGAGGTTGACCCGAGTATCGAGTACACTACATTTTAATCGAGAGACGTGGCTGGCGCGCAGGTCTAATTAAGCAAGACCAACATCTCATCAATGGCACTGAAGGAGTCTCAACAGTCTGACAATCCAAACGCAAATGAGATCCTCTTTGCAATCGTAAATCACTGCGTGCGAACGCGTCGGGATCCTTCGGACTCTGGGAATATCTTTCAGAGACGTGCTTGAGCCAGAATGACATTGTGCATCAAGAGAACGGGTTTAGCAGGCTACTACCACGATGGAGACCTTCCGCGGACAATGCTATATCAGGAGTGTTCTCATGATCCATTCTCGATCATGGTGTACAGTGTGATAGTGACCGGCTAGGTCGAAATACTTCCGAGACTATTGAACTACTTTTTGAAGCTTCCCCGGGCGAGGCAAGGATACAGGTTTCGGGGCAATGGAGCATTATAACACGGATATCCGGTGAATTACGATGTTGGCCACAGGGGACAAACTTACAGTGTCTATTCCATTCAAAGCTCTACAAAAACCATGGGATCCACCAGTGGCAGCAGCAGGCGAACGGCATGTAGCGATGAATTGACAATGTAATAAAGGATAGAGATATCGATCGAGTGCAGGGTAACAAGCAGAACATCTGGCATCTGATTTTTTAGCACTGCTTCTGGAGCGGAAGCGTAGCTATTTTGTGCAATGGTCATCATGAATGAGCCTCATCAATTCTTCAAGGTAAAAATACCATAGTCCTGGCTTGCAAGTGGGATATTGAGGTGCGGCAATTTAATAACAGCGGAGGAAGAGCGCTCACTTCCAGCGTTCATAGTCCTCTAAATAACTCGCATGTCCAGGATACGTCAGTGTCGCACTCCGGCTGGGATCAAAGAAAGTGACTCCTGCTGGTCGCCTCCGCGGTATGTCAGTGAAGTCAGGTGTATACATTATATGACGAGGCACCCATCAGAACGACAACCGGAAGCCTAGATGCAATAGATGCCGGTGAGCATGGTACGAGAATATAGAAAGGTGAAGAAAGAACCATTTCGGTAGGCATTCCCCACCATACATGTGGATTTTTCTGGCAATTTACCCGTCGTGAGACAAGGACCAGAAGTGCGACCGACACTCAAAAAGTCATTTTGTCACCGGTACACTACAAATGGCAACTGAAGACCCAACATGAAGCTTGTATGCTGATCGAACGGGCGAAGCAGGTTTCGTTAGTCGCAGAATTACGTGGCGTTCGGATGCACAAGGTCGGAGAAGGTCCAGCCTGATGCATTCACATCCGATTATGTTTCCGTCTAGCAGTTTGAATACGGTTGACAGTAGCAGGAAGCCTTTTTGATATAAGTGGTGCAAGTCAGAATTCATGCTAGATTGCAAATAAATCTGCCTTACTTGTTTTGGATAAAGCTATAGTTGCTCCCTATAAACGTGAGACACTGTAATGGCTCGATAAATACAATCAATTCATCGAATAATTTCCAGGCGAATCTACTCCATAACTGCACAGTCAACAGTACTCTAAAACCCAGACCGATGGGCCGGTTCATAGAGTTTATCGCGCCAGGGCGAATTCCTGGACTCAAGTAGAGTTCCTGGAATTCAGTCCCCATGTTGCAATTTCTCTATGAGTAGGACGTTGCCCCGATATTTTAATTGTGCGGTCTGATCCTCCGGAACTCGACGAATAGGTAAACAGGTTGGTGTATGTCACTAAACTACGTGCTAACTGTCATCGAATGGGTGGAAGCTGGCCTGGATGGCAGATTCGAAGGGGAAACAGAATGATACGAAGGATTGCCCATTATACCCGTACTGATCTGATGCTACTGGCCATTTTTGCATCAAAGAGACTCCAACTTCTCTGTAAATACGCCGTGTGTTGTTGCCGTATGCCACATCAACAAGGACCACAGTGGCCGAAACATTCCTCAGCATGTGGCTTACC
The DNA here is from genome assembly GCA_035128595.1 of Eptatretus atami. Taxonomy (NCBI): domain Eukaryota; kingdom Metazoa; phylum Chordata; class Myxini; order Myxiniformes; family Myxinidae; genus Eptatretus; species Eptatretus atami. Next base: position 46,288,042 of record CM068958.1, on the reverse strand, counting down.
ATTTAATGCTGCTCTTCATGTGTTCCCCACGGAATGGTTGTAGGTAGCCACGTTTCGCGGCGCGCGCATCAAAAAAACATTAACATATTTATGCTCCGAACGAACAATTCCAGGATACGTGGTTTACAAAGAATACTTTAACATTTAATGTGTAAATGATCGTTGCAGATTTCTCGAGTTTTATGTTGGGATAAACATACTTTAGTCTTGGAATGGTCATTGTGAACTGTGAATAATGCGCTGGCGTAAAACTTTTGTTAGAAGTAGTTTATTAGTTCACTATAAGACGCATTAGTTACATTGCGTCCATCGTTATTGGCTGTAATGAAGGCTAGATACAATCATAGACAGTTAGTAAATCTCTACTGAGTCAATTCATAATCTCGTCTATTTCAATGCGTAATTCAGCGGGTAGCCTTCATGATGACCTAACTATTAAACGGTCCTGGGATGTCGTCTCATCATGCGTCACTCATATCGTTTGCATGAAATGCAGAACCTGAATCTGGATGCATTTTAAGGCTTTCCGAGAGTTTGGAGAGATTACTACCTCGCGCACGGGTGCGGTTTTATATCATTCCTATGCACTATGAACATGCAGATGTGGATGGTCGCGCAGTGCGCCAGGACACACTATAGCTGTACAGAACACTTCATATTATCTGGATGGCAGGTAAAAATGATATTAATATGATATCTATCAATAAATTTGTTTTTTAAATATCTTCAAATGTTATGAGTGTTGTTTTTAGTTTTTGTGTGAATATTAGTCTCAGGTCTCCGCATCAAGTGGCGTAAAAGGCTTAAGTCGTAACTTAACTGTTTAATACCTTGGTAGGAAGTACGAGAAACCATCCGTGACTAGGTTGTAAGTTTTCAGAATCAGCTAAATCTACACCATAGTGAATAGTGTAGATAAAACTTTGTCCGGTCACTAAGAATCTAGTAACAATATGAATAGTGTGAGACGAAACTGATCTGGCCATTGTTGGATCACTTAAAGTAGGGATGCCTCTGTTTTAAATGCCATATATGGATCCTCCGGACTCTTACGAAGGTACATCCATCGGTGTGTAGTCTCTAAACTAACGTGGTAATGGTCACGTGAAAGTGGGAGCTACTCGCGGAAGTCGAAGGGGGAAGAAACCTGAATGGATATATTCAATTGGATAAAAATGATATTGTTGCGAATTTCCGCCGTCGGCGTGCGATCGGCCACCGGACTTGTTTCGAAACACGCGGCCCGCACTTGCCCCGCCTCGCCCTACCGGACGACATTCCAGTTCGATGACCGCCTCCTGACCTTGTTTGCCTTAGCTAACGCTGGGATTTGCAGTCACGGGTGGGCCGCTTTCGACGTTCAGACCACCACAGATTCGGTGCTAATGCGGGGCCCACTGCCGCGCGTAGGACTAGGGTTGTTTCGCGCAATCGACCTAACCTAGGTATCTCACGGGCGGATGGGGGTACAACGAACGGAGCCGATCGTCGTACCTTCGCCGCAGGTTCGAATCCGGACACGCGCAGCGCTTGGGCGGCGTGCCGTTACCGGTATCTATTCGGGATGAACCGACCGGCGGTGTTATCCGTCGACATCTCGCTAGACAGGTTCAGTTAATTTACCTGGGCGTTTTTGCGCACGACACGTACGACCCTTTAACGTGAAGCAGGATGGTGGGGTTCATGAAAAGAACAACGAAGCTGAAACGGGAATAACGAGTTCAACAATGCCATGTTATGTTCGCGGGCACCAGGAGCACGACCCATATAGCCGTTTACACGCCACTAATTAGCCGGAATGCCCTATCCACAGTAGAACAAAGAAATGCACAGAGTAGGAGAGTTAAAACCGGACTACACTAACAGGACCATTATAACACGTTACTACCTTACAGCACAGAGGCGCCACATCACGCATTTCACGCGAGACCGAAGGGAAAGAAAGACCCCTCAAGTAGGCAAGGGACGGGTTCCAGACCTGGCGAGATGAGCAGGGTCAGCGAATTCGTCGGGCCTTCAGAACGTAGGAAATGGCGCTGCAGGTTGGCTTCGTGGGGGTAAGAGACTATCGTGTGACAAGATTGGTAACATGCGCGCTGCCGATCTGGGGGTCTATTGACGACGTGGCCAGGTACGGCAGCGAGAAGACGTGGGTGTCAGGCGGAAGTTGGTCCTTAGCGTAACAGCGTGGGTGTTCGTTGGATCCCGGACGATTCGTTATGAGTCTTCGCGGTGGCTGTAGCGTCTACGAAATGCGGCGTAGTGTCGTGAGATTGTGAGCGCCGATCGGGGATGATGTGGGATTTGTGTGAATCGGGCGCACGGTAGCCGAGTAACCTTCAACAAGTTCCGGCTTTTGGCACCGGAGCGGGATGATATGCTTGGGAGCTACGTAGGGAAACGGGGGTCGCCGCTTGTTCTGCATCAATTTTCAGTCGGACGGGGAGAAAATGATATGGGGGAGGTTGTTGAGTAGCTCTGTGGAGGCGGATGGGCTGGCGTACGCGAAGAGCCGAATAGACGTTGGATATGAGTGACCGGATTCTCTCATTGGAAGCGAGAGCGACGAGTTCGTAGAAGGAGAAGGCTGTACGTGCGCCGGGCTGTGGGGTGGCTGTCGGTGCAGGCGGGGTGCGGTACGCCGCGGACTCCGGAGCAAGCCTCCATGGGTCGCTCGTGGCTGCAGCGTCACGCTGGATCGCCCTCGCGTGTGTACCGTTCGCCCGTCCTAGTAAGTAGCCCCACGCGTGGGTACCTGCCCCACCGTCTGCTTCGAGCTCAAGTCCCCGTATCTCCGGCCCACCTCCGAACTGAGTCTTAGGTTAGGGCTCGGCTTCGTTCCGGGAATGCTGGCCCCACAGCTGATTGCTCATCGAGCGTGTCCGTCTCCTGGGAATGCTGCCCCACACACAGATTCCTTCAGAGCTCGTCCGCGTCTTGACGAGGATATTGCTCACCTTGACACTGCTGTCACAGTACGAGAGTCGGTAGCTCGTCTATGAGCTCGTTCACGGGGGATATCGTGCCCCACCATTCTCTTCGAGCTCTCGCTGCCGATCTGCTCACGTACACTGATGGAACCCGTATGCCCTGACGTCGTTCCGAATCTGCCGCAGCCGATCTGGCTCGACTCGACATGCGCGTCAAGGCCTTTTAGCTTCAGGGAACCACCTATATGCATTCCCTTGGATCCAGACGATCTCAGTGGGCGGGAGCCGACGCTCGCACGATTGGACGGAGAAAGCGGGGTCGTGTAATCATTCCTGACTCGCTGGCCAAATTTGCAATGCCCTGGATTTTTCGTCAAGCGCGCGTCTGGAGGCGGGGACAAGCGCGCCCGGCGTCTTGCTGATTGGCGTGGATACATTGGTTGGGGTGCGCGTGAGCATTTGGCCTTGATCCGCAATTCTCCCCTCAGAAACCCGCCATGCTTGCAGACTCGCTTATGGCCTGGATGCTCGCTGTGTTACCTGAAGAAGGCCGCGAGCGCTTGACGGCTATCGTCAGCAGTGTGGTGTCGGGATATGGCTCGGTAGGAAGAAGGTGTGGTGGAGTGGGCTGTTTCGGCGGTTCGGATAAGTGGCATGAGGTGACTGTTTGGTAATGGCGGTGATGCGGTTTGCGTTACGAGTGGATGGGTAGGTTTTGAGCATGCTGGCGCTTGTGTGTTGTTGGTTAGGCAAATCAGGTAGAACAGGAAAACGCGGCTAACTCAGAGGATCGCAGCCCGAATGAATCCTAGGGTGTCAATGTGCTCTATACTAACAGACGGTTTTGGGGCTAACTACACCATGTACTTTAAGAAGATATGATCTGACACTCATTCGCCGGGAGCCTATTATGGTGTTTGCGGAGATTTTCCATGAGCCGTAGAAATATAGATAAATCGTTGATTTAAACATGAGCTTCATGTGCTACTCGTGTCCTTTACCAATGTCGCGAGTGCACGTCGCCGTCAAGTCTGTCTTTTACATAGTATATGCCAAGAGACGTCCCGTGCAGCGAGGGCCTTTAACTAGTATGTATGTAGCTATATTGTGAGAAAACATGTTCGTCGCACGCAAATTGTAGGTGTGCCGACCGGCTGTAGAGCAACGTGAGGTCGACCCGGAATCTTTGTAGTGCAGGCTCCCGGGATTGGTTGGGCAGGATCGCGGGACGCTGGTGGGATTGTTCAGACCCTGCTGAGAGCTGGGTGCGGCCAGTTCGCTGGCAACAGATGCACGATTCACGTCTGAGCTGCCTTAGTAGATATGAGATGAGTGGGAAGATTATAATCGCGCTGGCTTCAAATTCGATGTTAATGATTCTGTTTCAAGTGTCTTTTGAAGACTCTGACCAGCATAGTGGCGCTGATCGGTCGAATGAGCTCGCGTCTAAGGATGAGATATAATTACGGCTTGGAGCGGAGTGTGATCCTGGTATATCTGGCCAGAGATATTTTTATGGAGGGAAGCTGTGACTTTGTCCGGCCTGTTTTCGCGAATAAACGTTTGAATTGTTGTTGGTGCAGAGGTTCTGGCAGTTTTTGTGGGCTGTGGTATTGACATGTCTGCGTTACCAGCATTTTTTTTGTTATTTGTGTCGAAGGCCGCGATAGAGAATACCTCGTGCCTTAACTACGACCGATTGCAACACAGTGGGTGTGTAGTTTAGTTGTTCTCTTGTGTCCAGCAGTGGAGCTGCTGAAGCTCGGACATAACGTTCAGTAGTCCGTGCTGGATAGATATTCAGAGCGGCTGCGGTGTCTCGTACAAATGGGGACGCTCGTCCGACAGGAAATTATTGTCAAAGGTAAGGCGACATTCGAACTGAACAAATTTCCACAGTGGGCCCTGCTATCTGGTTTACTTCAGTTGATCGAAGTTCCTCGACTGAGCTGGAGCAGCGATCTGGTTGGAGGAAGCCTGTCTCGCGGACCATGGTGGATAAGTCCATCTGGGGAACCTGTTGCGTCGGCATTAGACGCGCGTCGAGATGACGCGTCGAGTGTTATGGGAGGGCGAACCCGTTCTCGACTCCCCGAGCGGACGCGCCATCTATGGAGGACGTTCTCAACAGGCGGATGCCACGATCCTTGGAGGAACTTCTCACGCAGGTTCGGAAGCTGAGACGGGCGATGTGGTCTTTGGAGAACTTTCCACAGGCGCGTCGGCTATGCTTGGAGGACCGTTCGTCACCAGGCTGGTATGGCGGGCCGAATCTTTGGAAGGGGATGCTTTCATCGAACCGATGTCGGAGTTGGGCGGGATGTGGTGGTGCGCTATGCTGTGGTTGTTTGCTTGCATTGCGAGGTCATATCTATAAGGCGAGTTGTGGTCAAGGGCCAAACAGAATAAAGATAAAAAAAAGGTAGTTTGTTACGTTGCAGATGTCTTACTCATGGTAGCCTAATTGTGTGGATGATGCGTGCCGTGGTTTATGATTTGGGGAAGATTATATTGTTCGTGTCGTTCTTTGCCCCAATGAGAGCGTGTTGTCGGAATGCGATATTACGCTGTAATGTAGCCGAGAGCACCTAATATAGTTTCTGTTATGCCTTCCCCTGTGGTCATATGCCGTCCCATGTGGTGAATAAGGAGCATATTGCTGAATATCGTGAAAATATTTTTCGATTGCCGAGTGCAGCGTCGGTCTTTTTAGAGCGTAGGTAGTGTTGTGCTTGCCCTTGGTTCGGTCATTGAGCAGGATAGCCAAGCACGTGAGTTAGTCGGCTGAGGTGAAGGAGGTCGAGGCCTGATCATTAGTGGAATGGTTGACGTGGGAGTCGTGGGTGTCGTGACGGTGACACGAGTGGATGGGTCAGCGTGCAGAGTCGGAGGAGGATATCCGGTGCGAGGACCCGGTTAGCTGGAACCGGGGCTGTACATAAGGTGCGGATAGTAGTTCGACTGCGTCGATCTAGAGGGCGGAATCATCGATCAGTGTGACGTAAAACTGCAGTAGCTAATGCGTTCGGTATGGGAAGGCTGTGTGTTCTTGCTGGTCGCGCTAGATGCCCGTTGCAATTCAGCGTCGACATGTTAACAGCCGCGAGACCGGACAGGGCAGGAGGCTGCGGCGACTCAGTGGAAGCTGACAAGAGATAAGCTTCGAAGATTAGGCGCGGCAGATGGCTGAGTTCGAGTGCGGTCTAGGGGAGCATGCGACGAGGAGATAGCTGCGGACAGGCGGAGAGGCTGAGGCGGACTCAGAGGCAATGGCTGAGGCGGTTCTCGAGTGGAGGTGACAGGGCAGTGAGGCTGGAAGCCGAGTCAGAGGAGCATGGACTCGGGCAGGAGGCTGGATATTGCGTCGAGAGGGAATTAGGTGAGGTGGCTGAAGTTGCTTGACTGGAAGAAAGCACGCCTGGGCAGATGTGGTCATGCTGCAGCAGCCAGCGGAAATTGTTCAGTGTCGTTTTGCCGGAACTGGACGAGGCAGACAGCGAGGCCAGAAACGTATCTGAGAGATGGCGGAGAATTGTTGATCTCCGGTGGCATTGATGAGAGCTTTGGTGTCGCCATCTGTTACCATGCTCTATTGAAAGGGCGGGGAGGTATATCGGAGGATGGCAAACCGAGGAGGTATCTAAACGAATACCGGAGGTGTGATGAAGCGAGAATTTTGAATCGGGGCTATGCGGTGTCCCTGGTGTATTATACAGGTAAATTTTTTTCCAGTGTGGACTCGTCATTCCATGTTCCAAACCTATCTAGGAACTTTGGGTCTTTGGTTGGAACAGCTGCAGAGATAGTTCGATCTGGGAGCAGCGTCGAAGTTAGCCTCCAGCGTGCGGAACCCTGGTGCGTTAAGGTAGCGATCAAGCATGTCTTCGCCGGATTGCAGTTGTTTCTTTCGATAGAGACACTTTCCCTTGCAGACTGCGTTAAGCTATTGATGAAACATAGTTTGGACGATGAAATGTTGCATAGCCACGCAGTCGCATACGTAAGACGGAGGATTCTGCGGTCAAGACGCCCTCCCCGTCTGCCCAGCGGTCTGGATGAGGAAGGGTTCCCCGATGGCCCGTCCTCGAGCCACTGGTGGGGTCGCGGCGAGCGCAGGCGCAGGCACGCCCCTGGTGCGTAGTTTCGCAAACGCGTGGCACGGTGGAGAGCCGCTGTTTCTCTTAAAAACCAGTATGTCCGGCCTATCGAAGGCAACCCGGGCGTTAATCGGTGGGAACGGTCAGTGGGAGTATCAATCGGCCTCGCGCACATGACGGGCATGCGGTGAGCAGAGTCACTGCTCCAGCGGCGCTAAGTCCATTCATCCCTGTTCAGGATTATTCGGACACTTTGAGTGGGTGGCCCTGATTCGGTGGTGAAGTTTTAAGGCCCAATATCCTTACGGGATACTGGGGCGACGCTGTGTGTTCTCCGGGCGGTAAGTTTGCGTGCCTGTCAGAGTGCATGAGTTACGATATTCATGGCTGAGTATTATGTTTTATCGTTCTTTGCGGTGGTCATTTATCGACAGTTCCTGGATGTTGCTGGTATCATCCCTTGCTCTCTTCGATGGTTCCGGCAGATTGACAATTTTATGGTCCCGATGACTCTGGTATGCTGGTGGTAGCTTGTGTCTGTCTATCTACCTTACCCGGGGTATCCTTCTGGATCTGGGCCGCCTATAAATACACGCGGACACCGCATAGGCGTTCAAAATCTCGGCCTTCAACTTCCGGTATTCGTTTATGTCCTTGGTTGCCATCCTCGCATATACCTCCCTCGCCTTTTCAGAT
>CM068958.1:46237656-46248314 GCA_035128595.1 Eptatretus atami | reverse complement strand
CAGCATGCTTGAAATTTCACGACGTATTAGACGTAATACGACGTATGACAGCATACTTCATCGTTTTTCACCGTGCTCTTCACGTAAACTAAACTTACCCATAACGTATTCGACTTGTGCCAGCGTTTTAGACACATTTTCCAGAGGTCGGCATACGCTGGCTAAATCGTCAAGGTGTGACTGCGATGTTGACACTTCCAATTCTCAGGCGTATCAGCATGTATGATTGTAGAAGGTCTTAGCTTGCACACATGGGAACATTTATTGACCTCATCTGAATCAGAAAGTCAATGGTAAAAGAGGTCTTGAAATGTTATGACCATTTTGACAGTTAGTAATTACATGACAGCATAAACATTTGTATAAATGTCGGCTGATGGATGTAAACGTTAAACGTGGGTTTAATGGGTATTCGGAATCCACAGAAATCTTGCCGCCAGACAAAGCCATTTGAGACCGCATCACGTCATAGGCGTTTACGGAGGCATGGCGGTCTGCGGGTTGATGTCGGTTTGCCAGTAATTCCATTGAGAAGGCTGATGTAATCTTATGGATCCTTTTGACACCGGGTTAGTCACAAACACATAGGAACCGCCTGAGATTGTTGTTTACACGATCCGACACCACACGGAGCTGTGCTGTTAAAAGATGCGGGAGATCGAGTTCTATGTCGAGCTCGTCAGTGATACATCGACCAATTTGACAACCAGAACAGCGGGCACAGAGTCTAAATGCAGAATACCTTGTTGGCTGTTCACGCATTGCCAGCCTTGCTTTACCTGCGAACAAAACTTACAAGACTCACTCATTGCATTAACAGCTGTAATTAAATGCAAACGCCAATTGCTCAGTTGATGCATACTGAGGGAAAACGTGAACTCCGGCATTGAGTTTTCAGACATTGGCACTTAGGCATAATATCCCATGCTGGTGTTGCTAATGGGTTCGGAGTTGTTGGCTTGGTGATCCTAGGATCCTGAGTTAAACCCACTCGGTGTTGATAAAACCAGGGGGGTTGACTCTTCCGTCTTCTCGGGTCGGCAAATAGTGCGCAGCATGCCTGGTATACTTGTGTAGGAGTGTGACCTGTCCAGGATTGTGTCCAATAGCCAAGTGATCCTGCTTCGGCAACATCAACACTCTTGCACGATATGGTCCCAATGGATGGATGGAATGGCATGGATAATTATCCAAAATGTATAAAAAATAATGTTCCAATTTACTTAAGAGTGTCATTGCTGTTCAAGTCCGGCCGATTACATTTGTGACTCCTGCTGCGGTTACCATGTAGGCCTTTAATCGACTTGGGAAGCACGATAGAAGAACAGGATAAAGCAACAAGTATTTGTGCAAGACTAATACCTAAGAAACGTGGCAATGCTAATGATGGTAATCAGATGAATTGAGGCTCAGGTGGTTATGGCTTATGCGGTGGTTTTTTAGAATAGCTTCCTGGTCTTGAAATCTATGCCGAATAGGAACCCTGCCAGCACTGAACAGGCCATGCTGAGAACTGCTTGGAGACATGGCCAATTACAACCGAAACAAGTCTAACAATGGAAGCAAAGCAAACACTCTCGGTCTTTATCCCAGAGTTCTAAGTTTCAGAAATAGAAAGAACTCTGTGTTACAAACACGGCAATAGCAAACAATAACCGATCAATATCATAATTAGAAGTCAAGTCCACTGGACAGTAATTTTTGTTTTGTTTTGTTTTTTTACATCATTAATTTGTGTGCAGCAGTGAAGCTGCTTTGCATCATTGGCTGGGGTAATGGCTGTGCCTCGATGAGCATGTTCCCCCTGTAGTCAGGCAGAATTGTAATTTGTTCAGGATGACAACAATAGCTCACTTCCACTTCGAGAAGGACACATGGGATCATTTAATGTCGCCCAACTAGTGTCGGCAACTAGACTGCTTTAAATTCCATACGAGGGCGATTTCTATATGTCAAGGTCAAGCCAGATTAGAGTCTGTGACTTTCCACAGTACATGTAAACCTGTAAAACTGTTTCATGGTCGGTGTTAGTGATAAACCTGGTATCCGGTGAGGAGGGTGTATGGATGTGGATGCCCAGTGGATGATACTCAAAGGGTTCATGGATAAAAATCGTAGATGACTTTGATAAACACTGGTCCAAGGATTCGGAACGCAACAAAGTTAACTGGCAAAATATATTGTTATTTATATTTTAATTTTTGCTTTTATATACAATGTTTCGGCTTGACAATCATTTGCAAAAAACATTTTTTTGAATCTGTTATTTGAAGAAAACCAAAAAGTGAGATATTTATTTATATTTTTAATGTGTTTTATTTTTTTTAATAAAATTTGCAGCTCGTAGATTGGATGTATTTGCTCAAAGGAATTTTGCTCAGAAAATTTCGTTCCCACTCTTTTATTGACTTTCCGTCAGTGGGCTTTTTATCAATAAACCAGGAATGAAAAAGTAAAATACTGGGGAATACTGGGGAAAAATAATTCATATATAAGCCTGTTGCCCAAATTTTTAACATTCCCAATCATTTCGAGACATATCTATGGCTATACGTGACAGTCATATCTAACACTTCGGAGATGTATTTCCTACATCCATCCAAACATCTTACGTGGAAACAAAACTTGATTTTGCTGAAGAACGTCAATGCAATGACTAATATATTTTTGATTAGAGGTTGTATTGATAAAAATAAATACAACGTAAAACGAACACTGAAAACATGAAATGAAAGAGAATAATACAAAATAAACTTCACCAACCGAAAGGAAAATCGGCCGTCCTGCCTTGCAGGTCTTAACAAACGCAGGAAAAAAGCACACAAGATAAACCTCGTAAAACATCATAAGTTAGGAAATAATGAGACCAAAAAGAACTTACCTTTATCAAGGGAGAAACAAATCCAGCCCAGTAGAAACAGCTGGTAATGATTTAAAATGGGGAAAAAAATACAATGATGAAATCACAAAACAATTGTCGATGACGAGGTATCATATAAGGTTGTTACAACGCCTCAAAACGTATCTTAAGATCAAGTGATATTGTCGTTGCTAGAAATAATTTTTAAAATCCATCTGATAATGTCATTAATTTCAAAAAAATCTCTGAGTTTGAGCTGGGGAGTAACGCTGAAAATATACGTCGGGGTTCTTCCCCAAAATCTTTGTTCCTCTCACATTTCTTTCTAAAAATTTTTTTCACAATTCTCTTATATTCATTCTAAATTCTTGCTTTTTCTTCTCTTTTATCTTTACTCTCTTTTGTTATCTACCTCTCCAAGGAGAAGTGAATTCTTCAAATTATTTCTGTAAGTCACTTGGCTGCGCTTTTTTTTGATGGGTTTGAGGGAAGTGGAGTAGCAGCTGAAACCAATCCATCCAGGTTCCTCCTCTGATTACATGCATCTTTGCTCTTTACTGCTTGGGATTCATTCTTGTCTTACCATTTATGGAAGGTAAAAATAAATACAGGTGGCCGGCATTTATATCTGCACATTTGCAATCTTTCTAGCCGGAAGCAGTCTTGGCATAATAATTAATTGTTCTGTTTTACAGAAAATGTTGAAAGTTGTAATGGAATGGAGCACTTTAAATGCAATGAAAATTTTTACTTTATTTAATTTTTAATTTTTTTTTAAAGCAATGAAGCATGTCCAATTTCCAAACAAGGTCATCATGACAGATAGGCACACTTGATTTGGCAGTTAAACTTCCACCAATTTCTTCTATGGGGATTTCTGAAGGGCATAGTTTATAAGAGACCATCCAACCTCGAGATGAATTGAAGCTAAACATCACCTGGCAACCATCAGTTCTATTGATCAAGAGACATGCTTGTGTAATGAACAATAGATGTATCTCTGCGTGAATGACTGAATTTGAAAGGGGCCCATTGTCTGATATAATTTTCAGAAATAAATAATCAAAAAAAAATTGGGAAAAATTTTTTAAAAAACTTAAGTATGTGTATAGAATTTTAATTTATTGTTTAGAAACAAAAAGTTACAAGGATAATAAAACCTTTTGATATAAATGCCACCTGTACTCGTATTTGTAAAATAAATTCCAATAACTGATCCGATTTGAAACATCGTAAAAATAAACACGAAATTGAGAAAAAAAAAATCAGGAAGATAATTGAGAAAACAAGATGGTAAAGCACTAGAACTTTCATAACTATGAATACATGACAAATGATCCGGACTTTCCACTGGAGATGATGGACTTGAATGGAATTGGATCAAGGATACAATGCAAAATGCAACACGAGTCCAATGAACCGAGCCAGCAGATTGAGGGTAGCGTTTTTTAAGGTTCATCTCTTGAGCATGACTAATATATGGGGTTCGATTGTCTCCTCGAAAAGTCCGTCCGTTGTCCGTCCGTTCCAATGAAAGTTAGAAGGCGGGAGATTGGTCATTAGTGATCTGATAGAGGTGATGAGACGTACATGTGGTTGACTTTCAAAGGTCAACCAGAGGTCAAAGGTCAAGGTCACGTAGGCCTTTGAATGCGCAGAAATGGACGATTTTTTCAATTCTATCTCCGCCATTTCTCAAGCGATCTTGAATTTGATTGCTAGCATATGAACTATTGGACAATATCTAATTTTGGTCGGCGGATTTTCGATATATGCTTTTGTTTCGTGTCACGTGACTTCACAAGTTGGCCAAAAAGCGAAAATGACGATATTCAAAATCTATTCTACATTTCAAGCGATCTTGAATTTGATTGTGGCTATTGAATGTATGGACAATATCTAAATTTGGTCGGGACGGATTTTCGGAATCTCGCTTTCGTTTCGGTCTCACGTGCTTCAAGGTTTGCAAAACTGGCCTACCTTCAGGAGGCTATAAATTTTCTATGGGCATGGGTAAAGTTGTTGAATGGTGTCATTGATAGGAGTGACCTTGTATTTTATTACATTTTCCACACGAAGGTGCAAAAGTTTCCAAACCCCAGAAAGGTAAACGTCGGCATTTATTTCAAAATATAATTCGGTGCGTGCGCGCAACATGCCGCGTCGATCTTTAACAAACTGCGCAGTTGAGCCTGCGCAGTAGAAACTGCCGCAGAGCTTCGGTCAAACTGAACTTGAGACATGTGGTATTATAGAGATGACCGTCAAGCGCACACGGGGGTAATTTTTAGATGTAAATACATTTTTCCGTTTAAAGACTGAATGGAGTCTAAAAAAAAAACAGAGCAATGTGTAAAGTTTTGACTTGAGGACAATGAAAGGGCATGTAACTATGAAATGAAATAAAAAAAGTTATAGCACATCCAAAAACTAAATAACATAAAATAATCGGACGGTCATTTTGTCCACTGCCTGACATACAGTATGCACATCGGGTAATTAAAAGAAAACCTGTCAAAGGGATAAGAGGAGCTCTTGTGCAGCCAACGGAATTCATATCTGGTGGCGTAACTGTGTCGTGGACATCTTCCTGCAGTTGGTACTTTTTCTTAGGGTTTGGGTTGGCAGGATTTGCACTCGGCATGTTAAAACACTCAATCCAAAAACACTGACACAGTGCAAAGAAAGCTGAAAACCCATTCCATGAGAGTACATAAGTAAAATGTTCGCGGGATAAGCTCATCGGATGACAGGATTAGGGGCAAGCCTTTGGAGCCATTCTTTGATAGGAGGAAAAGCATGGGGTACCCTTCCTGGGTCGGTTGGGTGGTGTGTGTCGGGGTGCTGGAGGTGTCGATCACACGACGGAGGTCCTCGGTTAACCTGAGGCAGTCCTTGGGGTGGCGTGCAGTAAAGTCCTTAATCCGTAAGAGAGGATGATTCAACTGTCAATCCGGTTGGGTAGGGTTCGTATGTGGCAGATCCGTTGAGTGTATGGTTAGTAGGTGTGTTGGTTGGGGGGGTTTTGCTATCGATTGAGCCCTCAGTTGACATATTGCAGACACACTGGAGCGTTCGGGCACCGTTATAGTGGTGAGAGTCGTGCGGCGTTGGTCATACCTACTACGTGTCTGGTTACTCTGATGGTTAGCCATATCCCGGGTTCTGCTCTAGCTTGTCCAATAGAGTGACTCCCAGTGATAAGATTAACACCGGTCACGAGCGCATATATTGAGACTGATGGATTTATTCACTTCCTTGGGTGTCATTTCCCTGGTCTCTGGGTGTATGCTCGATGAGGCAAGTGATCTCACCTATGAAGGACGCATTCTAGTACGACAATCTGATTGTCTGTGGTTGTCCGAGATATCTGCATTGGTCTGACCCAGGCGAATTACTCTTCCTAGCTGGAAAATTTCAATGCAATTCGATTGGCACTGATCAGGAATGTTATTGAGACACGTGTTTTGTCCCATGGGGGTCCTGGAACTATGAACTATGAACAGCACTTAAGTTCCTTGACTTTGCCAAGAGCTCATGGAAGTAAGATGTTTGTTATGGTTCAAGCGCCACGGCTCATCAGGCTGCACTTACTGGTGGTTTCCACGCGGGAGTGGCAAAAGATATTGGACCATGTGCTCGTTGATGGCGTGCTGGAGGGAATTCAGAGAATGCAGTGGCTCTACCTGGAGTGCTCAGTTCCTCAAGTAGTCGACACGCTGTCTTGTTGTAGCAACTCTGAGAATTTGCAGATAAGATCAGGAGAGATGGGGGACCGGATCAAGCGTTGATGGCTGGATGGTGTGGCAAGAACTCAAGGATGGGAGGGTAGGTTGAGTTTGGCAAAACAGGCTGAGTGGGGATTGTGGAGGGGGTGGGGGGGGGTCTGGGTGTTTCTGGAAATCCCACATAAGTTGTGGATTGCCTTCAAGGACTAGCAATCTTGGATGTTGCCAGTTGGAATGGCCTTGGAATCCACCGTCAGGCGAAGAAGGACATTTGTCTCCTAATGCGACACTGGATACATTGACACAGAATCGCAGGCCAGGCTGATGGCAGAGCTAGCTGTTCATGGAGTTGAAGATAAACTGTACGTGACTGATGGAGGGCAAGGAGGCCTATGTGTTCGAGGAATCGTGAGGGGTAGAAGCATGCACGCTGCGGTCAAGTGATTATCTCCTACTTACAGGGGATTCGCGCAGTTGCATATCCTCAAAGGGGGCCCGGGCTTCCCCTTGTTGTCTGCAGTTAGAGCGGAGGGGGGGCCTTGGACAGAGGAGATCTGAAGTGAAGCCTGGCTGGGCTGTTACATTGAGTGGTCTGTACAGGCTGATAAACCACTTGTGGAGTGACGTCATGGTGTAAACTATCCCTATTGCTGACACCCAATGCAAGCTGTGAACCACCTTAGTTTGTGGAAAAGCCTGCAGGTGAACAGTTGGAAGGGAGGTAAACTCCTGGGTATCGGTAGAATTCCATGCTGAACTTCGCCAGGATGGTGGAAATGTGCATGGTAATCCTTATTCTTATAATATTTTCAGTTATAATCCTTCATCCTTCCGATGGTTTCTGTTTCTTCTCACAGTTCGTTAGTAGTTCTGCAAAAAGAGGGGGGTATATGTGTTGGTCGGTGAAATTTTTTTTTAACTGTTAATCCATTTTAGAATTCAGAGCTGTAATTCGACTACAAAATGTGACAAAAGTCGCGGGCGGTTGTGAATCCAGTGTGAAAACTTTCTGAAGGCCACTTGTACATGTTTTAGGGAACCAATGCATGAAACTCTGTTGCAGTGGACCTTTAAAGAGATATGCATAGTCGACATAAAGGTGTGCGATAAAACTTTTAAGGTCAAACCCGGAAAGCCTCATGGAGCCTTGATGAGGATCCAGTGGAAATTCATCGAATCAGGTCTGACGTTAATTGGTGTGTTCCTTGTGAAACATCTGTCATGTTCTACATGCGCGTTTGTGCTGTCGCTAAAGTGTGATGCTATATTAGTCAATCTTCAAAAATGAAATCCAGAGTTAGACAGAAAGACTACAAGCCCATCAGTCTGACTTTCGATGTGTGCAACTGACTTGGAATCCATTATGAGAGAGAAACACGATATTCACGAAATACGGCGGTTCTACTCCCACCGTCCACGTGAACTGACATATTGTGCCCAATTACCCCAAGTTAAACCAATAGCATATCCTTCGAATATATTTTGGAAAAGATCTGCCCCATCTTTAAACGTAAACTTAGCTGCCCAAACAGGTGTGATTTGGTGTAATATTGAAAGTATATTGCATCGGCAAATGAAATCTGTGCTCAAATACGGAAAAATATAATTGTAAATGCAAAAATCTGTTCGGCATCACTTAATGTAGTGCACGATCACCGGCTCTTCTAGTTCCAGAAACTGTGTTCTTTAGCTAATTTGTGTGGTCTACAGGAGGCAGCCAGCTACTGCACTGCGGTATGAAGATGCGTTCGAAAATAGATGGAACGGAGGGACATCATATAATAGGCGCAGACAGACCATGGACAAGTTTTGACGGCTATTTATTCTTAATCAAAATGTGGAATATATGGCATTTGTGACAGCTCCATAAACAAACATGCAGTAGAGAGCAAAGTTAGAGTTGTTATCCTAAACAAGAGTGGCCTGTCTGGAAAAGAATTTGGAATTGGCAAGAGTGCGAGTCACAAAGAGATCACACGGAAAGTTATCCTTTAGCCATAAATGGTTTCATTAAACAAGTATGACCGACCAACGCTTGCATGCTGTCAATGCCATCGATCACATCAGAACTATCTCGATTTGGCTGTGCGGAAATGTTGCGCCCACTTCCAGTGATTCAGGAGAACTGTGGCAGACAGGTTACCCACAAAAGCGACTCTCTCTGAGATGGCCAAAGGCATGTTAGGATTTTGGTCTGAGATTTGTTAGTCCGTCCATGAAGTGATGTAGTTGCTGAAGTTCAGCATTAACAACATGTGCCTAAGTGTGTGTGGTGTTGACAACAGAAAATTAAGTTGATCGTCCTGCGATTCAGCCAGAGGGATGATATATGGTATCAATACGAAACAAGATCATTTTGCTACTAGCAGCACACCGTTTCGAATGATGGACATCTGTTTTCAGTGACATTGGAATGCAATATATCAGCCTTCCCTACCATAACGGTCATCTTGATTAAAAGCACAATTCACAAATCACTTCCCACCATCCCCAGATGCTAGCACATCCATCCGTTGAAATCTATGCTTAATGTTCAGGTGTTTTGGTGAAAATAAAGGCCAGTCACCCTTGACGTTTTTAGCCAGCTTAATGCCGATTTTTGAAATTTGTCATAAAACGCATGGCCACATGATCGGAAACTACGTTTACTGGGTAAGTTTGGAGAAACATTGCAGAAGCACGCTGTAAACACTGCCATACGTCGTTGTACGCTGGCTTTAACGTTGTACTTTCGTGTTGTCCTCAATGTTTGCATGCTTGAAATTACGACTTATGCTAAGCGTAATGACTCACAAGTTTCCCCCTTACGCTGGCCATAAGTGAAGGCGGTTACCGCAAGTCGTTGACACTACGCGACACACTTACTTGTAAGTTACTCATCACGTCGAAACACTCGAGTAATGCTAGGCGTACCAAAAACTTATTTCTAACCTATAGTATACTGCTTTGACCTATGTGTAACTTACCCAAAGCATATTGACGTATGTAGGATGTATTTGATTGACAGTCTCCGGACGGACCACAGAAATTACTGACGTGTTTCTAATTCACACAACCGTATAAATGGCGTATGGCGGTATTGGCAGCGTTTAAAAAACAACAAAAAAACAACACTTCCGATATTTCGTTCACGTGCGTTACGTCAACATCAGAAGCCATCTATCAGTTTGCCTCGTCTTATTCTTAGTTCTCCTCTGATGAATATTTTTCGTTTGAGGATATTGTCAGTCGAGATCGAAACTTAAAAGCAAATGTCCGATATATATTTTAAAATTCGCGATATAGTACAAAAAAAAAAAACAAACAAAAAAAAATAAAAAAACACATAAACAAAAAACCAAAAACAAACAAAAAACAAACAAAAACAAAAAACAAACAACACAACAATTGGATATTGTTCTACGTGCCTTCCGGAGCAAGGAGAAAAAAAAGAAAATGTGCCTTAAGGAGAAATAAGTTTCGAGTATGCTAAACATACTCGACGTGTTTTCGACTTATGATAATTTACAATTAATCGTTTCTGTCGACGTGTGTCAACGAGTCGCATAAGTTGCTACAACTTATTCCAGCGTGGAAACCGTTGAGTCATACGGGAACGTTGTAAATTTTTCAGCATGCTTGAAATTTCAGGACGTATTAGACTAATACGACGTAATGACAGCAGTACTTTATCGTTTTTCACCGTGCCTTTCACGTAAACTAACTTACCCTAACGTATCGACTTGTGCCTAGCTGTTTAGAACATTTTCCAGAGGTCCGGCATCGCTGGCTAAATCGTCAGGGTGTGACTGCGATGTTGAATCTCCAATTTCTAGGGCGGTTTATGAATTTGAATGTGCGAAGGCAGCTTTTTAACAGGCTACGCCGAGCGGTGAGTTCAGCGATCTTGCTCGCGCGTTTGTATAAGTTAGCTATCGTGTGGGCATAGGTCGGTGAACGCGACAACTAGCTCAGCATTCGTTGGTATAGTATTACTATATGTCGAATTTAAAACGTTCAGTGTACGTTACTAATATCGTTATGCTATTATCAATCATTTAAATACGTCCAAAACTTAAAAAAAAACATCA
>CM068958.1:46196910-46207655 GCA_035128595.1 Eptatretus atami | reverse complement strand
GGGAGAGAGATCAGGAAGCGGCAAAGCACCGATCCCTGATGAACGCCCACGGCCACATTGAATTTTTCAGAGAAACCACTACCAACTTGAACTCGTGTCGTCGCATCATCATAAAGTTTCATTACAACCTTCACCAAAGCCTCAGGAACATTTCTTTTGCGTAGCGTCATTCGATGACTTTCCTGGGGACTCTGTCAAACGCCTTTTCCAGGTCCACAAAAACGCATGAATAATTTCTTTTTCTTTTCTTGATAGCACTCCTGACTCCTGCATGCCTGCACTATGAAGATCGTATCAACCGTACTTTTCCTGGCATGAAACCATGTTGCATCTCATCAATCTTCACCACCTCCCTGAGCCGTTTCTTCTAACACTTTCCACAAGTTTCATTCCATGTTCCAGTAGTTTCACTCCACGATACGATCCACATTCCATGAACACTCCCTTAACCTTTGTAGATGGGTACCAGGTGCTTTGTTTCCAATCCTCTGGCATGCTCTTACCTTGCATTATCTCATTTGCAACCCTGATGTAATACTTCTAATCCATGAGGAGACGATGTAAAATGCTCCTTCGTAATGCTTGATGGACCGGACCACCTGCTTTTCCATTCTTCATACTTTCCAAAGCTTTCTTTATTTCTTCCTTTGAGATTTCTTTCACTGGGCCCTCATTCTTTCAGCTTCACTAAACCATCCCACTGATTTTCTTGATTCATGATGGATTCCATATGCTCCTTCCAGATAATTCTTCTATCTTCATCAACAAAGAAAACCCTCCCATTTTTATCCTTTATACAGTTGCTTTCAGTGATGTCACGAGATTCCCTCTTCATTATCTTCAGTTTCTGAAAAATTCCTTGTCTGTTCATCTGCAACTGTTCCAGCTCTTTTTCAGCTTCTTTCTTCATGGCTTCTCGCCGCCTTCTTCGCCTTCTTCTTATCTCTCTTGTATCTTGCTTTGTTTCCTTCCGTGTTCTGTTTCTGCATCTTCTTGAAACTTTCTTTCTTTCTTTCGATGGCCACCTTCACCTCCGTTCCACCACCAGGTTTCACCCTGACGTGGTTTTCCTTTACTAACACCACAAACTTCATTTGCTGCTTGTTGAGCACAATTCCTGTACTTTGTCCAGATATCTCCATCTTCTTCCTTTTCCTTCCAGAGAATATCAATCCTTTCGGCAAATTTTCTTTTTACTTCTCCATCTTTCAGCTTCCAGGTCTTTGTATGCTTGCTCTGTTGCTGTTTCTTTTTCTTCACCTCATCTATTTTGTCCACATCCATTACCACCAAGCTGTGCTGGAGATCACCAGGAATAACTTTCACATTTCCAATTTTCTTCTCCAACTTTTTCCTACTAACATAAAATCGATCTCTGTTTCTGCTCCACTGGACCTAAATGTTGCCTTTTTCTCATTCTTGAACCAACTGTTCATGACAACCAGATCCGCCTCCGTGCAAAATTCTAAATAAACTTCTTCCTTCATCATTTCTCCTACCAATACTAAAACCGCCATGAACACCTTCATAGCCATCCGCATCTTTACCCACATGACCGTTGAAGTCACCAGTGACAATTAAAAATTATTTTGGCCCTATGCTCTCCACTTCTGCTATCAGATCTTCATAAAACTTTTATTTTTCAACTTCCCCTCGTCCCACCTGCGGCGCATATCCACTTATCACACAAATTAATTGCTTACCATGTACCATTACCACCACTAGAATCCTGTCACTAATTCTTTTTATATCAATACATTACCACTCAGTTCCTCTTTTATCAAAACTCTCACTCCTGCAGCTCCATCACCACCTGACCACAAAAACTTATACCTGACCCCATCGCACCAACGAATCTTGCTCTGCCTCCTTTCCATCTTATTTCTTGCACACAACACACATCCACTTTCCTCTTTCTCAGTTCCATTGCTACCTCCATACTTCTTCCCACCATTGAACCAATGTTCCAACTCCCAAACCTCAAGCTTGAATGCACATCGGGTCGTGGTGGTAATGGTACATGGTAAGCAATTAATTTGTGTGATAAGTGGATATGCGCCGCAGGTGGGACGAGGGGAAGTTGAAAAATAAAAGTTTTATGAAGATCTGATAGCAGAAGTGGAGAGCATAGGGCCAAAATAATTTTTAATTGTCACTGGTGACTTCAACGGTCATGTGGGTAAAGATTGCGGAATGGCTATGAAGGTGTTCATGGCGGTTTTAGTATTGGTAGGAGAAATGATGAAGGAAGAAGTTTATTAGAATTTTGCACGGAGGCGGATCTGGTTGTCATTAACAGTTGGTTCAAGAATGAGAAAAAAGGCAACATTTAGGTCCAGTGGAGCAGAAACAGAGATGATTTTATGTTAGTAGGAAAAAGTTGGAGAAAGAAAATTGGAAATGTGAAAGTTATCTGGTGATCTCCAGCACAGCTTGGTGGTAATGGATGTGGACAAAATAGATGAGGTGAAGAAAAAGAAACAGCAACAGAGCAAGCATACAAAGACCTGGAAGCTGAAAGATGGAGAAGTAAAAAGAAAATTTGCTGAAAGGATTGATATTCTCTGGAAGGAAAAGGAAGAAGATGGAGATATCTGGACAAAGTACAGGAATTGTGCTCAACAAGAAGAGAGAAGATTTCCACAACCTTTAAAACTTTCATTTTATTTCAATTGAATTATATATTTACCAACTTCATCCAAAATATCTGTTTGTTTATTACATCATTTTCTCAAAGATCGTTCAAAATCATCAATTTCTCCGACAAGTGTTGTTAGAAGGCTCAGCTCGAGACTGTTTTGATGGACCCATCCGGCTTCGTATGGTTGCCATTGCACCTGTTGTCAAAGTTCGCGAACAACGCTAATATAGATCGTGTTCGGAAATGCAAAGCAAGATTTGAAAACACCCTCCCACGTCCTTTTTATCAAGAGTGTGTGGGTAAGGTGTTCTACTAACGCTCTAGTTAGTCTACGCTATCCTGGGGCAAGGCAATGACGAAAAGGCGAGTGTTCATACAGCTTTCTCCAGGCCAGAAATGGTAACCAGGTCAGTTATGGGAGCATGCGCCGGAGCAGCGCGTCGCTACGTCCACTTTTCGCCGGTACTCAAAGGGCCTCCGTCTGGCCATCCCTCAGGCAGATGCCTGGCCCATCCCATCTCCTTGAGAAGCCGATCAACCTGCTGCAACCACGAGGCACGTGGTCGGCCCATTGGCCTCCTCCACTCACGAGACTCCCTCGCTGAGAGAATCTGGTGAGCAGTTCAGCGTCAGGAAAATGAGCCCACATGTCCATACAGCCGCAGCTGACGCTCACAGACTATACAGGTAACAAATCTCATTTGAGTCTCTCAGCAACCGCTCATTGGACACAAAGTCCGACCAGCGATAGCCAAGGATTCTCCGAAGAGACCTGGTACCAAAGGAATTAAGTCTCCATCCCAGATTCTTGGTCAGAGACCAAGTCTCACATCCATAGGGCAAGACTAGAAGCACCAAGGACCTGAAGACTCGGACTTTCGTCCTCCCGCACAGGTACCGGCAGCGCCACACCCCATTATCCAGTGAATCCATGACTCCCCAGGCCCGACCCAGACGTCTGTTGACCTCTGACTCACAGCCAGCAGAGACATGAATATCACTGCCAAGGTAAGTGAATCTCTCCACGACCTCAACATCCTCACCACAACAGGTACAGACAGGACAGCAACATCCAAGATGTCATTGAAAGCCTGGATCTTAGTTTTGACCCAGGAAACCCGTAATCTCAGCATCTCAGACTCCTCATTCAGCACCTCGACAGGTTCTGGCAAACCTCCAGGACATGGAAACCAGTTAGGTAGTTAAGCACAAACCATTGCCGTAACACCGATGTAAAGTCAATGGTGGTTAAAACTATGTGAAATGATCTTGCAACTCCTCCTTTCATCTGGTCATTTGATGCATCTTCAGCATGTCCACAAAGAGAGCAATTGACGATTTTGACAAAAATCGTAGGCTTAGCATTGGAGCAATTACTGATAAGACCATTCTCCACCATTTAAACGTATCACTCATTTAACATACAATTATTGGGAATTGATACATTAATTTTCACTGTAGTTTATAAAGGCAATTAATCACGAATTACAGCTGCTTGGAAGGGAGGGGGTTTGGAGGAGGGGCGTCCAACAAATATGACCACAACAACCATAAGTTAAAAGGTCTCTGCCAGGTTTCATGGAAACCCCACCATCAGTTTTGGAGAAGTAAAATATGAACAGAGAGGAGTTCCTGATTTGCAAGCGATCACAACTTCACCATGGACACGAAAGGTGCAAAAGAAGTATATAACAAAATGTATCCCCTTCGATGAAACCATTAACATGTATAAACATTGCTGTTCAGAACTGTTGTTAACATAAATTTGTGAAAATACATGTTTCCAATGTACAGTTTTAAGTGGTGATCCAAAGTAATGCCCTCTGTTAATATAAATTAATATGACATGCATACATCTACCAAAACCAGCCTCGTGCTGCTTCCTTGCTTGACACTCATCATTTAGGAGGACATGGAGCAAGGACAAACAATTGTTGTCAATGACAGCATCGGCTTTGATGGGCCAAATGGCTTCTTCCTGCATTGAAGTTCCCTTTAAGGGAACTCATATTTTATCTAATTCTTCAAGTCCCCAAAATATCTCCATCTCTCTCCCTCCCATCCTCCCCCCCCCCCCCCCCCACCTAAACACATTCTCACTCTCCCTCTTTCTCTCTCCTCCTCCCAATACATGCTGCTCAATAGTTGCTCTAGCAGCAAGCAAACTGCACCCTCTCCACTTACCCCCACCCCCCTCTCCCCGCCACTCCCCTCACCGTAACGGCTGATTTTCTCAGTCGTGGTGATATTCCCACCATGGCTAAAATGATAGGTATTGCCTCACCACTCCAGGACATTATCTTGTTCCCCACCTTGCCGTATTTACCGAAGCACCACGATGATCCATGCGTCTTAACTACTTCGTCTCTGAGACTCGGCTTGGTAGTTTGTATCGAGCACGGTTTGGGAAAGACAATGTTCGGATGGCTACAAGAGCACCAATTTCATCCTGATATATACATCCCAAAACGCAAACCTTCAGAAATATTAAGCAGTCTAAGATCAGGCAAAAAGCTTTGCAATCTAAAGCTCAATTAGAGTTTGACGATTCAATTAAGGTAGAAACATGTGCACAAAAGGTGGCAGCTTTGAAATGCTGCTTACAACACCAACCCGTAGGGTTGTAGTTGTTCACTGTTGAGAAAGATCTCTCCCAATGCAGGCTCAATGTCCTTTCCTTGGACGAGTAAAGGTTCATGAAGCTATGCTTCACAGTGAATATCGCAAAGAGAATAAGAGTCAAACTCGTGGATATTAAGGTCAGGCAGCTATCAACTCAGCCTCAAAAGTGAAAACACAGTCAACTACCAATAACGAGGAAAAATGGTCAGAAAATCTTTGGAATGAAAAGTAGAGTAAACAGCACAGTTTGCCAGGAGAACACATCATTACGGTGAGCTGCCTTGTTTTTATGGCTTTATTGATCAAATTAAACCTGGCGGCAACATCTCCAGGACAGCGTGAGAGACGGATTCAGGAGAAGGGAGGCGAGCTGTGAGCCAGCCACGAGACACAATATAGCAAGGACAAGAGAGCCGGATTAGCGTGGGTAGGGGTGCACTGATGAAGCAGACTTTATGTTTGTCTTTATGGAGCTCGGAAGCTTTCCTGGGAGGGTCAGAGGGAGAATATAGGAAGGTAAGGACACAGAAATTGTGGTTAAAGGTGAGAAGCACATGGAGCATCACCAAGCAAAATCAAAGTGTACAAAATTAGGTGTTTGATGGGGAAGGAAGTGGTTAGAGGTAGGAATGGCAATAACGAGTGGGAGATTCATGGCAGGGGAAATAATAGAAAGGAAAGAAAGGGAGGTTTTGGAGGACAAGGGGTATGAAAGTCGGCTCACAGACGACGACAAAACAACTTCTTTTCTAATACAACTTACCTGTAGGCATGGCTGGCTGCTGTTGGGGAACCATCGATGGAGTTGGCATATTTATGGCGCTGGGTGATGCAGTGCGACAAAGGTGCTTACCCAACGTCACGGCAGAGACCAGGACATTCCGTGTCAGCTTGGTTATATGTGTAATTGCTCTGCCGCAGACCTGGAGCAGAAGTTAAGGTTGGTGTCACGGTGAAAGATTAAGTCAGTCCCTTAAAGAAAATAAATAAGAGAGAATTTCTTATTTCTCAACAATCTTCATAAATGGACAGGAGTCGAGAGATTTTAAAAGTCTATTTTCAAAACTAAAAGCGTTCAACCCAAATGAAACAGGACAGTTTTGTTGAAGCAGCTGAATGGCCTCAATGTTTGGTGCACCAACGTAACACCATTCCACCATGAGAGTAACCAAACACATGTAAAATCAAAATTGGGAAATAAAATTGGAAAACATGATTACTTCCCATTGGGAAATAAAAATTGGCCAAAGGCTTTTAATCAGCCCCTTCATCCCTCGAACCCGACAGGAACTCGCTCACTTGTCGGTGAGTGACACATGAGATCTTTAATGCCCATCAAGTAATGCTGTCGCAGACGGGACGACAGGCTTAACGTCCATTGACTAGATGGGGAACTTCGTGATGTAACACCTAGCTTGAGAAAAATTCGAAGTAATTATCCATAAACAGATAATTACCACAAGTGAACTACTTTCTTTGCAGAATCATTATCAAGAAGATTTGACCAAAGTCGAAAACAAGGAATGGGAGAGAAGGAAGTGTATACTACAGTGAAACTATGGTGTAATGGTTCAGACCATTATTGTGTATCTTCTCCCTTAAACCAAAAACTTTAAGTTCTGAGATTATATATATATATGATATAAATAAATAAATATATAATAAAATAAGTGTGTGTGTGTGTGTGTGTGTGTGTGTGTGTGTGTGTGTGTGTGTGTGTGTGTGTGTGTGTGCCTCCTCCATAACTCCGAAACAATAAAACCTAGCAGCTGAAACTTTGCATGCACACTAAGAAAACTCCAAGGAAGTGCATGAGTGAAAATTGGGTGTTGGGTTAATTAAAACACCCTTTTGAAGATAATTAACGGCCATATTTAATTATATCCTTCATCAAGCAATCCTTGGTCACCACTCTCTATGGGGTCTTTCTGGCATGTCCTGGTTAAACGCGCTGGGGTCTGAAGCTTCCATGTTTTTTGACCTGCTCAACCACGCTTGACTTGGAACAGGCCGCAACGATTTCTTCACGATAGCTGTTTTTCACTTTACTCAGGAATATCAAATGTCTGTTCATCATAGCGGCAAATCTCTGGATACACTGCATGCTTATAAATGGCCGGAGATGCCAGCGTTCGCCTTTAGCTCATTTCCGCATGCGATCACCATGAGTATCTCTTAAACTAAGCTAAATTACAAAATTGAAGCTCCAGAATCGAACTTACAAGCAGTTCTGACTCCTATGATAGTTGTTCATTTAATGCCCAATTCAGACATATTTTAAATTTTCGGGCGTCTCCGGGAGGGTGTATGTTTAATATGACAGTTCGGTGATTGCCTATCACGTGCCTAATAAGCCGTTTCTTATCAACGTTTTGTTGGAGTGCTTAAGCCACTTGTCGAGTGCTCTACAATATTCGCACTGTCACTGAATACTGTACATCGATCGACTTGAACAAAATTCAGGAGTCACTCGCATGCGTTCTTAGCCACGTGTTCTACAGTGCAACAGGTGGTGGCTGGCTCGCTGAAATTGTGAAATTATTTTCCACGATTCCCCTTTTTGTACGATCTTCCGTGATACAACCCGTCACTTTGGCATAGATAAACACAACAGGTATTTTTAAGGCCATTTTCCCTGCTAGAGCGGGGGTTAGCCTTGCGGGCCCCATGACGATCTTCTCTACTTTGCCCTATTTTCTGCATCTCCCCTTGTTAACTCCCTTACCCACATGTCTTCTTCCACCACCTTTAGCCAAATCTTTCTCAGCCTTCCCTGTCCTCTACTTCCTTCTACATTCATTTCCATCACTCTTTTTACCCAGTCACTTTCATCCTTCCTCAACACATGACCCAACAATCTCAACCTGTTTCTCTTCACAACATCCATCACAGGCTCTATATCCATCACACAGCCACTTCCCACTTCACCTCATATTTTACCACTTAGCATCACCTTCGTCTTTCCGATATTCACCTTCAAACCTTTTACCTCCATACATTCCTTCCACTTATTCATCTTCTCCTTCAATCCATCCCTACTCTCGCCAATCAACACCAAATCATCTGCATACAACTCCGACAGTAAACCCTCCTTTGCGCTCTGAGCCAGCGCCTCCATCACAACTACAAATATTAGTGGACTTTGTACCGATCCCTGATGTACTCCCACCTTCACCTCAAACTCACCACTGTTCCAGTCCTTCGTCCTTACAGCTGTGCGCATCTCCTCGTTTCAATTTAAAAAGTTTCTTAAACCATTTTGCTTGGTGAAGCCGCTTGGCATGCTCTTAAGTTTCAATTGCGATACCGCAGTTCTATACCGGAGGTAGGAAGGCAAAATAAATTATTGATCACAATAAGTAAAAAATGTCGTCAGTTATGAAATAATGAATCGCCATATCACGACAGGAAAGCTGAAAGGTACGCATGCTTGTGTAGTCTGGATTTGCATCCCGACCCAGCTACAAACCGTCATCCTGGTGTTTCACAGACAGCGTGATTCGATGTGTGCGCCCTCTCGGATGGATGATAAACCGGGGTCACATCTGCCGGAATCCCTCACCCTCTCCCTCTTTCGCCCCTCCCCCTCTCTCTCTCCTTCCCAACCTTACCCTCTCTCCACCCCTCTTTCTGACCCTGACTTCTCCTCTCTCTCCGACCCCTTTCCTTTCCCTCCTATCTCTCTCCAACCCTCTCGGGTCAATGAAACTCCACCACTCTCTGGAGGAGCTTATAGTTCCGCCCCTTGGAAGGCGACGTAAAGCCTCCCCCCCCCCCACCCCCCCTCACTCTCTGGACAAACACAACCCCTCTCAACAGCGCTGTCACTCTTCTCGACCTCATCCGGTGAGACATTACAAGGGGTTATATGAACAATTTCCTAAAACCTTAATCCTTAACAAAATTACCATGCAGCATCCCTGGATGGTGCAGATTCAAACAAGACAATTATTAAGCTACCATCCATCCATTGGGACAGTACTTCTGTGCAGAGCGTTGGTGCTGCCTAAGCAGTCTCCTTGGCTATTGGGTACAATCCTGGAGAGGTCGCCACTTCGACATAGGAATACCAGCAAGCTGGCACTCATTTTGCCGACCTCAGAAGGATGACAGGCTGAGTCAACCCCACCTGGTATTAATTCAACCTGGTATTAATTGTAACCTGCTACTCGGTAACCATGTAAACCGGTACTGTGCTGTTCATGGTCATGTCGTCGGCGACTAAACCGGCAACCCCACCCGGAAAACCGGGTGAGGAGGGTGTGTGTGGACACCCAGCAGGATTAAAAATAAGACCTGTCAAAGGGCGGAGAAGCTCATGGGAGAGCCAACGGCCATTTACACTCCCTCCTAGGGTGACAGGTTGGTGGTAAGCAAGGGCATGCTCAGCGTAAAAAATTTAGGCTCCATTAACTTCATCATGGCAGGACAACTTCAACATGGGCAGCAACCAAGCCCGTAGGTTGCCGTGGGCGGTACCGCCTATGTCAAAAAGAATGGTACAAACCCTCAAGCAAGATCGCGAAGGCCTGTCCTTCCCTATGATGGTTCTCATGGACCCGATGTGCATTCAAGCTTGAGGTTTGGGAGTTGGAACATTGGTTCAATGGTGGGAAGAAGTATGGAGGTAGCAATGGAACTGAGAAAGAGGAAAGTGGATGTGTTGTGTGCAAGAAATAAGATGGAAGGAGGCAGAGCAAGATTCGTTGGTGCGATGGGGGTCAGGTATAAGTTTTTGTGGTCAGGTGGTGATGGAGCTGCAGGAGTGAGAGTTTTGATAAAAGAGGAACTGAGTGGTAAGTGTATTGATATAAAAAGAATTAGTGACAGGATTCTAGTGGTGGTAATGGTACATGGTAAGCAATTAATTTGTGTGATAAGTGGATATGCGCCGCAGGTGGACGAGGGGAAGTTGAAAAATAAAAGTTTTATGAAGATTGATAGCAGAAGTGGAGAGCATAGGGCCAAAATAATTTTTAATTGTCACTGGTGACTTCAACGGTCATGTGGGTAAAGATGCGGATGGCTATGAAGGTGTTCATGGGGTTTTAGTATTGGTAGGAGAAATGATGAAGGAAGAAGTTTATTAGAATTTTGCACGGAGGCGGATCTGGTTGTCATAAACAGTTGGTTCAAGAATGAGAAAAAGGCAACATTTAGGTCCAGTGGAGCAGAAACAGAGATGATTTTATGTTAGTAGGAAAAAGTTGGAGAAAGAAAATTGGAAATGTGAAAGTTATCTGGTGATCTCCAGCACAGCTTGGTGGTAATGGATGTGGACAAAATAGATGAGGTGAAGAAAAAGAAACAGCAACAGAGCAAGCATACAAAGACCTGGAACTGAAAGATGGAGAAGTAAAAAGAAAATTTGCTGAAAGGATTGATATTCTCTGGAAGAAAAGGAAGAAGATGGAGATATCTGGACAAAGTACAGGAATTGTGCTCAACAAGCAGCAAATGAAGTTTGTGGTGTTAGTAAAGG
>CM068958.1:46180380-46196262 GCA_035128595.1 Eptatretus atami | reverse complement strand
TGGAATGTGGATCGTATCGTGGAGTGAAACTACTGGAACATGGAATGAAACTTGTGGAAAGTGTTAGAGAAACGGCTCAGGGAGGTGGTGAAGATTGATGAGATGCAACATGGTTTCATGCCAGGAAAAGGTACGGTTGATACGATCTTCATAGTCAGGTGCATGCAGGAGTCAGGAGTCAAACGACTCGCTGCATATACAAAATATGAGCAATCCAAGCATTAGAATCCCCACTTACTTAGGGTTGAGTGATTAATTATTATATTATTATTGTGATTTGATTTTGCCCATTTTTAAAAACAAAACTTCTATTCAAATGGCACATTGAAACTCGCTGGGGGAAGAATGCTGCCACTCTGGCAAAAACGACATTAAAAAGAACGAAGCATCTTGTGCAGTCTCAATGATACAGGAACCATTTCCTCCTGGTTTGGATTAAAACATTTTGTGAAACCCTAAACCCGGTACCTCAAAAGAAACTCCTTTCGAAACATCGAAGCATTCATCGGTCACATCGGTGTTTTTCAATCACGTGGTCGGGCCGAGTGTTTGACGGCTCGTTGGTGTTAACTAAAATAGCGTGAGTAGAGCCGATAAGAAAAAGCACCTTGACGTAAAGGAATACAACAATATGTGTTTAGTAAGTAAAGTCATGTAAGGTTGGGGAACAGAGATAAATGGCAAGATGTGGACAAGCATTAGATATGTAATGATCCTAGGAAGGTATTTAGAGCGTATGTTCTAATTGAGTCAAGTACATCATCAATCTTCATCTTAGGCTGACAGTTGTTTCAGGCACAGAAAATCTACGTGTGATAGATAAGACATACTGTAGGAATGAAGGTTTAGTCTTATCGGTGAACTCAGTGTATCGATTTGCACGGCGGACAGGTTAGAATGATGGCATTGATGCTGCTAACTGCTTGTTGGAAAGCACAGGCAGAAGCTCACATTCGGGCATTAACCCATCGTCGGAGCCAAACGCATTTAAAGCTATTATAAGTTACTCATTTAGGCAGAGGCAGAACCAGATTTCTGGTGGTTTTGGGGTACTTCGTTCTGCGAGAAAATTTCATTGCTGTCATATAGGCCCACGCGGGGTAGAGATCGCGAGGATGGATGTTGATCCTGAAATGGTAAAATTTTTATTATTGAGAAATGAAGTCTTCTCACATACACTTGTCATCCCAGCGCATAGACCTCTGTGTTAGATTTGTACGTTTTATGACGAGAACTTTAACTTAAGAATTCTGGATGAAGATTTAATATACAATTTCTAAATCTTTCATTTCTTAGATATCAATCACAAAAATCAAACGTAGAAAATAGGCAACAGACGATAGGAAAATGCAATTATACTTATTGAAAACAGCTGAAATTAGGTAAATAAATATACTTGTGTGTATAGTGGTTTAATTTCAGCTGCAAATTTATTGCCAATTTCCACCAAAACAATTACCACCTCACAAAGAAAGTACTCACTGTAAAGCGCTATACATACGACGGATGATTCTACAGGAAATACACAGTGACTGCTATTTATGAGAATGATAAATCCCTTGAAATTGACAAGGAACAAGCCCATGGAAAAAACAACCCACTTGGAAATAATATTGCTGCATCTACAGTAGCTCCAGTATGATGCGACAAAAACGTCTCAATAAAGTAGAGAATGAAGCAATTTCATGAAAGACTTCATAATCGATAGGTTGCAAAACTTGGGAAGAAAGACTTAATTTGACCCCATCAAGGAGCCAGGCTGAAACCATTTGTCGCCTCAACAAACCATTGGAAACGAGAAGAGCACTCAGTAAAAGCCCAGTCACACCTGACGTTTTAGCCAGCCTATGCCGATTTTGGGGAAAATGTTGTAAAACGCTGGTACACGTCGAATACGTTATATAGGGTAAGTTTTGTAACATTGAGCAGCATGCTAAAAAAAACACTGCCAAAGTCAGTAGTACGCTGGCTTTAAACGTTTGTACTTTTCTGGTTTCCTCAAATTTTCCATGCATTGAAATTTTAAGACCTTATGCCAGCGTCATTGACTTACCACGTTCGCATAAACCTGGCATTAATTGTAGGCATGTTACGCGATCCGTTGACACACGTTACTTGTAAGTTTACTCATTAAGCCGAAACACGTCGAGGTTAATGTTAGCGTGTTACACCCGAACTTATTTCTAACCTATGGAGTTAACGTGTGACGCGACGATATGCGAACGTTGGTCACACGTCGAGCAAAAGTTACTGGTAAGGTACTCATTAAGCGAAACACTGTCAAGGTATGGTTAGCGTCAGTGTTCCAGACTCATGTTTTTTTTTTTGTTTTTTTTCTTCGTTATGACGGTATGTTGACCTTCGATTTGTAGTGCAGTATATAATATAACTACAATTAAAAGCTGCCGCTCAACGATTTTAAATCATAACTCGCACTAGAAATCGACCAGTGTCAACATCACCGTTCATACCGAAGAAAAAAACCAAAAAAAAAAACATGGAGTCATGGAAACCTGACGCTAACCATTACCTTGAGTGTTTCGACTTATGAGTACCTTACAAGTAACTTTTGTCGAGGTGGACCAACGTTGGCATACGTGCGTTACAACTTAATTCCCATCGCATGCGGAAGTTGTCATACGCAAGTACGTCGTTAAAATGTTAACGTTTATAATTACAAGACGTTACTCCACTTAATACGACGTATGAGTAGCGTACTTAGCGTTCTATTCACGCATACCAAACTTACCCATACCGTATTGGACGTTGCGCCAGCGTTTTGACGCATTTTTCAGAGGTCGGCAACGCTGCTGAAATCGCCAAGGTTGTGAGCTGCATGTTGACACTTCCATTTCTCGCGTTATGATTTAAATACGTTTGTGCGGCAGCCCTTTTAAAGGCTACGTCACGTCATCGCGGCGATACGTTGCAGCCGCTATGCATAAGTTAGACATCGTTGGGCATAGGTGTTGAGGCCGACAACAGCTAAAGCATTCGTTGGTATAGTTATCTATAAGACAACAACGTTCTGTGTTCCGTTTACTTAAATATTGTTATGGGCATACGACTAAAACCCATTATGAATACGTCCAAATCTAAAAAAAAACATCAAAAGTTCAACGTAACCAGCGTTTTACATACATTTGATATCGTTTTGCCATGCTGGCTAAAACCGTCAACTGTGTGACTGGGCCTTAAAAAGAAGCGCCATACCTCCACCAGCTGAACCCAGATACGGATCTTCACCAATAACGAAGCAAATCCTCCTCGTCACAACTCAACTTGCCACCAAATTTGCTCTGAAGCCTTTTGAGATATCCTGCTCACAGACAGACAGGACAGACAAAACAGGGATGAAAAACACCTCCGTTCATCTTTGGTGGCGGAGGTAACAAAGAAAGCAGGCAATGGAAATACTCGGACTATTCACAGGACAAATATTCCAGCGTCAACAGGCAGTCATTGCGTCAATTCTCAGTTGTGGATACTGCGAAACCTTTTTGAAGTAAGAAATTGACTCCAGTGGCTCTCACCATTCCACTCAGGATGTCAATGAGAAAGACACAAAAAAGCTAAATCACTTGCAGTGGTTCGACCAAATATCATGCAACTGTCTGACCTACCAGGTCATCCGAAATGACACTTGGAAGTGATTAGAACTATGATGCTCCTTCGAATAGTCTGCACAGACACTGTCTCTGCAAAAACATTTGCAGAGCTTTTCTGATAAGGATGTTGAGCAGAATCCTTGCGAATGAAATGCAAGGACATTTGCAGTTTGTTTGCACTTGGAACAAATACGGCAAACTTCATGATGGAAGCAAATACGGCAAACTTCATTATGGAAGACTGGATTGAGTGAATGAGGAGAGACCGTATAATGCCGGGCTGTTTACTCTATCATCTGTGGTTTCATGACATTAAAAAAAGGACCAGTCCAGAGTCCCCAATCCCTTGGCACATCATGATGTTCCTGAACTGACAGCTAATCATGAAGAAAGCTGAGTTCTCAAGATGTTTCTCAACATCGCACATCAAAGAAACCATGAGTTGCGTGATCGGGTATCTTTGGAGTTTTGTATTTGGATGCATGTATTAAGTATTTCAAGAAACTGCTCAATAACTGGAGTCAAGGACTGTTCTTCAGACTAGCACTGGTCCTTAAGAAAGAACGTTTTGTGCCAACACACTATTACAACAGAACTTAGGAAGAAGACATGGTATTGCCTTCATTCAAGGTCATTCACTCGATATTCAGCCGTTCAATGAATGGGAAAGGATAGTGGATAAAGGACAGCTCAGAGCACCCCAGAAACTGATTGAATGGACTTAAGGATGCAACTCAGTGACCACCACGCCCAGAGGGGAGGCAGACTCCATAAGGTTGTGAGATGAAAGCTTGTACGTTGGTCAGGAGGCTCAAGGTGTGCAGGAAGGACTTTGCATGACGGAGGATGCCCAATCGGAACAGGCTTTGGAGCGGCAGCTTGGAGATGTGGCTTTCCCAGGAAAGATTATGAGGATAGTGAGGCCCAGAAGTTTGAATGAAAGGACTTCTTAAAAGATTGTTGAGAAAGTATAAAGGAGGTTTCAAGACGGTCCTTTCGGAGCAGACATTGACAGAGATTTCAGGTGAATGAAAGACATGTTCCACGTGTTAGACCAGCTTGTTGATTTTATCCACATCTGCAGAGAGTGAAGAGACTGCATGCTTGATGATCTGAAGGATGACAGATGGTTACGTGCAGAGGGTGAGATCATCAGCAGGAGAGATAAGGGGGTTTTTCCAGAGAGTCGGAGAGATCATTGATGAGAACGAGAAAAAGCACTGGCCCCAAATACTACCTTGAGGAACTCCAGCCTGGACAGAGAAGGGGAGAGGTCCGCATAATCCGCAATGGCGATTCTAATACTAGTCCCAAATGGCGATTACTTCCATACCTTGTACGGAATTATGCTGAACCTGTGTGTCGGATCTCCGTCTCGATGAACCATTCGACGCACTGAGCTTTCTCCTGTAGAGTCGCCAATTATTTACATTCAACCACCAGACCTGAGAATGAAGAAAAAAAAACTATTGAGTTTCTGTATGATATAAAACAAAAGGCATCGTTGTATCATTTGTGGGTACTAAATTATTAACAACCAAAGTTGTCCAGGTCCTTTTGAACACCCGTACATGTCTGCCTACTTTATTAGGTCTCTGTACTGAAAGACTTGCTGGGATACCATTTGCCTCAAATCACCAATTTTAACAAGGTATGACCACCGACTCCAAAAGTTTGCAGGAGTTTGGCAATCCATTCAAACTCGTATTTGCTAAAAGAAAGCCAGTCAGTATACAACAAATGTATGGACTATCATTATATACGCACCATTCTGGTTCCATTGGGTCGCATGAGTTTGTTGACTATCCCATTCCTGTGAACTCACCAACATGCAAACCGGACAGCTCACCTTAAACTCCTTTGTCCTCTCTTTTCCTGCCGGGGTGGGACTGCCTTCCAATGTATTTCTGATCAGCTGCTCACTGCAGTCCATCAAAAGTGGAGGCTCACAACCAGTCGGATGCCAATCCCTGCAGATCTTCGTGATTTCTTCTGTGACTCTTTCATGACAATTGTGATCGTACAGTACATACGCACTACCCCAACTCTGTCGAACTACACACCCCAATCCCACCTGTACACACCTGCCTCGATACCATCCGTGCTATGCAATAAATATATGGCCCCGAATACCTTACCCCTTCCACATATCATTTATTCAATCATGATAAACTTTACATAAAACCATCTGCTATCGGTCTCATCCCCATCCCAAACACACATTCAATCACTCATGCAGAAAACATTGGTGTTTTCAGTACAGCCCAACACAATAAGCAACCACCACCGCATCATGACACACATCACAAGGCCCACAACCAATCAACAACCTTTACCTCCACAAATCCTTCCCTCTTCTCCACACACCATTGGAATCCTTGCTTGTACCTCAACACATGCTAATGGCATCGTCAAATAAAGCTGCAAGAACTCAAACTGTGTTTCAATTGTTATTTTATAAACCTTTGTCTCAACCAAGTAAACGACAATGCAGAGTTCCAGTGTTTCCTCAACAATTTAATAATTAACCCACACATGAAGTGCAAACGGGGTAAGCAATTGTTTCACTCTGTCTATCTGACAGATGTCAGTCGATGATCTTATTCTGCGTTCGTATTGAGCACAAGGCTGTGGGGTAGCATCACTGGCTGAGGGCACGGCTGTGCCCGGTGATAGAATTCCCTCTGCTGGGTTATGGTAGGAATTTGGAATTTGTATCGGTGCCGGCGATAACTCGCTTACACTTCGTGAAGGACACCGATACATCTTTAACGTCCACCAACGCATGCTGGCAGATGGGACGACCATCTAGCATCCATCCAATGACGGCACACAAATTGATGAATCAATCAGCCCAGTCAATTGATCGAGAAGAAACTACTTGATTTTCAAATGAATATTATATTATGAACCACTGTAGAACACGAATTAGAACATGGAAGGGAACATGAACCTGCAGTTTAGTAGAACTTTGGCTCTGAATTTGGCAAAATCGTAAGGAATCTCATCCGAGTTGCATGGCGCACTTCCAGTTAAAGCGATTGCTTCAGTCTGTCTGCTCGCAGTCAAACAAAATTGAGAATCATCACAAACAAGAAACTTACTGTTTTTTAGGAACGTCATAAAGGACACAAACGACAGGCACGAATAACTCATTTAACGTGTCACATAAGGTGGCGTAAAAGATGGTGCATCAGTGGCGGTAAACTTCCAATTCAATTACTTTTTTCTTTTTTTCCACAACCTTTAAAACTTTCATTTTATTTCAATTGAATTATATATTTACCAACTTCATCCAAAATATCTGTTGTTTATTACATCATTTTCATCAAGGATCGTTCCAAAATCATCAATTTCTCCGACAAGTGTTGTATAGAAGGCTCAGCTCGAGACTGTTTTGATGGACCCATCGGCTTCGTTATGGTTGCCATTGCACCTGTTGTTCAAATGTTCGCGAACAACGCTAATATAGATCGTGTTCGGAAATGCAAAGCAAGATTTGAAAACACCCTCCCACGTCCTTTTTATCAAGAGTGTGTGGGTAAGGTGTTCTACTAACGCTCTAGTTAGTCTACGCTATCCTTGGGCAAGGCAATGACGAAAAGGCGAGTGTTCATACAGCTTTCTCCAGGCCAGAAATGGTAACCAGGTCAGTTATGGAGCATGCGCCGAGCAGCGCCGTCGCTACGTCCACTTTTCGCCGGTACTCAAAGGGCTCCGTCTGGCCATCCCTCAGGCAGATGCCTGGCCCATCCCCATCTTCCTTGAGAAGCCGATCAACCTGCTGCAACCACGAGGCACGTGGTCGGCCCATTGGCCTCCTCCACTCACGAGACTCCCTCGCTGAGAGATCTGGTGAGCAGTTCAGCGTCAGGAAAATGAGCCACATGTCCATACAGCCGCAGCTGACGCTCACAGACTATACAGGTAACAAATCTCATTTGAGTCTCTCAGCAAACCGCTCATTTGGACACAAAGTCCGACCAGCGATAGCCAAGGATTCTCCGAAGAGACCTGGTACCAAAGGAATTAAGTCTCCATCCCAGATTCTTGTCAGAGACCAAGTCTCACATCCATAGGGCCAAGACTAGAAGCACCAAGACCTGAAGACTCGGACTTTCGTCCTCCCGCACAGGTACCGGCAGCGCCACACCCCATATCCAGTGAATCCATGACTCCCCAGCCCGACCCAGACGTCTGTGACCTCTGACTCACAGCCAGCAGAGACATGAATATCACTGCCAAGTAAGTGAATCTCTCCACGACCTCAACATCCTCACCACAAACAGGTACAGACAGGACAGCAACATCCAAGATGTCATTGAAAGCCTGGATCTTTAGTTTTGACCCAGGAAACCCGTAATCTCAGCATCTCAGACTCCTCATTCAGCACCTCGACAGGTTCTGGCAAACCTCCAGGACATGGAAACCAGTTAGGTAGTTAAGCACAAACCATTGCCGTAACACCGATGTAAAGTCAATGGTGGTTTCTAAAAACTATGTGAAATGATCTTGCAAACTCCTCCTTTCATCTGGTCATTTGATGCATCTTCAGCATGGTCCACAAAGAGAGCAATTGACGATTTGACAAAAATCGTAGCTTAGCATTTGGAGCAATTACTATAAGACCATTCTCCACCATTAAACGTATCACTCATTTAACATACAATTATTGGGAATTGATACATTAATTTTCACTGTAGTTTATAAAGGCAATTAATCACGAATTACAGCTGCTTTGAAGGGAGGGGGTTTGGAGGAGGGCGTCCAACAAATATGACACAAACAACCATTAAGTATAAAAGGTCTCTGCCAGGTTTCATGGAAACCCCACCATCAGTTTTGGAGAAGTAAAATATGAACAGAGAGGAGTTCCTGATTTGCAAGCGATCACAACTTCACCATGGACACGAAAGGTGCAAAGAAGTATATAACAAAATGTATTCCCCTTCGATGAAACCATTAACATGTATAAACATTGCTGTTCAGAACTGTTTGTAACATAAATTTGTGAAAATACATGTTTCCAATGTACAGTTTTAAGTGGTGATCCAAAGTAATGCCCTCTGTAATATATAAATTAATAATGACATGCATACATCTACCAAAACCAGCCTCGTGCTGCTTCCTTGCTTGACACTCATCATTTAGGGAGGACATGGAGCAAGGACAAACAATTTGTTGTCAATGACAGCATCGGCTTTGATGGGCCAAATGGCTTCTTCCTGCCATTTGAAGTTCCCTTAAGGGAACTCATATTTATCTAATTCTTCAAGTCCCAAAATATCTCCATCTCTCTCCCTCCCATCCTCCCCCCCCCCCCCCCGCCCCCCCCCCCCCCCCCCCCCCACCTAAACACATTCTCACTCTCCCTCTTTCTCTCTCCTCCTCCAATACATGCTGCTCAATAGTTGCTCTAGCAGCAAGCAAACTGCACCCTCTCCACTTACCCCCACCCCCCTCTCCCCCGCCACTCCCCTCACCGTAACGGCTGATTTTCTCAGTCGTGGTGATATTCCCACCATGGCTAAAATGATAGGTATTGCCTCACCACTCCAGGACATTATCTTGTTCCCCACCTTGCCGTATTTACCGAAGCACCACGATGATCCATGCGTCTTAACTACTTCGTCTCTGAGACTCGGCTTGGTAGTTTGTATCGAGCACGGTTTGGGAAAGACAATGTTCGGATGGCTACAAGAGCACCAATTTCATCCTGATATATACATCCCAAAACGCAAACCTTCAGAAATATTAAGCAGTCTAAGATCAGGCAAAAAGCTTTGCAATCTAAAGCTCAATTAGAGTTTGACGATTCAATTAAGTAGAAACATGTGCACAAAAGGTGGCAGCTTTGAAATGCTGCTTACAACACCAACCCGTAGGTTTGTAGTTGTTCACTGTTGAGAAAGATCTCTCCCAATGCAGGCTCAATGTCCTTTCCTTGGACGAGTAAAGTTCATGAAGCTATGCTTCACAGTGAATATCGCAAAGAGAATAAGAGTCAAACTCGTGGATATTAAGGTCAGGCAGCTATCAACTCAGCCTCAAAAGTGAAAAACACAGTCAACTACCAATAACGAGGAAAAATGGTCAGAAAATCTTTGAATGAAAAGGTAGAGTAAAACAGCACAGTTTGCCAGGAGAACACTCATTACCGGTGAGCTGCCTTGTTTTTATGGCTTTATTGATCAAATTAAACCTGGCGGCAACATCTCCAGGACAGCGTGAGAGACGGATTCAGGGAGAACGGGAGCGGAGCTGTGAGCCAGCCACGAGACACAATATAGCAAGGACAAGAGAGCCGGATAGCTGTGGGTAGGGTGCACTGATGAAGCAGACTTTATGTTTGTCTTATGGAGCTCGGAAGCTTTCCTGGAGGGGTCAGAGGAGAAATAGGAAGGTAAGACACAGAAATTGTGTTAAAAGTGAGAAGCACATGGAGCATCACCAAGCAAAATCAAAGTGTACAAAAATTAGGTGTTTGATGGGGAAGGAAGTGGGTTAGAGGTAGAATGGCCAATAACGAGTGGAGATTCATGGCAGGGGAAATAATAGAAAGGAAAGAAAAGGGAGGTTTTGGAGAAAGGGGTATGAAAGTCGGCTCACAGACGACGACAAAACAACTTCTTTTCTAATACAACTTACCTGTAGGCATGGCTGGCTGCTGTTGGGGAACCATCGATGGAGTTGCATATTTATGGCGCTGGGGTGATGCAGTGCGACAAAAGTGCTTACCCAACGTCACGGCAGAGACCAGGACATTCGTGTCAGCTTGGTTATAGTGTAATTTGCTCTTGCCGCAGACCTGGAGCAGAAGTTAAGGTTTGGTTGTCACGGTGAAAGATTAAGTCAGTCCCTTTAAAGAAAAATAAATAAGAGAGAATTTCTTATTTCTCAACAATCTTCATAAATGACAGGAGTCGAGAGATTTTAAAAGTCTATTTTCAAAACTAAAAGCGTTCAACCCCAATGAAACAGGACAGTTTTGTTGAAGCAGCTGAATGGCCTCAATGTTTGGTGCACCAACGTAACACCATTCCACCATGAGAGTAACCAAACACATGTAAAATCAAAATTGGGAAATAAAATTGGAAAAACATGATTACTTCCCATGGGAAATAAAAATTGGCCAAAGGCTTTTAATCAGCCCCTCATCCCTCGAACCCGACAGGAACTCGCTCACTTGTCGGTGAAGTGACACCATGAGATCTTTAATGCCATCAAGTAATGCTAGTCGCAGACGGGACGACAGCTTAACGTCCATTGACTAGATGGGGAACTTCGTGATGTAACACTAGCTGAGAAAAATTCGAAGTAATTATCATAAACAGATAATTACCACAAGTGAACTACTTTCTTTGCAGAATCATTATCAAGAAGATTTGACCAAAGTCGAAAACAAAATGGAGAGAAGGAAGTGCTATACTACAGTGAAACTATGGTGTAATGGTCAGACCATTATTGTGTATCTTCTCCCTTAAACCAAAAACTTTAGTTTCTGAGATTAATATATATATATGAATAAATAAATAAATATATAATAAAATAGGTGTGTGTGTGTGTTGTGTGTGTTGGTGTGTGTGTGTGTGTGTGTGTGTGTGTGTGTGCCTCCTCCATAACTCCGAAACATAAAACCTTAGCAGCCTGAAACTTTGCATGCACACTAAGAAAACTCCAAGGAAGTGCATGAGTGAAAATTGGGTGTTTGGGTTAATTAAAAACACCCCTTTTTGAAGATAATTAACGGCCATATTTAATTATATCCTTCATCAAGCAATCCTTGGTCACCACTCTCTATGGGTCTTTTGGCATGTCCTGGTTAAACGCGCTGGGGTCTGAAGCTCCATGTTTTTTGACCTGCTCAACCACGCCTTGACTTGGAACAGCCGCAACGATTTCTTCACGATAGCTGTTTTTTCACTTTACTCAGGAATATTCAAATGTCTGTTCATCATAGCGGCAAATCTCTGGATACACTGCAATGCTTATAAATGGCCGGAGATGCCAGCGTTCGTTCCTTTAGCTCATTTCCGCATGCGATCACCATGAGTATCTCTTAAACTAAGCTAAATTACAAAATTGAAGCTCCAGAATCGAACTTACAAGCAGTTCTGACTCCTATGCATAGTAGTTCATTTAATGCCCAATTCAGACATATTTTAAATTTTCGGGCGTCTCCGGGAGTGTATGTTTAATATGACAGTTCGGTGATTGCCTATCACGTGCCTAATAAGCCGTTTCTTATCAACGTTTTGTTGGAGTGCTTAAGCCACTTGTCGAGTGCTCTACAATATTCGCACTGTCACTGAATACTCTACATCGATCGACTTGAACAAAATTCAGGCAGTCACTCGCATGCGTTTCTTAGCCACGTGTTCTACAGTGCAACAGGTGGTGGCTGGCTCGCTGAAATTGTGAATATTATTTTCCACGATTCCCCTTTTTTGTACGATCTTCCGTGATACAACCCGTCACTTTGGCATAGATAAAACACAACAGGTTATTTTTAAGGCCATTTTCCCTGCTAGAGCGGGGGTTAGCCTTGCGGGCCCATGACGATTCTTCTCTACTTTGCCCTATTTTCTGCATCTCCCCTTGTTAACTCCCTTACCCACATGTCTTCTTCCACCACCTTTAGCCAAATCTTTCTCAGCCTTCCTGTCCTCTACTTCCTTCTACATTCATTTCCATCACTCTTTTTACCCAGTCACTTTCATCCTTCCTCAACACATGACCCAACAACATCTCAACCTGTTTCTCTTCACAACATCCATCACAGGCTCTATTCCATCACAAGCCACTTCCCACTTCACTCATATTTTACCACTTAGCATCACCTTCGTCTTTCCGATATTTCACCTTCAAACCTTTTACCTCCATACATTCCTTCCACTTATTCATCTTTCTCCTTCAATCCATCCCTACTCTCCGCAATCACACCAAATCATCTTGCATACAACTCCGACAGTAAACCCTCTTTGCGCTCTGAGCCAGCGCCTCCATCACAACTACAAATATTAGTGACTTTGTACCGATCCCTGATGTACTCCCACCTTCACCTCAAACTCACCACTGTTCCAGTCCTTCGTCCTTACAGCTGTGCGCACTCTCTCGTTTCAATTTAAAAAGTTTCTTCAACCATTTTGCTTGGTGAAGCCGCTTGGCATGCCTCTTAAGTTTCAATTGCGATACCGCAGTTCTATACCGGAGGTAGGAAGGCAAAAAATAAATATTTGATCACAATAAGTTAAAAAAATGTCGTCAGTTATGAAATAATGAATCGCCATTATCACGACAGGAAGCTGAAAGGTACGCATGCTTGTGTAGTCTGATTTGCATCCCGACCCAGCTACAAACCGTCATCCTGGTGTTCACAGACAGCGTGATTCG
Organism: Eptatretus atami; assembly: GCA_035128595.1. Taxonomy (NCBI): domain Eukaryota; kingdom Metazoa; phylum Chordata; class Myxini; order Myxiniformes; family Myxinidae; genus Eptatretus; species Eptatretus atami. Next base: position 46,183,261 of record CM068958.1, on the reverse strand, counting down.
ATGTGTGCGCCGTCTCTCGGGATGGATGATAAACCGGCGTCACATCTGCCGGAATCCCTCCACCCCTCTCCCTCTTTCGCCCCTCCCCCTCTCTCTCTCCTTCCCAACCTTACCCTCTCTCCCACCCCTCTTTCTACCCTGACTTCTCCCTCTCTCTCCGACCCTTTCCTCTTTCCCTCCTATCTTCTCCCAACCCTCTCGGGCAATGAAAACTCCACCACTCTTCTGGAGGAGCTTATAGTTCCGCCCCTTGGAAGGCGACGTAAAGCTCCTCCCCCCCCCCCACCCCCCCTCACTCTCTGGGACAACACAACCCCTCTCAACAGCGCTGTCACTCTTCTCGACCTCATCCGGTGAGACATTACAAGGGTTATATGAACAATTTCCTAAACCTTAATCCTTAACAAAATTACCATGCAGCATCCCCTGGATGGTGCAGATTCAAACAAGACAATTATTAAGCTACCATCCATCCATTGGGACAGTACTCTGTGCAGAGCGTTGGTGCTGCCTAAGCAGTCTCCTTGGCTATTGGGTACAATCCTGGAGAGGTCGCCACTTCGACATAGGATACCAGCAAGCTGGCACTCATTTTGCCGACCTCAGAAGGATGACAGGCTGAGTCAACCCCCACCTGGTATTAATTCAACCTGGTATTAATTGTAACCTGCTACTCGGTAACCATGTAAAACCGGTACTGTGCTGTTCATGGTCATGTCGTCGGCGGACTAAACCGGCAACCCCACCGGAAAACCGGGTGAGGAGGGTGTGTGTGGACACCCAGCAGGATTAAAAATAAGACCTGTCAAAGGCGGAGAAGCTCATGGGAGACCAACGGGCCATTTACACTCCCTCCTAGGGTGACAGGTTGGTGGTAAGCAAGGCATGCTCAGCGTAAAAAATTTAGGCTCCATTAACTTCATCATGGCAGGACACAACTTCAACATGGGCAGCAACCAGCCCGTAGGTTGCCGTGGGCGGTACCAGCCTATGTCAAAAAGAATGGTACAAACCCTCAAGCAAGATCGCGAAGGCCTGTCCTTCCCTATGATGGTTCTCATGGACCCGATGTGCATTCAAGCTTGAGGTTGGGAGTTGGAACATTGGTTCAATGGTGGGAAGAAGTATGGAGTAGCAATGGAACTGAGAAAGAGGAAAGTGGGATGTGTGTTGTGTGCAAGAAATAAGATGGAAAGGAGGCAGAGCAAGATTCGTTGGTGCGATGGGGTCAGGTATAAGTTTTTGTGGTCAGGTGGTGATGGAGCTGCAGGAGTGAGAGTTTTGAAAAAGAGGAACTGAGTGTAATGTTATTGATATAAAAAGAATTAGTGACAGGATTCTAGTGGTGGTAATGGTACATGGTAAGCAATTAATTTGTGTGATAAGTGGATATGCGCCGCAGGTGGGACGAGGGGAAGTTGAAAAATAAAAGTTTTATGAAGATCTGATAGCAGAAGTGGAGAGCATAGGGCCAAAATAATTTTTAATTGTCACTGGTGACTTCAACGGTCATGTGGGTAAAGATGCGGATGGCTATGAAGGTGTTCAATGGGCGGTTTTAGTATTGGTAGGAAGAAATGATGAAGGAAGAAGTTTATTTAGAATTTTGCACGGAGGCGGATCTGGTTGTCAATGAACAGTTGGTTCAAGAATGAGAAAAAGGCAACATTTAGGTCCAGTGGAGCAGAAACAGAGATCGATTTTATGTTAGTAGGGAAAAGTTGGAGAAAGAAAATTGGAAATGTGAAAGTTATTCCTGGTGATCTCCAGCACAGCTTGGTGGTAATGGATGTGGACAAAATAGATGAGGGAAGAAAAAAGAAACAGCAACAGAGCAAGCATACAAAGACCTGGAAGCTGAAAGATGGAGAAGTAAAAAGAAAATTTGCTGAGGATTGATATTCTCTGGAAGGAAAAGGAGAAGAAGATGGAGATATCTGGACAAAGTACAGGAATGTGCTCAACAAGCAGCAAATTGAGTTTGTGGTGTTAGTAAAGGAAAACCACGTCAGGGTGAAAACCTGGTGGTGGAACGGAGTGAAGGTGGCCATCGAAAGAAAGAAAGAAAGTTTCAAGAAGATGCAGAAACAGAACACGGAAGGAAACAAAGCAAGATACAAGAGAGATAAGAAGAAGCGAAGAAGGCGGCAGAAGCCATGAAGAAAGAAGCTGAAAAAGAGCTGGAACAGTTGCAGATGAACAGACAAGGAATTTTTCAGAAACTGAAGATAATGAAGAGGGAATCTCGTGACATCACTGAAAGCAACTGTATAAAGGATAAAAAATGGGAGGGTTTTCTTTGTTGATGAAGATAGAAGAATTATCTGGAAGAGCATATGGAATCCATCATGAATCAAAAAATCAGTGGGATGGTTTAGTGAAGCTGAAAGAATGAGGGCCCAGTGAAAGAAAATCTCAAAGGAAGAATAAAGAAAGCTTTGGAAAGTATGAAGAATGAAAAAGCAGGTGTTCCGTCCATCAAGCATTACGAAGGAGCATTTTACATCGTCTCCTCATGGATTAGAAGTATTACATCAGGTTGCAAATGAGATAATGCAAGGTAAGAGCATGCAGAGGATTGGAAACAAAGCACCTTGGTTACCCATCTAAAACCAAAGGTTAAAAGGAGTGTCATGGAATGTGGATCTATCGTGGAGTGAAACTACTGGAACATGGAATGAAACTTGTGGAAAGTGTAGAAGAAACGGCTCAGGGAGGTGGTGAAGATTGATGAATCAACATGTTTCATGCCAGGAAAAAGTACGGTTGATACGATCTTCATAGTGCACATGCAGATCAGGAGTGCTATCAAGAAAAGAAAAAGAATTATTCATGCGTTTTTGTGGACCTGGAAAAGGCGTTTGACAGAGTCCCCAGGAAA
>CM068958.1:46168814-46180355 GCA_035128595.1 Eptatretus atami | reverse complement strand
AAAGTCATCGAATGGACGCTACGCAAAAGAAATGTTCCTGAGGCTTTGGTGAAGGTTGTAATGAAACTTTATGATGATGCGACGACACGAGTTCAAGTTGGTAGTGGTTTCTCTGAAAAATTCAATGTGGCCGTGGGCGTTCATCTACCTTGTACGGGGAAGATATGCTGAACACTCTAATTCGACAGGAGCATACTATTGACAGACCTTTTGTTTGGACTTAGAATACCTATGCTCGGATCTCCGTCTCGATGAACCATTCGACGCACTGAGCTTTCTCCTGTAGAGTCGCCAATTATATTTACATTCAACCACCAGACCTGAGAATGAAGAAAAAAAAACTATTGAGTTTCTGTATGATATAAAACAAAAGGCATCGTTGTATCATTGTGGCTGTACTGAAATTATTAACAACCAAAGTTGTCCAGGTCCTTTTGAACACCCGTACATGTCTGCCTACTTTATTAGGTCCTGTACTGAAAGACTTGCTGGGATACCATTTGCCTCAAATCACAATTTTAACAAGGTATGACCACCGACTCCAAAAGTTTGCAGGAGTTATGGCAATCCATTCAAACTCGTATTGCTAAAAAGAAAGCAGTATACAACAAATGTATGGACTATCATTATATACGCACCATTCTGTTCCATTGGGTCGCATGAGTTTGTTGACTATCCCATTCCTGTGAACTCACAACATGCAAACCGGACAGCTCACCTTAAACTCCTTGTCCTCCTCTTTTCCTGCCGGGTGGGACTGCCTTCCAATGTATTTCTGATCCAGCTGCTCACTGCAGTCCACAAAAGTGGAGGCTCACAACCTAGTCGGATGCCAATCCTGCAGATCTTCGTGATTTCTTCTGTGACTCTTCATGACAATTGTGATCGTACAGTACATACGCACTACCCCAACTCTGTCGAACTACACACCCCAATCCCACCTGTACACACCTGCCTCGATTACCATCCGTGCTATGCAATAAATATTATGGCCCCGAATACCTTACCCCTTCCACATATTCATTTATTCAATCATGATAAACTTTACATAAAACCATCTCTAGTCGGTCTCATCCCCATTCCCAAAAACACACATTCAATCACTCATGCAGAAAGACATTGTGTTTTCAGTACAGCCCAACACAATAAGCAACCACCACCGCATCATGACACACATCACAACAAGCCCACAACCAATCAACAACCTTTACCTCCACAAATCCTTCCCCTTCTCCACACACCATTGGAATCCTTGCTTGTACCTCAACACATGCTAATGCATCGTCAAATAAAGCTGCAGAACTCAAATGTGTCAATTGTTATTTTATAAACCTTTGTCTCAACCAAGTAAACGACAAGCAGAGTTCCAGTGTTCCTCAACAATTTAATAATTTAACCCACACATGAAGTGCAAAGCGGGGTAAGCAATTGTTTCACTCTGTCTATCTGACAGATGTCAGTCGATGATCTTATTCTGCGTTCGTATTGAGCACAAGGCTGTGGGGTAGCATCACTGGCTGAGGGCACGCTGTGCCCGGTGATAGAATTCCCTCTGCTGGGTTATGGTAGGAATTTGGAATTTGTACGGTGCCGGCGATAACTCGCTTAACACTTCGTGAAGGACCACCGATACATCTTTAACGTCCACCAACGCATGCTGGCAGATGGGACGACCATCTAGCCATCCATCCAATGACGGCACACAAATTGATGAATCAATCAGCCCAGTCAATGATCGAGAAAAACTACTTGATTTTCAAATGAAATTATTAATTATGAACACTGCTGTAGAACACGAATTAGAACATGGAAGGGAACCATGAACCGCTGCAGTTTAGTAGAACTTTGGCTTGCCTGAATTGGCAAAATCGTAAGGAATCTCATCCGAGTGTGCATGGCCACTTCCAGTAAAGCGATTGCTTCAGTCTGTCTGCTCGCAGTCAAACAAAATGAGAATCATCACAAACAAGAAACTTACTTTTTTTAGGAACGTCATAAAGGACACAAACGACAGGCACGAATAACTCATTTAACGTGTCACATAAGGTGGCGTAAAAGATGGTGCATCAGTGGCGGTAAACTTCCAATTCAATATCTTTTTTCTTTTTTTCCACAACCTTTTAAAACTTTCATTTTATTTCAATGAATTATATATTTACCAACTTCATCCAAAATATCTTTTGTTGTTATTACATCATTTTCTCAAAGATCGTTCCAAAACATTCAATTTCTCCGACAAGTGTTGTATAGAAGGCTCAGCTCGAGACTGTTTTGATGGACCCATCGGCTTCGTTATGGTTGCCATTGCACCTGTTGTTCAAAAGTTCGCGAACAACGCTAATATAGATCGTGTTCGGAAATGCAAAGCAAGATTTGAAAACACCCTCCCACGTCCTTTTTATCAAGAGTGTGTGGGTAAGGTGTTCTACTAACGCTCTAGTTAGTCTACGCTATCCTTGGGGCAAGGCAATGACGAAAAGCGAGTGTTCATACAGCTTTCTCCAGGCCAGAAATGGTAACCAGGTCAGTTATGGAGCATGCGCCGCGAGCAGCGCGTCGCTACGTCCACTTTTCGCCGGTACTCAAAGGGCTCCGTCTCTGGCCATCCCTCAGGCAGATGCCTGGCCCATCCCCATCTCCTTGAGAAGCCGATCAACCTGCTGCAACCACGAGGCACGTGGTCGGCCCATTGGCCTCCTCCACTCACGGACTCCCTCGCTGAGAGATCTGTGAGCAGGTTCAGCGTCAGGAAAATGAGCCACATGTCCATACAGCCGCAGCTGACGCTCACAGACTATACAGGTAACAAATCTCATTTGAGTCTCTCAGCAAACCGCTCATTGGACACAAAGTCCGACCAGCGATAGCCAAGGATTCTCCGAAGAGACCTGGTACCAAAGGAATTAAGTCTCCATCCCAGATTCTTGGTCAGAGACCAAGTCTCACATCCATAGGGCCAAGGACTAGAAGCACCAAGGACCTGAAGACTCGGACTTTCGTCCTCCCGCACAGGTACCGGCAGCGCCACACCCCATTATCCAGTGAATCCATGACTCCCCAGCCCGACCCAGACGTCTGTGACCTCTGACTCACAGCCAGCAGAGACATGAATATCACTGCCAAGTAAGTGAATCTCTCCACGACCTCAACATCCTCACCACAAACAGGTACAGACAGGACAGCAACATCCAAGATGTCATTGAAAGCCTGGATCTTTAGTTTTGACCCAGGAAACCCGTAATCTCAGCATCTCAGACTCCTCATTCAGCACCTCGACAGGTTCTGGCAAACCTCCAGGACATGGAAAACCAGTTAGGTAGTTAAGCACAAACCATTGCCGTAACACCGATGTAAAGTCAATGGTGGTTTCTAAAACTATGTGAAATGATCTTGCAAACTCCTCCTTTCATCTGGTCATTTTGATGCATCTTCAGCAGGTCCACAAAGAGAGCAATTGACGATTTTGACAAAAATCGTAGCTTAGCATTTGGAGCAATTACTCATAAGACCATTCTCCACCATTTAAACGTATCACTCATTTAACATACAATTATTGGGAATGATACATTAATTTTCACTGTAGTTTATAAAGGCAATTAATCACGAATTACAGCTGCTTTGGAAGGGAGGGGGTTTGAGGAGGGCGTTCCAACAAATATGACCACAACAACCATAAGTATAAAAGGTCTCTGCCAGGTTTCATGGAAACCCCACCATCAGTTTTGGAGAAGTAAAATATGAACAGAGAGGAGTTCCTGATTTGCAAGCGATCACAACTTCACCATGGACACGAAAGGTGCAAAGAAGTATATAACAAAATGTATTCCCCTTCGATGAAACCATAACATGTATAAACATTGCTGTTAGAACTGTTGTTAACATAAATTTGTGAAAATACATGTTTCCAATGTACAGTTTTAAGTGGTGATCCAAAGTAATGCCCTCTGTTAATATATAAATTAATATGACATGCATACATCTACCAAAACCAGCCTCGTGCTGCTTCCTTGCTTGACAACTCATCATTTAGGGAGACATGGAGCAAGACAAACAATTTGTGTCAATAGACAGCATCGGCTTTGATGGGCCAAATGGCTTCTTCCTGCCATTTGAAGTTCCCTTAAGGGAACTCATATTTATCTAATTCTTCAAGTCCCCAAAATATCTCCATCTCTCTCCCTCCCATCCTCCCCCCCCCCCCCCCCCCCCCCCCCCCCCCCCCCCCCCCCCCACCTAAACACATTCTCACTCTCCCTCTTTCTCTCTCCTCCTCCAATACATTGCTGCTCAATAGTTGCTCTAGCAGCAAGCAAACTGCACCCTCTCCACTTACCCCCACCCCCCTCTCCCCGCCACTCCCCTCACCGTAACGGCTGATTTTCTCAGTCGTGGTGATATTCCCACCATGGCTAAAATGATAGGTATTGCCTCACCACTCCAGGACATTATCTTGTTCCCCACCTTGCCGTTATTACCAAGCCACCACGATGATCCATGCGTCTTAACTACTTCGTCTCTGAGACTCGGCTTGGTAGTTTGTATCGAGCACGGTTTGGGAAAGACAATGTTCGGATGGCTACAAGAGCACCAATTTCATCCTGATATATACATCCCAAAACGCAAACCTTTCAGAAATATTAAGCAGTCTAAGATCAGGCAAAAAGCTTTGCAATCTAAGCTCAATAGAGTTTGACGATTCAATTAAGTAGAAACATGTGCACAAAAGGTGGCAGCTTTGAAATGCTGCTTACAACACCAACCCGTAGGGTTGTAGTTGTTCACTGTTGAGAAAGATCTCTCCCAATGCAGGCTCAATGTCCTTTCCTTGGACGAGTAAAGTTCATGAAGCTATGCTTCACAGTGAATATCGCAAAGAGAATAAGAGTCAAACTCGTGGATATTAAGGTCAGGCAGTATCAACTCAGCCTCAAAGTGAAAACAACAGTCAACTACCAATAACGAGGAAAAATGGTCAGAAAATCTTTGAATGAAAAGTAGAGTAAAACAGCACAGTTTGCCAGAGAGAACACATCATTACACGGTGAGCTGCCTTGTTTTATGGCTTTATTGATCAAATTAAACCTGGCGGCAACATCTCCAGGACAGCGTGAGAGACGGATTCAGGGAGAACGGGAGCGGAGCTGTGAGCCAGCCACGAGACACATATAGCAAGGACAAGAGAGCCGGATTAGCTGTGGGTAGGGTGCACTGATGAAGCAGGACTTATGTTTGTTCTTATGGAGCTCGGAAGCTTTCCTGGAGGGTCAGAGGAGAAATGGAAGGTAAGACACAGAAATTGTGTTAAAGTGTGAGAAGCACATGGAGCATCACCAAGCAAAATCAAAGTGTACAAAATTAGGTGTTTGATGGGGAAGGAAGTGGGTTAGAGGTAGAATGGCAATAACGAGTGGAGATTTCATGGCAGGGGAAATAATAGAAAGGAAAGAAAGGGAGGTTTTGGAGGAAAGGGGTATGAAAGTCGGCTCACAGACGACGACAAAACAACTTCTTTTCTAATACAACTTACCTGTAGGCAGGTGGCTGGCTGCTGTTGGGCGAACCATCGATGAGTTGCATATTTATGGCGCTGGGTTGTGATGCAGTGCGACAAAAGTGCTTACCCAACGTCACGGCAGAGACCAGGACATTCGCTGTCAGCTTGGTTATATGTGTAATTGCTCTTGCCGCAGACCTGGAGCAGAAGTTAAGGTTGGTGTCACGGTGAAAGATTAAGTCAGTCCCTTAAAGAAAATAAATAAGAGAGAATTTCTTATTTCTCAACAATCTTCATAAATGGACAGGAGTCGAGAGATTTTAAAAGTCTATTTTCAAAACTAAAAGCGTTCAACCCCAAATGAAACAGGACAGTTTTGTTGAAGCAGCTGAATGGCCTCAATGTTTGGTGCACCAACGTAACACCATTCCACCATGAGAGTAACCAACACATGTAAAATCAAAATTGGAAATAAAATTGGAAAACATGATTACTTCCCATGGGAAATAAAAATTGGCCAAAGGCTTTTAATCAGCCCCTCATCCCTCGAACCCGACAGGAACTCGCTCACTTGTCGTGAAGTGACACCATGAGATCTTTAATGCCATCAAGTAATGCTAGTCGCAGACGGGACGACAGCTTAAACGTCCATTGACTAGATGGGGAACTTCGTGATGTAACACCTAGCTTGAGAAAAATTCGAAGTAATTATCCATAAACAGATTAATTACCACAAGTGAACTACTTTCTTTGCAGAATCATTATCAAGAAGATTTGACCAAAGTCGAAAACAAGAATGGGAGAGAAGGAAGTGTATACACAGTGAAACTATGGTGTAATGGTTCAGACCATTATTGTGTATCTTCTCCCTTAAACCAAAAACTTTAAGTTCTGAGATTAATATATATATATGAATAAATAAATAAATAATATATAATAAAAGTGTGTGTGTGGTGTGTGTGTTGTGTGTGTGTGTGTGTGTGTGTTGTGTGTGTGTGTGCCTCCTCCATAAACTCCGAAACATAAAAACCTTAGCAGCCTGAAACTTTGCATGCACACTAAGAAAACTCCAAGGAAGTGCATGAGTGAAAATTGGGTGTTGGGTTAATTAAAAACACCCCTTTTGAAGATAATTAACGGCCATATTTAATTATATCCTTCATCAAGCAATCCTTGGTCACCACTCTCTATGGGTCTTTTGGCATGTCCTGGTTAAAACGCGCTGGGGTCTGGAAGCTCCATGTTTTTTGACCTGCTCAACCACGCCTTGACTTGGAACAGCCGCAACGATTTCTTCACGATAGCTGTTTTTTCACTTTACTCAGGAATATTCAAATGTCTGTTCATCATAGCGGCAAATCTCTGGATACACTGCAATGCTTATAAATGGCCGGAGATGCCAGCGTTCGTTCCTTTAGCTCATTTCCGCATGCGATCACCATGAGGTATCTCTTAAACTAAGCTAAATTACAAAATTGAAGCTCCAGAATCGAACTTACAAGCAGTTCTGACTCCTATGCATAGTAGTTCATTTAATGCCCAATTCAGACATATTTTAAATTTTCGGGCGTCTCCGGGAGGTGTATGTTTAATATGACAGTTCGGTGATTGCCTATCACGTGCCTAATAAGCCGTTTCTTATCAACGTTTTGTTGGAGTGCTTAAGCCACTTGTCGAGTGCTCTACAATATTCGCACTGTCACTGAATACTGCTACATCGATCGACTTGAACAAAATTCAGGCAGTCACTCGCATGCGTTTCTTAGCCACGTGTTCTACAGTGCAACAGGTGGTGGCTGGCCTCGCTGAAATTGTGAATATTATTTTCCACGATTCCCCTTTTTTGTACGATCTTCCGTGATACAACCCGTCACTTTGGCATAGATAAAACACAACAGTATTTTTAAGGCCATTTTCCCTGCTAGAGCGGGGGTTAGCCTTGCGGGCCCCATGACAATCTTTCTCTACTTTGCCCTATTTTCTGCATCTCCCCTTGTTAACTCCCTTACCCACATGTCTTCTTCCACCACCTTTAGCCAAATCTTTCTCAGCCTTCCCTGTCCTCTACTTCCTTCTACATTCCATTTCCATCACTCTTTTACCCAGTCACTTTCATCCTTCCTCAACACATGACCCAACAATCTCAACCTGTTTCTCTTCACAACATCCATCACAGGCTCTATTCCCATCACAAGCCACTTCCCACTTCACCTTCATATTTTACCACTTAGCATCACCCTTCGTCTTTCCGATATTCACCTTCAAACCTTTTACCTCCATACATTCCTTCCACTTATTCATCTTCTCCTTCAACCATCCCTACTCTCCGCAATCACACCAAATCATCTTGCATACAACTCCGACAATAACACCTCTCTTTTGCGCTTCTGAGCCAGCGCCTCCATCACAACTAACAAATATTAGTGGACTGTTGTACCGATCCCTGATGTACTCCCACCTTCACCTCAAACTCACCACTGTTCCAGTCCTCGTCCTTACAGCTGTGCGCACTCTCTCGTTTCAATTTAAAAAGTTTCTTCAACCATTTTGCTTGGTGAAGCCGCTTGCATGCTCTTAAGTTTCAATTGCGATACCGCAGTTCTATACCGGAGGTAGGAAGGCAAAATAAATTTTGATCACAATAAGTAAAAAAATGTCGTCAGTTATGAAATAATGAATCGCCATATCACGACAGGAACTGAAAGGTACGCATCTTGTGTAGTTCTGATTTGCATCCCGACCCAGCTACAAACCGTCATCCTGGTGTTTCACAGACAGCGTGATTCGATGTGTGCGCCGTCTCTCGGGATGGATGATAAACCGGGCGTCACATCTGCCGGAATCCCTCACCCCTCTCCCTCTTTCGCCCTCTCCCCCTCTCTCTCTCCTTCCCAACCTTACCCTCTCTCCCACCCCTCTTTCTACCCTGACTTCTCCCTCTCTCTCCGACCCTTTCCTCTTTCCCTCCTATCTCTCTCCCAACCCTCTCGGGTCAATGAAAACTCCACCACTCTTCTGGAGGAGCTTATAGTTCCGCCCCTTGGAAGGCGACGTAAAGCTCCTCCCCCCCCCCCACCCCCCCTCACTCTCTGGACAACACAACCCCTCTCAACAGCGCTGTCACTCTTCTCGACCTCATCCTGGTGAGACATTACAAGGGTTATATGAACAATTTCCTAAACCTTAATCCTTAACAAAATTACCATGCAGCATCCCCTGGATGGTGCAGATTCAAACAAGACAATTATTAAGCTACCATCCATCCATTGGGACAGTACTCTGTGGCAGAGCGTTGGTGCTGCCTAAGCAGTCTCCTTGGCTATTGGGTACAATCCTGGAGAGGTCGCCACTTCGACATAGGATACCAGCAAGCTGGCACTCATTTTGCCGACCTCAGAAGGATGACAGGCTGAGTCAACCCCCACCTGGTATTAATTCAACCTGGTATTAATTGTAACCTGCTACTCGGTAACCATGTAAACCGGTACTGTGCTGTTCATGGTCATGTCCGTCGGCGGACTAAACCGGCAACCCCACCCGGAAAACCGGGTGAGGAGGGTGTGTGTGGACACCCAGCAGGATTAAAAATAAGACCTGTCAAAGGGCGGGGAGAAGCTCATGGAGACCAACGGCCATTTACACTCCCTCCTGGGTGACAGGTTGGTGGTTAAGCAAGGGCATGCTCAGCGTAAAAAATTTAGGCTCCATTAACTTCATCATGCAGGACAAACTTCAACATGGGCAGCAACCAGCCCGTAGGTTGCCGTGGGCGGACAGCCTATGTCAAAAAGAATGGTACAAACCCTCAAGCAAGATCGCGAAGGCCTGTCCTTCCCTATGATGGTTCTCATGGACCCGATGTGCATTCAGCTTGAGGTTTGGGAGTTGGAACATTGGTTCAATGGTGGGAAGAAGTATGGAGGTAGCAATGGAACTGAGAAAGAGGAAAGTGGATGTGTGTTGTGTGCAAGAAATAAGATGGAAAGGAGGCAGAGCAAGATTCGTTGGGTGCGGATGGGGGTCAGGTATAAGTTTTTGTGGTCAGGTGTGGATGGAGCTGCAGGAGTGAGAGTTTTGATAAAAGAGGAACTGAGTGTAATTGTTATTGATATTAAAAAGAATTAGTGACAGGATTCTAGTGGTGGTAATGGTACATGGTAAGCAATTAATTTGTGTGATAAGTGGATATGCGCCGCAGGTGGACGAGGGGAAGTTGAAAAATAAAAGTTTTATGAAGAATCTGATAGCAGAAGTGGAGAGCATAGGGCCAAAATAATTTTTAATTGTCACTGGTGACTTCAACGGTCATGTGGGTAAAGATGCGGATGGCTATGAAGGTGTTCAATGGCGGTTTTAGTATTGGTAGGAGAAATGATGAAGGAAGAAGTTTATTTAGAATTTTGCACGGAGGCGGATCTGGTTGTCATGAACAGTTGGTTCAAGAATGAGAAAAAGGCAACATTTAGTCCAGTGGAGCAGAAACAGAGATCGATTTTATGTTAGTAGGAAAAAGTTGGAGAAGAAAATTGGAAATGTGAAAGTTATTCCTGGTGATCTCCAGCACAGCTTGGTGGTAATGGATGTGGACAAAATAGATGAGGTGAAGAAAAAGAAACAGCAACAGAGCAAGCATACAAAGACCTGGAAGCTGAAAGATGGAGAAGTAAAAAGAAAATTGCTGAAAGGATTGATATTCTCTGGAAGAAAAGGAAGAAGATGGAGATATCTGGACAAAGTACAGGAATGTGCTCAACAAGCAGCAAATGAAGTTTGTGTGTTAGTAAAGGAAAACCACGTCAGGGTGAAAACCTGGTGGTGGAACGGAGTGAAGGTGGCCATCGAAAGAAAGAAAGAAAGTTTCAAGAAGATGCAGAAACAGAACACGGAAGGAAACAAAGCAAGATACAAGAGAGATAAGAAGAAGCGAAGAAGCGGCGGCAGAAGCCATGAAGAAAGAAGCTGAAAAAGAGCTGAGAACAGTTGCAGATGAACAGACAAGGAATTTTCAAAACTGAAGATAATGAAGAGGGAATCTCGTGACATCACTGAAAGCAACTGTTATAAAGGATAAAAATGGGAGGGTTTTCTTGTTGATGAAGATAGAAGAATTATCTGGAAGAGCATATGGAATCCATCATGAATCAAGGAAAATTCAGTGGGATGGTTTAGTGAAGCTGAAAGAATGGGGCCAGTGAAAGAAAATCTCAAAGGAAGAATAAAGAAAGCTTTGGAAAGTATGAAGAATGGAAAAGCAGGTGTTCCGTCCATCAAGCATTACGAAGGAGCATTTTACATCGTCTCCTCATGGATTAGAAGTATTACATCAGGTTGCAAATGAGATAATGCAAGTAAGAGCATGCCAGAGGATTGGAACAAAGCACCTTGGTTACCCATCTACAAAGGTTAAAGGGAGTGTCATGAATGTGGATCGTATCGTGGAGTGAAACTACTGGAACATGGAATGAAACTTGTGGAAAGTGTTAGAGAAACGGCTCAGGAGGTGGTGAAGATTGATGAGATGCAACATGTTTCATGCCAGGAAAAGTACGTTGATACGATCTTCATAGTCAGGTGCATGCAGAGTCAGGAGTGCTATCAAGAAAAGAAAAAGAAATTATCATGCGTTTTGTGGACCTGGAAAAGGCGTTTGACAGAGTCCCCAGGAAAGTCATCGAATGACGCTACGCAAAAAAATGTCCTGAGGCTTTGGTGAAGGTTGTAATGAAACTTTATGATGATGCACGACACGAGTTCAAGTTGGTAGTGGTTTCTCTGAAAAATTCAATGTGGCCGTGGCGTTCATCAGGGATCGGTGCTTTTGCCGCTCCTGTTTGTGACGGTACTCGACGTATTGTCGAGTCAGAAAGAAAAGGTGTGTTGTTGAATTACTTTATGCGGGATGATTTAGTCTTGATTGCAGAATCAATGGAGGAGTTGGAATCACAGTCAACAAATGGAAGAGGCGTTTGAAGACAAAGGTTTGAAAAATTTCAACATGGGGAAAACGAAAAAATTATGGAATGTGGTTGAAGAAACAGGGCGTTATT
>CM068958.1:46156499-46168589 GCA_035128595.1 Eptatretus atami | reverse complement strand
GATTGAAAGATCTTGAGAGAGTAAGCAGATTTTGTTATCTGGGTGACACCATCGACAGTAGTGGAGGCAGCGAGCTTGCAGTTACAAGAAGAATAATACTAACGAAAACAATAGGGCTTTCAAGCCAGCTTGAAGAAGCCCTAACGAGATTGGGTTGGATGAAGTTCAACGAGCTTGCATTAGTGGTATGTGGTAAAAAAAAAAAGCCTTTTAAGTTGAAAGGGAAGATCTATAACCACCTGTGTGAGAGCAGTAATGGTTTTATGGTCAGAGCATGGACTGTGATCGGTAGAAGAAGGTCTCTTGAGAAGAACAGAAAGAGCAATGATTAGAAAGATGTGTGGAGTGCAGTTAGTAGACACAAAGAACACGAAGGAGTTGATGGAAAGGATTGGTCTGAAAGATACAATAGTGGAGGTAGTAAGGAGGAGTGGCTTGAGATGGTTGGGTCACGTGCTAAGAAAGAGAGATGATGAGGGAGTTAAGAGAGTATGGACTTTTTTTGTCCTCCTCTTTTCCTGCCGGGTGGGGACTGCCTTCCAATGTATTTCTGATCAGCTGCTCACTGCAGTCCACAAAAGTGGAGGCTCACAACCAGTCGGATGCCAATCCTGCAGATCTTCGTGATTCTTCTGTGACTCTTCATTGACAATTGTGATCGTACAGTACATACGCACTACCCCAACTCTGTCGAACTACACACCCCAATCCCCACCTGTACACACCTGCCTCGATACCATCCGTGCTATGCAATAAATATATGGCCCCGAATACCTTACCCCTTCCACATATTCATTTATTCAATCATGATAAACTTTACATAAAACCATCTGCTAGTCGGTCTCATCCCCATCCCAAACACACATTCAATCACTCATGCAGAAAACATTGTGTTTTCAGTACAGCCCAACACAATAAGCAACCACCACCGCATCATGACACACATCACCAAGCCCACAACCAATAAACAACCTTTACCTCCACAAATCCTTCCCCTTCTCCACACACCATTGGAATCCTTGCTTGTACCTCAACACATGCTAATGCATCGTCAAATAAAGCTGCCAGAACTCAAACTGTGTCAATTGTTATTTTATAAACCTTTGTCTCAACCAAGTAAACGACAATGCAGAGTTCCAGTGTTCCTCAACAATTTAATAATTAACCCACACATGTAAGTGCAAAACGGGGTAAGCAATTGTTTCCCTCTGTTATCTGACAGATGTCAGTCGATGATCTTATTCTGCGTTCGTTTGAGCACAAGGCTGTGGGGTTAGCATCACTGGCTGAGGGCACGCTGTGCCCGGTGATAGAATTCCCTCTGCTGGTTATGGTAGGAATTTGGAATTTGTAACGGTGCCGGCGATAACTCGCTTACACTTCGTGAAGGACACCGATACATCTTTAACGTCCACCAACGCATGCTGGCAGATGGGACGACCATCTAGCCATCCATCCAATGACGGCACACAAATTGATGAATCAATTCAGCCCAGTCAATGATCGAGAAACTACTTGATTTTCAAATGAATTATTATATTATGAACACTGTTTAGAACACGAATTAGAACATGGAAGGGAATCATGAACCTGCAGTTTTAGTAGAACTTTGGCGCTGAATTGGCAAAATCGTAAGGAATCTCATCCGATGTGCATGGCACTTCCAGTTAAAGCGATTGCTTCAGTCTGTCTGCTCGCAGTCAAACAAAATTGAGAATCATCACAAACAAGAAACTTACTGTTTTTAGGAACGTCATAAAGGACACAAACGACAGGCACGAATAACTCATTTAACGTGTCACATAAGGTGGCGTAAAAGATGGTGCATCAGTGGCGGTAAACTTCCAATTCAAAATACTTTTTTCTTTTTTTCCACAACCTTTAAAACTTTCATTTTATTTCAATGAATTTATATATTTACCAACTTCATCCAAAATATCTTGTTGTTTATTACATCATTTCTCAAAGATCGTTCCAAAATCATTCAATTTCTCGACAAGTGTTGTATAGAAGGCTCAGCTCGAGACTGTTTTGATGGACCCTCGGCTTCGTTATGGTTGCCATTGCACCTGTGTTCAAAGTTCGCGAACAACGCTAATATAGATCGTGTTCGGAAATGCAAAGCAAGATTTGAAAACACCCTTCCCACGTCCTTTTTATCAAGAGTGTTGTGGTAAGGTGTTCTACTAACGCTCTAGTTAGTCTACGCTATCCTTGGGGCAAGGCAATGACGAAAAAGCGAGTGTTCATACAGCTTTCTCCAGGCCAGAAATGGTAACCAGGTCAGTTATGGAGCATGCGCCGGAGCAGCGCGTCGCTACGTCCACTTTTCGCCGGTACTCAAAGGGCCTCCGTCTTCCATCCCTCAGGCAGATGCCTGGCCCATCCCCATCTCCTTGAGAAGCCGGATCAACCTGCTGCAACCACGAGGCACGTGGTCGGCCCATTGCCTCCTCCACTCACGAGGACTCCCTCGCTGAGAGAATCTGGTGAGCAGTGTCAGCGTCAGGAAAATGAGCCACATGTCCATACAGCCGCAGCTGACGCTCACAGACTATACAGTAACAAATCTCATTTGAGTCTCTCAGCAAACCGCTCATTGGACACAAAGTCCGACCAGCGATAGCCAAGGATTCTCGAAGAAGACCTGGTACCAAAGGAATTAAGTCTCCATCCCAGATCTTGTCAGAGACCAAGTCTCACATCCATAGGGCAAGACTAGAAGCCACCAAGGACCTGAAGACTCGGACTTTCGTCCTCCCCGCACAGGTACCGGCAGCGCCACACCCCATATCCAGTGAATCCATGACTCCCCAGCCCGACCCAGACGTCTGTGACCTCTGACTCACAGCCAGCAGAGACATGAATATCACTGCCAAGGTAAGTGAATCTCTCCACGACCTCAACATCCTCACCACAAACAGGTACAGACAGGACAGCAACATCCAAGATGTCATTGAAAGCCTGGATCTTAGTTTTGACCCAGGAAACCCGTAATCTCAGCATCTCAGACTCCTCATTCAGCACCTCGACAGGTTCTGGCAAACCTCCAGGACATGGAAACCAGTTAGGTAGTTAAGCACAAACCATTGCCGTAACACCGATGTAAAGTCAATGGTTGGTTCTAAAACTATTGTGAAATGATCTTGCAAACTCCTCCTTTCATCTGGTCATTGATGCATCTTCAGCATGGTCCACAAGAGAGCAATTGACGATTTTGACAAAAATCGTAGCTTAGCATTGGAGCAATTACTATAAGACCATTCTCCACCATTTAAACGTATCACTCATTTAACATACAATTATTGGGAATTGATACATTAATTTTCACTTGTAGTTTATAAAGGCAATTAATCACGAATTACAGCTGCTTTGGAAGGGAGGGGGTTTGGAGGAGGGGCGTCCAACAATATGACCACAACAACCATAAGTATAAAGGTCTCTGCCAGGTTTCATGGAAACCCCACCATCAGTTTTGGAGAAGTAAAATATGAACAGAGAGGACGTTCCTGATTTGCAAGCGAATCACAACTTCACCATGGACACGAAAGGTGCAAAGAAGTATATAACAAAATGTATTCCCCTTCGATGAAACCATAACATGTATAAACATTGCTGTTCAGAACTGTTGTTAACATAAATTTTGTGAAAATACATGTTTCCAATGTACAGTTTTAAGTGTGTGATCCAAAGTAATGCCCTCTGTTAATATATAAATTAATATGACATGCATACATCTACCAAAACCAGCCTCGTGCTGCTTCCTTGCTTGAACTCATCATTTAGGGAGACATGGAGCAAGACAAACAATTTGTTGTCAATGACAGCATCGGCTTTGATGGGCCAAATGGCTTCTTCCTGCATTTGAAGTTCCCTTAAGGGAACTCATATTTATCTAATTCTTCAAGTCCCCAAAATATCTCCATCTCTCTCCCTCCCATCCTCCCCCCCCCCCCCCCCCCCCACCTAAACACATTCTCACTCTCCCTCTTTCTCTCTCCTCCTCCAATACATGCTGCTCAATAGTTGCTCTAGCAGCAAGCAAACTGCACCCTCTCCACTTACCCCCACCCCCCTCTCCCCGCCACTCCCCTCACCGTAACGGCTGATTTTCTCAGTCGTGGTGATATTCCCACCATGGCTAAAATGATAGGTATTGCCTCACCACTCCAGGACATTATCTTGTTCCCCACCTTGCCGTTATTACCAAGCACCACGATGATCCATGCGTCTTAACTACTTCGTCTCTGAGACTCGGCTTGGTAGTTTGTATCGAGCACGGTTTGGGAAAGACAATGTTCGGATGGCTACAAGAGCACCAATTTCATCCTGATATATACATCCCAAAACGCAAACCTTCAGAAATATTAAGCAGTCTAAGATCAGGCAAAAAGCTTTGCAATCTAAGCTCAATTAGAGTTGACGATTCAATTAAGTAGAAACATGTGCACAAAAGGTGGCAGCTTTGAAATGCTGCTTACAACACCAACCCGTAGGGTTTTAGTTGTTCATTGTTGAGAAAGATCTCTCCCAATGCAGGCTCAATGTCCTTTCCTTGGCGAGTAAAGTTCATGAAGCTATGCTTCACAGTGAATATCGCAAAGAGAATAAGAGTCAAACTCGTGGATATTAAGGTCAGGCAGTATCAACTCAGCCTCCAAAGTGAAAACACAGTCAACTACCAATAACGAGGAAAAATGGTCAGAAAATCTTTGAATGAAAAGTTAGAGTAAACCAGCACAGTTTGCCAGAGAGAACACTCATTTACGGTGAGCTGCCTTGGTTTTATGGCTTTATTGATCAAATTAAACCTGGCGGCAACATCTCCAGGACAGCGTGAGAGACGGATTCAGGAGGAGAACGGGAGCGGAGCTGTGAGCCAGCCACGAGACACCAATATAGCAGGACAAGAGAGCCGGATAGCTGTGGGTAGGGGTGCACTGATGTGAACAGACTTTATGTTTGTCTTTATGGAGCTCGGAAGCTTTCCTGGAGGGGTCAGAGGAGAATAGGAAGGTAAGACACAGAAATTGTGGTTAAAGTGAGAAGCACATGGAGCATCACCAAGCAAAATCAAAGTGTACAAAATTAGGTGTTGATGGGGAAGGAAGTGGGTTAGAGGTAGGAATGGCAATAACGAGTGGGAGATTTCATGGCAGGGAAATAATAGAAAGGAAAGAAAGGGGAGGTTTTGGAGACAAGGGGTATGAAGTCGGCTCACAGACGACGACAAAAACAACTTCTTTTTCTAATACAACTTACCTGTAGGCATGGCTGGCTGCTGTTGCGAACCATCGATGAGTTTGCATATTTATGGCGCTGGGTTTGATGCAGTGCGACAAAAGGTGCTTACCCAACGTCACGGCAGAGACCAGGACATTCGTGTCAGCTTGGTTATATGTGTAATTGCTCTTGCCGCAGACCTGGAGCAGAAGTTAAGGTTTTGGTGTCACGGTGAAAGATTAAGTCAGTCCCTTTAAAGAAAATAAATAAGAGAGAATTTCTTATTTCTCAACAATCTTCATAAATGGACAGGAGTCGAGAGATTTTGAAAAGTCTATTTTCAAAACTAAAAGCGTTCAACCCCAAATGAAACAGGACAGTTTTGTTGAAGCAGCTGAATGGCCTCAATGTTTGGTGCACCAACGTAACACCATTCCACCATGAGAGTAACCAACACATGTAAAATCAAAATTGGAAATAAAATTGGAAAAACATGATTACTTCCCATTGGGAAATAAAAATTGGCCAAAGGCTTTTAATCAGCCCCTTCATCCCTCGAACCCGACAGGACTCGCTTCACTTGTCTGTGAAGTGACACCATGAGATCTTTAATCCATCAAGTAATGCTAGTCGCAGACGGGACGACAGCTTAACGTCCATTGACTAGATGGGGAACTTCGTGATGTAACACTAGCTTGAGAAAAATTCGAAGTAATTATCCATAAACAGATTAATTACCCACAAGTGAACTACTTTTTTGCAGAATCATTATCAAGAAGATTTGACCAAAGTCGAAAAAAGAATGGAGAGAAGGAAGTGTATACACAGTGAAACTATGTGTGTAATGGTTCAGACCATTATTGTGTATCTTCTCCCTTAAACCAAAAAACTTAAGTTTCTGAGATTATATATATATATATGAATAAAATAAATAAAATATATAATAAAATAAGTGTTGTGTGTGTGTGTGTGTGTGTGTGTGTGTGTGTGGTGTGTGGTGTGGTGTGTGTGCCTCCTCCATAAATCCGAAACAATAAAAACCTAGCAGCCTGAAACTTTGCATGGCACACTAAGAAAACTCCAAGGAAGTGCATGAGTGAAAATTGTGGTGTTTGGGTTAATTAAAAACACCCCTTTTGAAGATAATTAACGGCCATATTTAATTATATCCTTCATCAAGCAATCCTTGGTCACCACTCTCTATGGGTCTTTTGGCATGTCCTGGTTAAAACGCGCTGGGGTCTGTGAAGCTCCATGTTTTTTGACCTGCTCAACCACGCCTTGACTTGGAAACAGCCGCAACGATTTCTTCACGATAGCTGTTTTTTCACTTTACTCAGGAATATCAAATTGTCTGTTCATCATAGCGGCAAATCTCTGGATACACTGCAATGCTTATAAATGGCCGGAGATGCCAGCGTTCGTTCCTTTAGCTCATTTCCGCATGCGATCACCATGAGTATCTCTTAAACTAAGCTAAATTACAAAATTGAAGCTCCAGAATCGAACTTACAAGCAGTTTCTGACTCCTATGCATAGTAGTTCATTTAATGCCCAATTCAGACATTATTTTAAATTTTCGGGCGTCTCCGGGAGTGTATGTTTAATATGACAGTTCGGTGATTGCCTATCACGTGCCTAATAAGCCGTTTCTTATCAACGTTTTGTTGGAGTGCTTAAGCCACTTGTCGAGTGCTCTACAATATTCGCACTGTCACTGAATACTGCTACATCGATCGACTTGAACAAAATTCAGGGAGTCACTCGCATGCGTTTCTTTAGCCACGGTTCTACAGTGCAAACAGGTGGTGGCTGGCTCGCTGAAATTGTGAAATATTATTTTCCACGATTCCCCTTTTTGTACGATCTTCCGTGATACAACCCGTCACTTTGGCATAGTAAACACAACAGGTATTTTTAAGGCCATTTTCCCTGCTAGAGCGGGGGTTAGCCTTGCGGGCCCATGACGATTCTTCTCTACTTTGCCCTATTTTCTGCATCTCCCCTTGTTAACTCTCCTTACCCACATGTCTTCTTCCACCACCTTTAGCCAAATCTTTCTCAGCCTTCCCTGTCCTCTACTTCCTTCTACATTTTCATTTCCATCACTCTTTTTACCCAGTCACTTTCATCCTTCCTCAACACATTGACCCAACAATCTCAACCTGTTTCTCTTCACAACATCCATCACAGGCTCTATTCCCATCACAAGCCACTTCCCACTTCACCTTCATATTTTACCACTTAGCATCACCTTCGTCTTTCCGATATTCACCTTCAAACCTTTTACCTCCATACATTCCTTCCACTTATTCATCTTTCCCTTCAATCCATCCCTACTCTCCGCAACACACAAATCATCTTGCATACAACTCCGACAGTAACCCTCTTTGCGCTCTGAGCCAGCGCCTCCATCACAACTACAAATATTAGTGGACTTTGTACCGATCCCTGATGTACTCCCACCTTCACCTCAAACTCACCACTGTTCCAGTCCTCGTCCTTACAGCTGTGCGCACTCTCTCGTTTCAATTTAAAAAGTTTCTTCAACCATTTTGCTTGGTGAAGCCGCTTTGCATGCTCTTAAGTTTCAATTGCGATACCGCAGTTCTATACCGAGGGTAGGAAGGCAAAATAATAAATATTTGATCACAATAAGTAAAAAATGTCGTCAGTTATGAAATAATGAATCGCCATTATCACGACAGGAAGCTGAAAGGTACGCATGCTTGTGTAGTCTGATTTGCATCCCGACCCAGCTACAAACCGTCATTCCTGGGTGTTCACAGACAGCGTGATTCGATGTGTGCGCGTCTCTCGGATGGATGATAAAACCGGGCGTCACATCTGCCGGAATCCCTCACCCCTCTCCCTCTTTCGCCCTTCCCCCTCTCTCTCTCCTTCCCAACCTTACCCTCTCTCCCACCCCTCTTTCTGACCCTGACTTCTCCCTCTCTCTCCGAACCCTTTCCTCTTTCCCTCCTATCTCTCTCCCAACCCCTCGGGTCAATGAAAACTCCACCACTCTTCTGGAGGAGCTTATAGTTCCGCCCCTTGGAAGGCGACGTAAAGCTCCTCCCCCCCCCCCACCCCCCCTCACTCTCTGGACAACACAACCCCTCTCAACAGCGCTGTCACTCTTCTCGACCTCATCCGGTGAGACATTACAAGGGTTATATGAACAATTTCCTAAACCTTAATCCTTAACAAAATTACCATGCAGCATCCCCTGGATGGTGCAGATTCAAACAAGACAATTATTAAGCTACCATCCATCCATTGGACAGTACTCTGTGCAGAGCGTTGGTGCTGCCTAAGCAGTCTCTTGGCTATTGGGTACAATCCTGGGAGAGTCGCCACTTCGACATAGGATACCAGCAAGCTGGCACTCATTTTGCCACCTCAGAAGGATGACAGGCTGAGTCAACCCCCACCTGGTATTAATTCAACCTGGTATTAATTGTTAACCTGCTACTCGGTAACCATGTAAACGGTACTGTGCTGTTCATGGTCATGTCGTCGGCGGACTAAACCGGCAACCCCACCCGGAAAACCGGGTGAGGAGGGTGTGTGTGGACACCCAGCAGGATTAAAAAATAAGACCTGTCAAAGGGCGGAGAAGCTCATGGGAGACCAACGGCCATTTACACTCCCTCCTAGGGTGACAGGTTGGTGGTAAGCAAGGGCATGCTCAGCGTAAAAAATTTAGGCTCCATTAACTTCATCATGGCAGGACAAACTTCAACATGGGCAGCAACCAGCCCGTAGGTTGCCGTGGGCGTACCAGCCTATGTCAAAAAGAATGGTACAAACCCTCAAGCAAGATCGCGAAGGCCTGTCCTTCCCTATGATGGTTCTCATGGACCCGATGTGCATTCAAGCTTGAGGTTTGAAGTTGGAACATTGGTTCAATGTGGGAGAAGTATGGAGGTAGCAATGGAACTGAGAAAGAGGAAAGTGGATGGTGTTGTGTGCAAAGAAATAAGATGGAAAGGAGGCCAGAGCAAGATTCGTTGGTGCGTATGGGGGTCAGGTATAAGTTTTTGTGGTCAGGTGTGATGGAGCTGCAGGAGTGAGAGTTTTGATAAAAGAGGAACTGAGTGTAATGTTATTGATATATAAAAAGAATTAGTGACAGGATTCTAGTGGTGGTAATGGTACATGGTAAGCAATTAATTTGTGTGATAAGTGGATATGCGCCGCAGGTGACGAGGGGAAGTTGAAAAATAAAAGTTTTATGAAGATCTGATAGCAGAAGTGGAGAGCATAGGCCAAAATAATTTTTAATTGTCACTTGGTGACTTCAACGGTCATGTGGGTAAAGATGCGGATGGCTATGAAGGTGTCATGGCGGTTTTAGTTATGGTAGGAGAAATGATGAAGGAAGAAGTTTATTAGAATTTTGCACGGAGGCGGATCTGGTTGTCATTGAACAGTTGGTTCAAGAATGAGAAAAAGGCAACATTTAGTCCAGTGGAGCAGAAACAGAGATCGATTTTATTGTTAGTAGGAAAAGTTGGAGAAAGAAATTGGAAATGTGAAAGTTATCCTGGTGATCTCCAGCACAGCTTGGTGGTTAATGGATGTGGACAAAATAGATGAGTGAAGAAAAGAAACAGCAACAGAGC
Organism: Eptatretus atami; assembly: GCA_035128595.1. Lineage (NCBI taxonomy): Eukaryota > Metazoa > Chordata > Myxini > Myxiniformes > Myxinidae > Eptatretus > Eptatretus atami. The sequence continues at coordinate 46,158,738 of CM068958.1, read as the reverse complement.
AAGCATACAAAGACCTGGAAAGCTGAAAGATGGAGAAGTAAAAAGAAAATTGCTGAAAGGATTGATATTCTCTGGAAGGAAAGGAAGAAGATGGAGATATCTGGACAAAGTACAGGAATTGTGCTCAACAAGCAGCAAATGAAGTTTGTGGTGTTAGTAAAGGAAAACCACGTCAGGGTGAAAACCTGGTGGTGGAACGGATGTGAAGGTGGCCATCGAAAGAAAGAAAGAAAGTTTCAAGAAGATGCAGAAACAGAACACGGAAGGAAACAAAGCAAGATACAAGAGAGATAAGAAGAAGCGAAGAAGCGCGCGGCAGAAGCCATGAAGAAAGAAGCTGAAAAAGAGCTGGAACAGTTGCAGATGAACAGACAAGGAATTTTTCAGAAACTGAAGATAATGAAGAGGGAATCTCGTGACATCACTGAAAGCAACTGTATAAAGGATAAAAAATGGGAGGGTTTTCTTGTTGATGAAGATAGAAGAATTATCTGGAAGGAGCATATGGAATCCATCATGAATCAAGGAAAATTCAGTGGGATGGTTTTAGTGAAGCTGAAAGAATGGAGGGCCAGTGAAAAGAAAATCTCAAAGAAGAATAAAGAAAGCTTTGGAAAGTATGAGAATGGAAAAGCAGGTGGTCCGGTCCATCAAGCATTACGAAGGAGCATTTTACATCGTCTCCTCATGGATTAGAAGTATTACATCAGGTTGCAAATGAGATAATGCAAGGTAAGAGCATGTCCAGAGGATTGGAAACAAAGCACCTTGGTTACCCATCTACAAAGCGTTAAAGGAGTGTCATGGAATGTGGATCGTATCGTGGAGTGAAACTACTGGAACATGGAATGAAACTTGTGGAAAGTGTTAGAGAAAACGGCTCAGGAGTGGTGAAGATTGATGAGATGCAACTGGTTTCATGCCAGGAAAAGGTACGGTTGATACGATCTTCATAGTCAGGTGCATGCAGAGTCAGGAGTGCTATCAAGAAAAGAAAAAGAAATTTTCATGCGTTTTTGTGGACCTGGAAAAGGCGTTTGACAGAGTCCCCAGGAAAGTCATCGAATGGACGCTACGCAAAAGAAATGTTCCTGAGGCTTTGGTGAAGGTTGTAATGGAAACTTTATGATGATGCGACGACACGAGTTCAAGTTGGTAGTGGTTTCTCTGAAAAATTCAATTGTGGCCGTGGGCGTTCATCACGGATCGGTCTTTTGCCGCTCCCTGTTTGTGACGGTACTCGACGTATTGTCGAGTCAGAAAGAAAAGGTGTGTTGTTGAATTACTTTATGCGGATGATTTAGTCTTGATTGCAGAATCAATGGAGGAGTTGGAATCACAGTCAACAAATGGAAGAGGCGTTTGAAGACAAAGGTTTGAAAAATTTCCAACATGGGGAAAACGAAAAAATTATGGAATGGTTGAAGAAACAGGGGTTATTGAATTGGCCAAGGAAAGATCCATGTGGAGTTTGTGGTAAAAGAGTGGTAAGTAATGCCATCAGATGCAGTTATGTCACAAAAATGGATTCATGGTAGATGTATAAATGTGAAAAGCAGTGACACAAAGAATGGATGTAGATTTGAGTGTAAAGCCTGCATCAGAAGAGAAATTTAAGCCACCAGGATCAGGATCGGATTCGGAGAAAAGATTGAAAGATCTTGAGAGAGTAAGCAGATTTTGTTATCTGGGTGACACCATCGACAGTAGTGGAGGCAGCGAGCTTGCAGTTACAAGAAGAATAAACTAACGAAAACAATAGGGCTTTCAAGCCAGCTTGAAGAAGCCCTAACGAGATTGGGTTGGATGAAGTTCAACGAGCTGCATTAGTGGTATGTGGTAAAAAAAAAAACTGCCTTTTTAAGTTGAAAGGGAAGATCTATACCACCTGTGTGAGAGCAGTAATGGTTTTATGGGTCAGAGCATGGACTGTGAGATCGGTAGAAGAAGGTCTCTGAGAAGAACAGAAAGAGCAATGATTAGAAAGATGTTGGAGTGCAGTTAGTAGACACAAAGAACACGAAGGAGTTGATGGAAAGGATTGGTCTGAAAATACAATAGTGGAGGTAGTAAGGAGGAGTGGGCTTAGATGGTTGGGTCACGTGCTAAGAAAGAGAGATGATGAGGGAGTTAAGAGAGTATGGATTTTGGAAGTGGAGGGAAAAGGGGAAGAGGAAGGCCAAAGTTGAGGTTGGAAGGAGTTGGTTATGAAAGCAAGTCAGAAATTGGGATGGGAGTG
>CM068958.1:46034239-46091568 GCA_035128595.1 Eptatretus atami | reverse complement strand
GAGAGAGATATGGATGTATGTTCAGCTCGGAGTTTTTTTTCTGGTTGTGTCTGAAGAATTGTTGATTCTTCGGGTTGATGCGGTTGATTCCCGCAAACTTCCGGTTCTGGTTGAGGAGCGAAGAGAGGTCTCCTTAGGGCTCTCTGCTGACAGTTCTCAAAGTTAAGTTTCGTCGTTATTTGTCCCGTTTTAACTGTTGATTTTCTCACCTACATGTTACTGTGTGTCTAGTTCGTTTTGTTCAAAATCGTGCTATTTTGTGAGTTTTTTGTCGACGTTCTTACCGGGTGTTTGAGCCTAGGCTTGGCCTAGGTTGAGGCCTACGTTTCCTTGGTGTTCGATCGTTTATTTATTATTTTATTTATTTTTCCTCCCATGACCTTCAATTTCTATCCTCCCATTACCTTCATTTCTATCCTCCCCATTTCCTAACGTCCCCCATTCTCCCAACTAATCTCTATTTCTTATCTCAAAAAAAACAAAAAAAAAAACAACAACAATATGCTAACCTCTCCCGATTCTGCTTCTTCTTCTCTCTCCTTATCTCTCCTCTTCTTCCTCGATTTTTCTACAACACTCCATGACTAATCTGTTGAAAAACTCTCTCAAACATTAATAATAATAACAAAAAACATCTATATGCTTCATCTTCCTCTCTCACACATGTGGTACTCTTTACTGTTTCATAATGCACTACTCTCTGCTATTTAAACAGACTGCTCTCATTTCGACTCTCCTTCATTCCTTGCCTAAAAAATCCAACTGTTACAGCGCTTCTTCTCTCCATTCTCTGAATCGCCTTTATTGCATCAGCAAGAATTGTGTTAAATCGGATCTGCTGATCTAAAATTTTAAAAACCCAGTTTGCTATGAATGTTCGCTTTCCATCAACCATTCATTTTTTCCAACTTCAGTGCCACTCACCCCCCTCACTCTCAAAGCAACCATCCATCTTCTCCCCCCAAGCCTCCCTCTCACCTCTCTCAAAATTCCCCTCACCTTTCATCCCCCTCACTCATCTTTCTCAAAGTTGCCCCCCTCTCATACCACCAAGCTGCCTCCTCCACTGCCCTCTCACCTCCATCTCTTCACCCTACCTCCTCAAATCTCAACTGCCTTCTTCCCCCTCTCTTGCCCCCTCTCCCCCAGCACCACAGAGCCTTTTCTCCTCCTCATTCGGCCCCCTCCCCTAGCTATTCTGCAATCCCCCACACTCTTTCAACAACCCTCCTACTCCCCCCCCCCTCGTCCCTTGTCCTACCCCTCCCCTCTCCCCACCCCCTGCACCCAAAGCTCCTCCCCTACTCTTCATTAAAAGTGTAGACCTCAAATATCCGTGCTCGCTCAAACCTTTAAGATCTTTCCATACAGGCTGCACTGACAAACCAGACATAATCTGCCTAACAGAACTTTCCTCTCAAGAAGTTCTGACTCCCAAGTATCTCTCCCGGTTACTCCCTCCTCCGGAGACAGACCTGAGCCTCGTCCTGGTGGAGGTGTTGCTCTCTTCATCAAAGAATCTATTCCTCACTCTCCATGCACTGCCCTCACTCCACCCACACCCCAGGAATACCTCTGGCTACGGCTTCCCCTCACTCCAACCTCATGTTTACATGTTACTGCACCGTCCACCTAACAGTGATGAATCCATTTTACACCTCACTATCCGAAAACATGGACCAACTTCTTATCTTCTCATCCAAACTCTCTCTTCTCTTATTGGTGACTTCAATTGTCATCATGCCAGTTGTCTAGTGTGGGGTACCTCTCTCACCTGTCAGGCACCTCAGCAAAAGCTTTCTGCGACTCATTGGGGCTGACTCAATCGGTCAATTCCCAACCCGGATCTCAACCAATGTACTCCATCTCTTCTGGATCTGATTTTGACAAATTTCCCTGACAATACTGCGCTCTTCTTCCGCTCCAATCGTTCTCTGACCACGTCTTGTCAAAGTGGACATCTCTCTGGCTGTATCAGAGAACCACCTCACCGCCGTCGAGTCTGGCATTTCACTCAAGCCGACTGGCAGAGTCTCCAAGCAGCCATCAAACTATAGATGTCCTCCTATCTCTATTTCCTCAAACATCAACTCATCCTGGAATTCTTTCAAAGAAACTTCCTCTCCTCATGCACAGATTATCTCCTCTCGTCTTCAGTTGTCCTACTTCCTCCGCCTTGGTTTACTGAAGCTTGTGGCGAGTCAGTTGTCCTGAAACAACTTGCCTTTGCTCATGGAAAGCAAACCAACTGAGGGCAATCTCAGTCCTTCCACAAAGCTCGGAACAAGTGTGTATCTACCCTCAGGAGAGCCATCTTTCTCATCTCAAGTCTGAACTCTCAAACCTCTCTCCTCCTCAAAATCCTGATGGGTTTAATCAAATCTGTTTCTGGTGTATGTTCCCTCCATCCCCTCCCTACCTCAAATGGCCGCACTGCTGATACCGCACATGAAACAGCTGAATGCCTAAACCGGTGTTTGCAGCTAAATCTTGTGTCCTAAACCCATCACTTTCTCTACCCACCTTACCAGTCGCACCCAACTGTCCCTGGACTCTGTGTTCTTTTCTCCTAACAAGGTGGAGAGCTTGCTATCAAACCTCGACTCAGATTCTGCAACCGTCCAGACGGCATCAGCCCACGTGTCCTCAAAGCCTGCTCTTCTGCTCTTGCTCACCCTCTCTCTGTTCTATTCACCCTCTCATTTTGCTCAAGGTCATCTGCCATCTGCTGGAAATCTGCAAACATCACTGCCCTGCATAAAAAGGTGCAAAAACAGATCCCTGCAATACAGACCAATCAGCCTTCTCCCAATCATCAGCAAGGTATGGAATCCATCATCGCTTCAGATATGAAATCCTTCCTCTTCTCCAATGGCTTAATTTCGATCATCAATTTGGTTCACACCAGGTCACTCTACCCTGGATATGCTGCTTCTGCTCTCCCATCAATGGATGGAGGTCCTCAATGCCAGACAGGAATCCGAGCCGTATCCTGGACATATCCCGTGCTTTGACACAGTCTGGCACCCTGCCCTACTCACCAACTCTCTTCCATGGTATCCAAGGCCATCTCCACTCATGGCTCGCAGACTTCCTCTCCTTCGCAATCAACGTGTGGCCTAAATGGAGTTCTTTCATCCCCTCTTCCTGTCCAGGCTGGAGTTCCTCAGGTCACGTTCTGGGCCCTGTTCTTTTTCTGGTTTCATCAATGATCTCTCCGACTCTCTGGAAAATCCTCTATATCTCTTTGCTGATGACTCACCTCTGCCGTACCATCGGTCATCCCTCAGACCGGCAAGCAGCAGATCCTTCGCTCACTGCAGATCTGGATAAAATCACAAACTGTCCAACACGTGAACATGTCTTTCAATCCAGACAAATCTTAGACTCTCACTATGTTCTTTGAAAGGACCGTTTAGAAACCCCCCCCCCCCATCCACTTTCTCAACAATCCTCTGGAAGAAGTCCTTTCTTTCAAGCTTCTGGGTCTCACTATCTGCCATGACCTTTCCGGGAAAGTCACATTTCCAACCTCGCCTCCAAAGCCAGTCGCCGACTGGGAATCTCCGTCGTGCAAAGTCCTTCCTCGGCCCTCTTGGGCTCCTGACCACTTACAAAGCTTTTGTCCGTAGCCTGATGGAGTACTGCTCTCCCCTCTGGGCTGGTGCTCCTGCTCCCACCTTTCTTGGCTACACGCTGTCGAAACCACTGAATTTAGATCATCGCATCTCCCGCAATGAAGCTGAGTCTTTGGGCCTCTCACTCATCACGCAGGTTGATCGGTGGTCTTTCTGTCTTCTACCGTCTCCTCTCCAGCCTTGCCCCCCCCCTGCTCTCTCTGCGATTTGTCCACCAACATTCCACAGGGCGCTCAAGGTCGCCAACAACCCCCTTCTGGTAAAACTACCAAAATCACGAATCACTGCTCACCTTCACTCTTTCATTCCTCTTTTTTCCCGCCTTTGGAATAACTCCCTGACATATTCTTCCATTCTTCCCTCCAGGCTTCAAAACAGCTGTTTACCACACCTCTTATCATCCCCATCCAAATCCTCGATCTTTTCTACCCCGATAATCCACCAAGCCACTTCCTTCAATTCCCCTGCTTTCTTCCTGAAAGTCCCTGTAATGTCCATCTTCTCTTCCCCATGTTCCCCGTCCCATCCCTCTCCCTTCCACAGATCTCCTAATGTCTCTGTCCCACTGTTTTGTCCCTCCCATCCCGCCCCTCTTGTCTCATGCCCCCTTGCTGTGCGTTGTGTGTTAGCTCTCATACGAGCCTCGACAAGGTATACAAAAAAAAAAAATGGAGTCTTTCAGTTTCAATCTTGGCATGCATATCAGTGAGAAATTGATTGAGGAGGTTTCAACATTTGTGAATATGTTGAGACTGATTTGGACAAACCATTATCCTGTAGGCATAAACTCCATTGCTGAAACTTTTATTCCCATGTTCACACAGTGACTAGATTGATTTGTTTCAGGTCAATTGCATAGCCATCTTCTCCCTGCCAGAACATCAAGAGTATTGAAGAGCATCATAGGATGGTGAGTTTCTGAGATTTGTGAAAGACTGTGAAAGAGATCTTACTTGTGAGCTTTCCTGCTTCTGGCTTCTTTTTTTCTGGCTGCTGATGCAAACAAACTTGCCCGCTTCTTTGGTGGCATGGTAAAATTGTTGGGATTTTCCAAAACTGCAAATAAACATTGCCACATAAACTTCCTGTAACAACCATTACGCACATGACAATAGCAGAAAATGACGGGACGATTTTCAGGAAAATGCACCAAAATCTAGAATTGCGCCAAATCAAACACTTGTTCATGTTGCAGGTATGTTGCAGATCCATGCTCTGCGCACTCCTTACTTGGTAGCTCTAGGTCAAATGTTTTTCTTGGTAGCTCGAGGTCAAATGGTTTGCACTTGCATAAAGGACAGACAAACAAACAGACAGGCTGACCGACTCTGTGTTCCCATTCTTCATCCATAAGAGGTTCCCGTGGCAATGTGGTAGCTCTAGGTCAAATGGTTTGCGCTTGCATAAAGGACAGACAAACAGACAGGCCAAAATATAGACAGATAGAGAGATAGATACATATATGTATGTATTTATGTATGTATGCATGTATATGTATGTATTTGTGTTTATGTATGTATATATGTGTTTGTATGTATACATGTATGTATATGTGTGTATGTGTGCATAAATATATATTTTATATTTTATATATATATATCTTCTTCTTCGGCTGCTCCAGTGAGGGGTCGCCACAGCGGATAATCCGTATGATCCGCATAATGATTTGGCACAGATTTTACGCCGGATGCCCTCCCTGACGCAACCCTGGTCGCCTCTTACGACATAGTGATATGGTACACCTATTCTAACCTGGGCATACACCGGCCCAGTACACTGGTGCTCACTTCGCCCGACCTCAGAAGGAAGACAGGCTGAGTCAACCTCCTGGTGTGTATTAATTCAAGCGGCCAACGGGGCTTGAACTCAGAACCTTTTGGATCCCAAGCTGCTACTCTAACCACTACGCCAACACCAGGCTTTAAAAAATATTTATTTATTATATATATATATATATTATATATATATATATATATATATATATATATTATATATATATATATATATATATATCATGTATCGACTCCTCCGATGCTCTTCTCGCCAAGAAGCTGCATAAAGCAACCATGAAAGGCTGCCCAAGGTAAGCCCTTTGCTGTTTCAAACCCTTCCCAGAGTTCCTCCACAGCTGCAAAAACATTCGCAAATAGTACACACATGAGAATCCACGCTACACACCCACTCAGCTGCCAGACTGGTTTCATTGCTTGTTGGCGAATTATCGACAGCATAGACAGAAATGCAGTTTGTGGCTACCTTTTATATGTAAAGAAATGGTAAAAAAAAAATCTCTGCAATAAATCAAAACAATTCTTCAAAACAAGAAATCAAGTGAGAATCAAACAAGGATCAAAAAAAAAATAAAAAAACACAGGACAAGAAGAATTGAAGAACAACAGGAAATCAAAGCAGGACCCAGAAGGCAAGGACCCATTAGGACCATACTCTGTACAGAGCATCAGTGCTGCCAAGGCAGTCTTCTGTGCTCTTGGGCACAATCCTGGCATGTCACCACTCCACACAGGAAATTCAAATGACTCAATCATACCAGCAAGATGGTACTCATTTTGCAAACCTCAGAAGGATGACAGGCTGAGTGAACCCCACCTGGTATTAATTCAACAGCCAAGCAGGATTTGAAATCAGGACCCTAGGTTCCCAAGCCCACCACCCTAACCATTACGCCAACACAGCCATGAAATCAAAGAAGAACAAGAAGAAAGAGAAAATCGGTCCCGTCATTTTCTGCTATTGTCATGTGCGTAATGGTTGTTACAGGAAGTTTATGTGGCAATGTTTATTTGCAGTTTTGGAAAATCCCAACAATTTTACCATGCCACCAAAGAAGCGGGCAAGTTTGTTTGCATCAGCAGCCAGAAAAAAAGAAGCCCAGAAGCAGGAAAGCTCACAAGTAAGATCTCTTTCACAGTCTTTCACAAATCTCAGAAACTCACCAATCCTATGATGCTCTTCAATACTCTTTGATGTTCTGGCAGGGAGAAGATGGCTATGCAATTGACCTGAAACAAATCAATCTAGTCACTGGTGAACATGGGAATAAAAAAGTTTCAGCAATGGAGTTCTATGCCTAAGGATAATTGTTTGTCCAAATCAGTCTCAACATATTCACAAAATGTTGAAACCTCCTCAATCAATTTCTCACTGATATGCATGCCAAGATTGAAACTGAAAGACTCCATTTTTTTTTTTTGTATACCTTGTCGAGGCTCGTAGAGAAGCTAACACACAACGCACAGCAAGGGCATGAGACAAGAGGGCGGAGTGGGAGGGACAAACAGTGGGGACCAGAGACATTAGGAGATCTGTGGAAGAAGAGATGACGGGGACATGGGGAAAGAAGATGGACATTACAGGACTTTCAGGAAGAAAACGGGAATTGAAGGAAGTGGGCTGGGTGGATTATCGGGGTAGAAAAGATCGAGGATTTGGATGGGGATGATAAGAGTGTGGTAAACAGCTGTTTGAAAGCCTGGAGGGAAGAATGGAAAGAAAATGTCAGGGAGTTTATTCCAAAGCGGGAAAAAGAGGAATGAAAGAGTGAAGGTGAGCAGTGATTCGTGATTTTGGTAGTTTTACCAGAAGGGGTGTTGGCGGACCTTGAGCGCCCTGTGGAATGTGGTGGGACAAATCGCAGAGAGAGCAGGGGGGGGCAAGGCTGGAGAGGAGACGTTAGAAGACAGAAAGACCACGATCAACCTGCGGTGATTGAGTGAGGCCCAAAGACTCAGCTTCATTGGGGAGATGCGATGATCCTAAATTCAGTGGTTTCGAACAGCGTGTAGCCAAGAAAGGTGGGAGGCAGGAGCACCAGCCCAGAGGGGGAAGCAGTACTCCATCAGGCTACGGACAAAGCTTTGTAAGTGCGTCAGGAGCCCAAGAGGGCCGAGAAGGACTTTGCACGACGGAGGATTCCCAGTCGGCGACTGGCTTTGGAGGCGAGTTGAAATGTGACTTTCCCAGGAAAGGTCATGGCAGATAGTGAGACCCAGAAGCTGAAAGAAAGGACTTCTTCCAGAGGATTGTGAGAAAGTGGATGGGGGGGGGGGGTTTCTAAAACGGTCCTTTCAAAGAGACATAGTGAGAGTCTAAATTGTCTGGATTGAAAGACATGTTCCGTGTTGACCAGTTTGTATTTTATCCAGATCTGCAGTGAGCGAAGGATCTGCTGCTTGCCGGTCTGAGGATGACCGATGGTACGGCAGAGGGTGAGTCATCAGCAAGAATATAGAGGATTTTCAGCAGAGTCGGAGAGATCATTGATGAAAAACCAGAAAAAGACAGGGCCCAAACGTGACCTTGAGGAACTCCAGCCTGACAGAGAAGGGGATGAAAGACTCCATTTAGGGCCACACGTTGATTGCGACAGGAAAGTCTGCAGCCATGAGTGGAGATGGCTTGATACCTGGAAGAGATTTGGTGAGTAGGGCAGGGTGCCAGACTGTGTCAAAGCACGGGATATGTCCAGGGATACGGCTCGGATTCCGTCTGGCATTGAGACCTCCATCCATTGATGGGAGAGCAGAAGCAGCATATCCAGGGTAGAGTGACCTGGTGTGAAACCAAATTGATGATCGGAAATTAAGCATTGGAGAAGAGAAGGATTTCATATCTGAAGCGATGATGGATTCCATAACTTGCTATGATTGGGAGAAGGCTGATGGTCTGTAGTTGCAGGATCTGTTTTTGCACCTTTTTATGCAGGGCAGTGATGTTGCAGATTTCCAGCGATGGCAGATGACCTTGAGCAAAATGAGAGGGTGAATAGAACAGAGAGAGGGTGAGCAAGAGCAAAGAGCAGGCTTTGAGGACACGTGGGCTGATTGCCCGTCGGACCGGTTGCGAATCTAGTCGAGTTTGATAGCAAGCTCTCCACCTTGTTAGGAGAAAAGAACACAGAGTCCAGGGACAGTTGGGTGCGACTGGTAAGGTGGGTAGAGAAAGTGATGGGTTTAGGACACAAGATTTAGCTGCCAAACACCGAGTTTGGCATTCAGCTGTTTCATGTGCGGTATCAGCAGTGCGGCCATTGAGGTAAGGGAGGGGATGGAGGGAACAACACCAGAAACAATTTGATTAAACGCCATCAGGATTTGAGGAGGAGAGAGGTTTGAGATTCAGACTTGAGATGAGAAAGTGGCTCTCCTGAGGTAATACACACTTGTTCCGAGCTTTGTGGAAGAACTGAGATTGCCCTCAGTTGGGTTTGCTTTCCATGAGGCAAAGGCAAGTTGTTCAGGACAACTGACTCGCCACAAGCTTCAGTAAACCAAGGCGGGAGGAAGGTAGACAACTGAAGACGAGAGGAGGATAAATCTGTGCATGAGGGAGAGGAAGTTTCTTTGAAAAATTCCCAGGATGAGTTGATGTTTTGAGAAAGTAGAGATAGGAGACCAGTCTATAAGTTTGATGGCTGCTTGGAGACTCTGCCAGTCGGCTTGAGTGAAATGCCAGACTCGACGGCGGTGAGGTGGTTCTCTGATAACAGCCGAGAGAGATGTCCACTTTGACAAGGACGTGGTCAGAAGAACCGATTGGAGCGGAAGAAGAGCAGCAGATATTGTCAGGGAATTTGTCAAAATCAGATCCAGAAGAGATGAGTACCATTGTTGAGATCCGGGTTGGAAAATTGACCGATTGAGTCAGCCCCAATGAGTCGCAGAAAGCTTTTGCTGAGTGCCATGACAGGTGAGAGAGGTACCCACACCTAGACAACTGGCATGATGACAATTGAAGTCACCACATAAGAGGAAGAGAGAGTTTGGATGAGAAGATAGAAGTTGGTCCATGTTTTCGGATAGTGAGGTGTAAATGGAGTCATCACTGTTAGGTGGACGGTGCAGTAAACATGATAACATGAGGTTGGAGTGGAGGGGAAGCCGTAGCCAGAGGTTTTCTGGGGGTGTGTGGGTGGGGGCAGTGCATGGAGAGTGAGGAATAGAGTCTTTGATGAAGAGAGCAACCCTCCACCAGACGAGGCTCAGGTCTGTCATACCGGAGGAGGGAGTAACCGGAGAGATACTTGGGAGTCAGACACTTCTTGGAGAGGAAAGTTTCTGTTAGGCAGATTATGTCTGGTTTGTCAGTGGCAGCCTGTATGGAAAGATCTAAAGTTGTGAGCGAAGCCACGGATATTTGAGGTCTACACTTTTAATGAAGAGGTAGGGGAGGAGGCTTTGGTGCAGGGGTGGGGGGAGAGGGGGAGGTAGGACAAGGGACGAGGGGGGGGGAGGTAAGGGAGGGTTGTTGAAAGATGTGGGGGATTGCAGAATAGCTAGGGGAGGGCCGAATGAGGAGGAGAAAAGGCTCTGTGGTGCTGGGGAGAGGGGGCAAGAGAGGGGAAGAAGGCAGTTGAGGATTTGAGGAGTGGAGTGAAGAGATGGAGGTGAGAGGGCAGTGGAGGAGGCAGCTTGGTGGATGAGAGGGGGGCAACTTGAGAAAGATGAGTGAGGGGGATGAAATGAGGGGAATTTTTGAGAGAGGTGAGAGGGAGGCTTGGGGGAGAAGATGGGATGGTTGCTTTGAGAGTGAGGGGGTGAGTTGGCACTGGTGGTTGAAAAAATGAATGGTTGATGGAAAGCGAACATTCATAGCAAACTGGGGTTTTTAAAGTTTTAGATCAGAGACCGATTTAACACAATTCTTGCTGGATGCAATAAAGGCGAATTCAGAGAATGGAGAGAAGAAGCGCTGTAACAGTTGGATTTTTTAGGCAAGGAATGAAGGAGAGTCGAAATGAGAGCAGTCTGTTTAAATAGCAGAAGAGTAGTGCATTATGAACAGTAAAGAGTACCACATGTGTGAGAGAGGAAGATGAAGCATTATAAGATCGTTTTTGTATTATTATTAATGTTTGAGAGAGTTTTCAACAGATTAGGTCATGGAAGTGTTGTAGAAAAATCGAGGAAGAAGAGAGGAAGATAGAGGAAGAAGAAAGAAGCAGAATCGGAGAAGGTTAGCATATTGTTTGTTGTTTTTTTTTGGTTTTTTTTGAGATAAGAAATAGAGATTAGTTGGGAGAATGGAGCGTTAGGAAAGTGGGAGGATAGAAATTGAAGTAATGGGGAGGATAGAAATTGAAGGTCATGGGAGAAAAATAAAATAAATAAATAAATAAACGATCGAACACCAAGGGAAACCGGTAGGCCTCAAGCTAGGCCAGGCCTAGGCCTCAAACACCCGGTAAGAACGTCGACAAAAAACTCACAAAATAGCACGATTTTTAAACAAAAACGAACTAGGAACACACAGTAACATGTAGGTGAGAAAATCAACAGTTAAACGGGACAAATAACGACCGGAAACTTAACTTTGAGAACGTCAGCAGAGAGCCCCTAAGGGACCTCCGTCGCTCCAAAACCCAGAACCGGAAGTTTGCGGGAATCAACCCGCATCAACCCGAAGAATCAACAATTCTTCAGACACAACCAGAAAAAACTCCGAGCTGAACAATACATCCATCTCCAAGATGCTATGGCCAGTGACCGAAATCCTGAAGATATTGGACAGATGATCATCTTGCCCTCCTCTTCACTGGAAGTTCAAGATACATCACGAGATATCCAGGATGCCATGACCTATGTTCGAAATTATGGGAGGCCTGACCTCTTCATAACTTTCATGTGAAATCCAAATTGGCCTGAAACCCAAAGAGAGCTCATTGATGGACAGCCTACTCACTCATGACATGACATAATTGGCAGGGTGTTCCACTTGAAAGGCAAAATACTTTGGGACCTACTGACCAAAGGACAAATCTTTGGTGCCATCCATTGCATCTTGTATTCCATAGATTACCCTAAACAACTGCTTCAACACACTCAATCAGGAGAAGATAGTTATCCCCTCCATCGATGAAGAAAACCTGGAGATGGAGGTTTCACTGTGAAGAAAACCTTACAAGGCCATGAAGTGGATCTGGACAACAAGTGGGTTGTTCCCTACAATCCTATTCTCTCCCGAACCTTCAACACACGCATCAGCGTTGAATACTGCAACTCTATCAAGTCCATCAAATATATTTGCAAGTATGTCCATAAAGGAAGCGATCAAGCTGTATTCTGTGTACAGAAGGTTAACAAGACGGACAACCAACCCCAAGCTCAGAGCCAAAAAGATGAAATCCAAAACTTCCAATCTGGACGACATATCTCATCAAATGAGGCAGTTTGGAGGATCCTTAATTTTCCAGTCCATCAGCGATATCCAACTGTAACTCATTTGAGCATTCATCTGGAAAATGGACAAAGGGTTTACTTTACTCCAGACAATATTGAACAATGCATGCACGAGCCTCCAAGAACCACCCTAACTGAGATTTTCCAGCTCTGTCAAAAAGATTACTTTGCCAAAACTTTGCATTACCATCAGATTCCTAAATATTACACATGGACTGACAAAAATATTTGGAAACGAAGAGCTGTTGGGGCAGCTGTTGAAGGCTTCCATGCCCTGGAGTCAAGGCTTCACATGCTCTTGGACGAGTGTACACGGTCCACCCAAGCAACTCTGAGTGGTCCCACTTATGACTTTTGTTGCATGTTTTCAAAGGGCCGACTTCATTTCAATATTTACAGACTGTTAATGGTGAGGTCTGTGCCACCTTTCAAGAAGATTGTTTGAAGAGAGGGCTCATAGAAGATGACAAACACTGGCAAAATACGCTGGAGGAAGCTGCATTCTCACATCCGCCTTCCAGACTGAGAAACCTTTTTGCAATCATCTCCACATGTCATCCTTCAAGCCATGCACAACTTTGGGATGACCATAAGGACAGCATTGCTGAAGATACCCTTCACCATGCAAGAACAGAAAATCCAACTCTTCAAATTGAATTCAGCTCTGACATTTTCAACCAAACTCTGATCATCATTGAAGAAAAAGTGACTACAATGGTTGGCAAAACCCTTAACCAGTTAGGTCTTCCCACCCCACATCGAAAAGATACTCGCTCTATCAATCATGAGATGCTTCGCCAAACCAACTATGACATCGAGCAGTTAGAATCATTTATCAATCAGTAAGAACCCATGCTCATGCCTGATCAGTGCCTCGCTGATGACACCATTGTTGAGAAAGTTGGAAACAATTCTGGGGGGATATTTTTCCTTATTGCTCCAGCTGGCACTGGGAAGACTTTCCTCATCAATCTCCTCCTGGCAAAGGTTCGATCCAAAAAGTGTATTGCACTCTTTTGCTTCCTGTTGCTTCCTCCGGCATCGCTGCCACTCTTCTTACTGGTGGGAGGACTGCCCACTCAGCCTTCAAGCTGCCACTTGATTTAGCGTGATCAGAAACTCCAACCTGCAACAGCACCAAAAATTCAAACCTCGCTGAAGTCCTCAAAAACTGCCAACTGATTGTATGGGATGAATGCACCATGTCACACAAGGGTGCTTTTGAAGCCCTGGACAGAACCCTGAAAGACATCAGAGGAAATGATTACCTAATGGGTGGAGTCACGATGCTCTTAGCAGGAGACTTTCACCAAACTCTTCCAGTTGTTCCAAGAGGAACCCAAGCAGATGAAATGAAAGCCTGTCTGAAATCTTCTTCCATTTGGCACAAAGTCAAAAGTTATACCCTGTCCACCAACATGCGTGCTCACTTCCATGGTGACATTTCAGCCAGAAACTTTGCCGATTGGCTGCTTGAATCTGGAAATGGAACAGTTCCATGTGATAGAGATGGAAACATCTCATTTTCAACTAACTATTTCAATATTGTCAAAAGCATTGACGCACTGAAGGTCTAAGTTTATCCTAACCTGGAACACCACTTCAGGCATCAGAAATGGCTTTGTGAAAGAGCCATTTTGGCACCAAGAAATGGTTCGGTCAATGCCATCAACACCCAGATCCTCCAACAAATTCCTTCAGAACGAAAATCATACAAAACCATCGACACTGGTTGATCAAGATCAAGCAGTCCAGTACCCTGTGGAATTCCTCAACTCCTTGGGGCCTCCAGAAATACCACCTCACAGCCTCACCTGAAAAGTAGGAGCTCCAATCATTTTGCTCAGAGACTTCGATCCTCCCAAGCTCTGCGATGGAACTCGACTGGTTATCAAATTATTGATGACCAATGTAATTGAGGCTACCATCATCACTGGATGTGCAAAAGAATGTGCAAAAGATGAAGATGTTTTTATCCCACCGATCCCTTTGATTCCAACGGAAATACCATTCCAATTTAAAAGACTTCAATTCCCCATCCGTCTTTCCTTCGCTATGTCAATTAATAAATCTCAAGGACAATCTTTAAAAGCTGCCAGAATCCATTTCGAACTCCCTGCTTTTCCCACGGTCAGCTTTATGTTGCCATGCCAAGAGTTGGCACACTAAGACACCTCTTCATCTCTGCTCTCACTGGAAAAACTGCAAACATAGTGTATCCAGAAGCTTTAACATAAATCATTTTTGTCAATAAACAATTAATCAAATTCAGCCTTTTGTCTTAAACTTTATTTTATTTAAATTGGGGAAATAATGTGAAATTTATCCCGGGCAACACCCGGTATCTCAGCTAGTATCTAATATATATAAAGTTCATTCTAACCACTCACTGACTCACTCACTGACTGAGTGATATGAAAGTTCAGAACCTTCCGGGTGATATAGAAAGCTGAAATTTCTCATGTTGATGCACATTGAAGCCAATACACCGGGGGAATTTTTTTAAATAAAACTGTTAGAAAGCATCCGCAAATGAAAAAATAAATAAATGAAAATAAACAAATGAAAAAAAAAGAAAAAAATGCAGGTGAGTGACCCGAGACAATGAGGAAGCAGGGTCATTGTGCGTGCTGATGGACATCGAAGCCGATCCATGGGGGAAAAAATATCACAGAACCCTCGGAATGCGTCCATAAATGAAATGCATAAATAAATAAAAATAAAAACAAGCCGGGAGGTGACGATGGTTCGCGGGCATTATTGAACAATGCCACGATAGGTACAATTGAGTTAGTGGAAGCTTTTGAGGAAGCCCTACCGTAAAAACCGATCTCTTCTGTCAAAATTGACCAAATCAAATCGGATTTTTTATATGTTGTACTTATGGACATTACACACAGCTTCTAGGAAATGAAATTGCGAGAAAAAAATCGAGAAAAAAAATTAAAATAAATAAAAAGTTCAAGTGGACGTGGCTCCGCTCACAAGGGGCGTGGGACGCCCCTCATACAAAACGACACAACTAGACCATGATATCTAGCTTGTGTCCAAGTTTCATCAAGATCACATCAAACGTCACGGAACTATGCTCTGGACAGTCACAAACAGACAGACAGACAGACACAACGAAAATAGTGGTCACCATTTACATCGATATAACATGTCGATGGACATCGATATAACATGTCGATGGACATCGAAGCAGATACACCAGGAAAAAACATCACAGAACAATCAAAAAGCGTCCATCAATGAAAATATCCGAAAATAAGAGCAGCCTTGTGCTCACTGCAGATGAGCGACCTGAGACAATAGGGACATTGGGAGGTCATGTTATGTACCTACATACAAGCACAGTTATGTTATTGCTTACAATGTGGAAGCATACCCCACTAGTATATATATACATATACGCTTTTGGTAAACTTACCCCAAGGGGAGAGCAGACATGGACATGTAGGTGACCCAAGGATCATTTATTTCATTAGTCTTTGTATAGATAGTCATTGGTCCCTTGTCAAAGGGCTGTTTGGGAGGAATGCGTTGGCTGGGCTGTATTTTTCCAGTGTAATGTCTTCCCCCCTCCCCCTCTGTTACTGTCAATCTTTCTTCCTTTACAGTTTACACCATCGTTCTGTTCAATCCCCCTGTTACGTTCAATCCATCTTCCTTCACACCATCGTTCTGTTCAATCCCTCTGTTATTTTCAGTCATCCCTCCTTTACCCCATCGGCCCATTTCAACGGTCCACCAATAATTATAATCTCCCCTCCATCAAACATCCTTTCAGCAGTCCCTCCTTCACCCCATCAGTCTTACCTCCAATTCTGCGGCCATTCTGTGGTCCCTCGATCGGGCAGAGTTCCTTTCCATGTTCCCTGCATCCGCGGATTGCTTGATGACCCATCGGGTGCTCTCCCATGCATGTTCATGGCACTTGGTGCTCGTCATGGCCTGCGGGCGGGGTATGGTGCTTCTTGCAGGTGTGGTGCAGTGCGGAGCAGTGCAAGTGGGCATTTTGCGTAGTGTGGAGGGGACTAGGGGCTCTCGTCGCAGCTTTGGGCACGGAGAGGGTGGGATGGGGGCTTCATTGAAAGGTTCCTCAGAATGGTGTGGCAATTTCTACAAGTGACGTCGTGCACCCGCCGCTATTGGCTATGGACCAATGGGAAGGGGAGAGGGCTTGTGGAAGGAGAGAAGAGAGCTGATCTGAAGAAGAACCAGAAAGGCAGAAGCACACAGGACAGCCTCGCATGAGCATGGACCAAAAGTGCTCCTGAGTAGACGGCTCAGAAAGCAGAAAGGCTGAGAGAAGCAAAAGGCAGAAAGCAGAAGAGAAGGCAGAAAGCAGACCCAGAAGGCTGAAGAAGCAAAAGCGAACGGGACAAGCTCGCATGAGCAGAAGACTGAAAGACTGAGAAGGCTCGCGAGGGAAGGAACAAAAACGTGTGAGGGGAAAACAAAGGAAGGTTTCACGAGCAGTTGGTGTCGAGCTTCGGTGGAAAAAACGAACACTCCTCCCACGAGCATCATCCTGCCCTCTCGATCCTGTCAGCCACGAAGGACGAGGAGGGTGAACGGCGGCACCTCATCGGCGGGGACCTGATTCGGAAGAAACTGAGGCAGAGGAGGGTGAGTTGCACATCAAGCTCGCATATCTGAGACGCCAGAGAGGATTTGCCTTCTGTGTCTGGGCACCTTAGGGATGTGGCTGAGTGTCCCCATCGTGTTACATCGTCACTGCCCATCTTCCCCATCCATTGTCCTCCACATTCTCCTGTATATTTGTGTGAGGTGAGGGAGAGAAGGGAAAGACTGCTTTCCTATTCTCCATTCATTACGTTTATTTTCAAGTCCTTCTTCTTTTATTCTTTGCCGCTAAGTGAATGATGGCCAATTCTTTTGTTTAAGTAATATTGAAGAAGAAGAATACGTGTTATGATCAAATCTGCTCTTACGTGCCTTTTTGCTTTCTTGCTTATAGATAATTGCTTGTAAATGATTGTTTGCTTGTGTGTTTGAAAATAAATAATTGTTTGATGCTATTTTCAATCCATCTCGGTTGTCTTTTCCTTTATTGGTCTGATGCGGTGCACAAGTAAGGTTAGATGGAAAGTTCTACCCCAATAATTTGCTTTGTTAGCCAGCGCACACTCACTGTAACCCTCGGCAGTAATCCGAGTGTGCAATGAGAGCACGTGACCCCAATTAGCCGGCCGGCCACAGGTAAGGCATCACGCGAAGTAGTGTAACCCAGCCTGGATTGGCTGTGCCAATTGGAGTTCGTAGTTGCCTAGCAACCTGCCGGTGTGTGGAGTTATCTGTACCCGGCGGCCTCAGGGCGTTCCGGAGGGACCCAAGTGCTTCCCCTCGTGGCAAGCATCGAACCCAGATCTGCGATAATATATATATATATATATATCAAGCATTGAAATAGAATATCAATCCATGCCCACCATCCATTAACTGCAAGGATGAAAAACAACAGGATGAACGTGCAGGTGTGGTTTATTCCATAATACCTGAAAAGGTATATATACCTTTGGAGATATTATTTTCCATGATTTATAAGGACATGAGCAGAAATTTTTCAAAAGGAACTTGTCATCTCAGAATAATGAGCCATATGCTCAGATGGGAATATAAAACAGGTCAACCTGTTTGCTAATGTTGTTGTATCCCTAATACAGCATCCTCTGTTTTTATAGGGGCACCCAAAAATCCATCAGAAGTCTTTTATTTCCAAAGTTTGATTATTTTTGAGAGACTTGGTTAAGTTTAAATATATTCACACGTATGAAGTTTGTGAATCTCCTGTTTTCTTGCTTTGTTTGAAAATCCAGCTGCGCTGGACCTCCTCGGATAATATATTTTTAGAGCTCTGATCACAACAAGCGACAGGTTGCTCAAGTATCCCCCACCCCGTCTTCCCCCCCCCCCCCCGTGTCATCGCTGTTTGTAAAACTTGTAGGAGTCAAACTCCCAGCAGCTTGTCAGCCCCCAACTCGAGGCAACCTTGGTAGCGTCCGCCCGACTGTGCCAACAATGGCAGTTGCAGCTGCGCACATTTCCAATCGGGAATTGTAGGGCTTAAAGGAAACGAAACTCAGGCTTGGGAACCCAAGGTCTTCCCGTAGTGTACCGGGCTCCAGGTGAAGATTATAAGGTCCCCCATCTCCTGCTCCATCCTGTTTCTGCCACCGTTGGCATCAAAATGAGCCACTCATTCTGCATTATCCGTGGCCATTAGGCCCATCAAGCTTGCACACTGGTTGCCAACCTATGGCTGTTTGTCCGTGCTCTCTCCTTTTTAAGTACTGAGACTCATGCAAGGAAGAAATTGAAAATTGTAAAAGTGCTTGGTAGGCTTTGACTCGGCCCAGGGTTAAAAACCATCAACCGACCAAACTCTAAGTGGATGCTCTAGCCATTTCACCACCGAATCTGCTGGGATGGAAAATGTAACTTTTACAACAATGCCAGTCAAGATAGACGTACAGAGGCATGGAAAAGAGTAAGAGTGGCAGCCAAGAGAGGCCCAGTGTCTTGTAATAATGGCACAAGACACAGGGCAACTTACATTTTTCCCTTCCTGGATGATCAACTCAACAATGTGGACTCTAGGTTATAACAAAAGGTCATGTTTATTACTTTATTTAAACGTGACATTCATCGAAGCATCAATGATTACATCATGTTGTGCACATTTCATTACATGAATTGTTTAAATGTAGTTTTACAAAGTTGTAGAACCAGGAAGCAGATTTATGCAAGAAAGTCTTCAGATGAGTTCTATAAGGCAACTGAAGATTCCACTGAATGGATATTCCAAACATATATGTGGACACATGGTTAGAAACTCAATTTGCTGCCTGCAGCGCCGATTGAAGTAATAGCACAGTGCTTGCTAATGAATGGTAAAATAAACTATAAATAGTAAATAACAACATAACTAGGTGAAGGTGTAGAATGTTTTGGGATATTTGACTGGTGATTGTGGGGAGTGCAGTGATAATGGGGTGGGGGGTGAGTTCAGGTTCACTGGCCCATAAGCACGCATGATACATACAGTAATAGGTGAGAGTATCATTGTGTGATTAAATGTCTATGCTTGTACAATTACAGGCTCAATACACAGTTTAAAGGATGACAGAGAATTATAATAATAACTATCAGGATTAAACACAAAATGCAGGTTTTCAACATAAATGTTTGCAAATAATATAAGGAATCCAAGACTGGATATGCAACATGAGATTGGGACAGGAAGTCCATGACATGGTCGAAGACAAGTTTATCATTGCTTTCAGTTCCTTCAAAGTCAGACTGCATATCAATATGTTAATAGCATTTATAATCATCAATCGTAAAATCAATTTCAACAACATCTTTCTTGAACGCCGTTTAAAAACTCTTTCGAAAATGATCAGTTATTGTAGAATTTCAGAAGTGCAATCATGGAGGTCATTCCGGGATCCACAGGTCCAGCTGTGGATCCACACCTGTTACAGGCTGGTTGAGTCTGAGTGACTTGCCTCTCCCATGTGAGGGCCATGAGGCACACCATCATTGTTGTAACCAGGATTCAATTTGGCTTTTGTCCGTGAAGAATGGCTACAGCAGCAACCGCATGAGCGTGTTGACGGCTCATTGTACACAGCATATAGGAGTGGGTTGAGACAGCTGTTGCCATATCCAAGACACAGTGCATATGGAAGTCCCCTATGGATGGCTTGCTCAAGGGAGCAATGCGGTGCAATGAGCTGAAGCCAAACAAATGCATCAAGAGCACGGAGAATGTGGTACGGGCCCCAACAGATCACAAAGGCTGCGAGCAGTGCCAGTAGTGTACGGCGGAGCCGGGGAGTCCTTTGAGGAAAACGTCCACTTGATGATGAGAAGTGTGCACTGAGGTGTCGCAAGAGACGGCCATATGAGATGAAGAGCAGCAGCACAGGCATGGCAAAGCCTACAGAAGCCTGGAAAAGTGCAAGAGCAGCAGCCCAGAGAGGCTTGGTACCTGGGGATGCAACACGGGACAGGTCAGAGGCACACACAAAGCTCACTGCTTCGGCATCAGTTGCACTACCACCAGCATCTATGTGCAGGCCTGAGTCATTTCCCTTCTGCAAGTCCAGTTGATTCTCGTGCTGCTTCAACGTGGCCAGAGTGAAAGCTGGAAGTGCCGCTAGCACCGCGCCAGCCCAGACAAGAATGGCAGCAACTATGGGTCCAGCTCGTCCAACCCGAGATCCAGGAGATCGTGGTCCTGGTGGCAGTGCACGGGTCACGGTGATGCATCGCAGCACAGCCAGTGCACCCAAGCTGAATACACCTGCATACATGTTCGCAGTGGCAAGGCCACTGCAGAGTACACACAGTGCTGCCCCAAATGGCCAGCGGTACCCCCTGGCTGCATATGCTGCCCACAAGGGTAGAGACAGCAGGAAGAGCAGATCAGCAGCAGCAAGGCTGGCTAACAGAGCAGCAGGGATGGGCCGAGCTCGGAGCCGCGTGCCAAGTGCACCTTGTAGTACACGGATGTTTGCTGGTAATCCTGCCAAGAATGTGAGAATGTAGGCTAATGGGATAATTACTAGGCTCGGTGGCCAGTCCGAGTAGTCACAATTGCTCTGAGCAGGTGTGTCCAGTATGTCTGGGTCGTAGTTTTCATAGTAGTCGTCATAGTAGTAGATATTTGGTGCAGGGCTTGCACCCAAGTAGTAATCACCATAATCGATTGGAAGGGCAGGAGGAGAGCTGGCAAGGTGGAACATACGGGCCATTCTCGTTAGTTGCTGTTGTGTCGACGCCAACTAAGGCTGTGGCTGTGTGAAGTTTCTTCGAGGCGATATATTTATACAGAAGTGCTGATCTTGTGAAATGGTTTCCCTCCCATTCCTCATCACAGCAGCTGCAGGTGTTACCCGTTTTTGTAAGACCCGTATCCCGTCTCCACTCTGACATCCCGTGCAAGACGTTTTGCCGGATGGGCCCGTGCACGTCATACACCTTCAGTACGAAATGCAAAACCTTTCTGTGCTAGGCCAAGCTCGGCCCTTCAATTGAATTCTTCAACAACTAAAAAATGCAGAATAATATTGCAAAAAGACAACTGTATGGCGTAGTTGCTCAATTGTAAAAATTAACATTCTACATTATTGTTATCAAGGAGATGATCTTAATGGGAAGGTACCCTCCTAGATTGTTTAACTTGTGTTGCCATTTCCATTTCCTTGGTTCCATTCAACAGTTCATTTACTCACCTGAACAATAGGGTTGTACTTGTGCAAAAAACATGATTATGTTCTCTTAGTAAAAAGAGTGGGGAAGGGGGAGTGTGGGGGTTGGGGGGGGGGGGGGGGGGGGGGGGGGGGGGGGTGGTGAGGGGGCTGGTAGGATATCTTCGAGGGTTGCATACTTGCTTTTGATCTGTCTAGCCTGAGTTCGAATCCGAACCCAAGTATAAACTGTCCCAGTGCTGCTTTGCAAGAAGGGCATTGTATCACTGAGTGCGCCGTTCCTCGGATGGACGTTAATCCGGGGGACCTGTCTGCTGAAATTAGTTGGTGGACGTTAAAGACCTCACAGTGTCATTTGATGTAGAGTAGGTGTGTTATAGCCTAACTTTCAGTGAGGTGCTGCAATTATGAAATCCAGTGCTGCTAACATAGACATATTTCATAATGCGCAACAAAGAAAAATGGTAGTGGTTTTGGGGGACAATCATCATATCCGCAGGACTTAGCTGCAAGAGTTCTTCATGGCAGGATCATAATCAGTTGCTTCATTAGGGTGCTTTGAAGTGAGTGGCTCACCTCCTGATCCCTTTAATACCCGTCCACCATCGATAAGGTTCGGGTAAGGAGTAGTGCTGGCAGGATGGCCAAGAGGTATGCACACTCTCCTCTAAACTGTCAAGCCTGGGTTTGAATCCCGACCCAGCTATAAACTGTCATCCCAGTGTTTCACAGATAGGGTGATTCATCAATGTGTGTGCCATCCTTCGGATGGACGTTAAATGGTGTTTCGTCTTGTGGCATTTGTTAGTGGACGTTAAAGATCCCACAGTGTCCTTCATGAAGAGTAGGTGAGCTATCACCGGCACCATGGAAAAATTCTAAATTCCTGCCCTAACCAGCAGAAAGAATTGCATCAGCGGCACAGACAAATGATGCTACCCTGTAGCCTTGTGCTGCATATGAATGAAGAAGAAGGTAAGGAGTGAAGAGCACACTCATCGATCACCTGGATTGAAACAGACTAAAACTCTTCACTTAATCAGCTCACCACCAACTAAGATCAACATCCATTCCTTGTATCACCCATGACTGTGACTAGTGTTCTAGCTATATAATACACTGCAACTGCGCGTTTTCCCCCCCTCCTCCAACCCCCCAGTTCAACACTTCCTCCCAGCCCTACACAATTAGAACCATAATAAAGAACCACAAAGAGTGAGTGTCATTATGCTGAGAACCACATCACCTAAAAATTCTACTTCAACAACTTTCATCAAAGATAGGAATCCTGGGCTTCCCAACTAAGTACCATCATGGGTGAACCATCTAAACAGGAACTGCAATGGTTGAAAAAGAGATACCACCACCATCTTCTCAGGACAACTTGGGATGGAGACTAAATGCATACTAGTGCTACCCACATCCCAGGAACAAAGAAATAAAATGAATTTACCATTGTAATGTTACAGATCACAACGTTATCAATTACACGTGATCGAACATACAATGTCATGACTGCAAAATAAAATATATTAAGAGGAATATAACTCTTCACAATGCTAATGAAGATCTGCAAGTGCTGATACTTTTCTTTGCTTAAAGTAGAATGGAAATGCTCGTTTTAATCGTGAAGTCGAGCGTCGTTCGGCATTGGCGGACAAGTATAACAATGGAGAAAATCAACTGAACATTGAGGGCAGTATGCTAACCACCATGGGAAGCAAGGAGATCAAGATGATGTTTTGGGCACGAGTCTTTGTTGGAGCAAAAACACTTTCGCATTTTCACCCCTTCAACAAAACCCAGCCTCTTATGCTCCGATGAAAGGTTAACCCTCAAAATGTTGGCTTCTCCTTGCTTCCCACAGTGGTTAGCATACTGCTGTCAATGTCATACTTGGATTGATTACAAATCTTGCTTAAAGCATTGATAAAAGTGAAATTAGTACTTGTTTGGAAAGGCAATGAAAAGTGTTGAACAATTAAGCTTTTCTAAATTTTTTCTGTAAGTTAAAAAGACAATACAAACACACTGTTTTGTGAACTTTCACCAAGACTTGGGAATTAATGACTAATACCAACAGACAGTGTACAGACAGAGTTTGTGATGAAATACATCAAGAACTGCATTTTTATTTTTTTTAAATAAAATGCTTTATTAACTCTGTGCTCCATGAAGAGCAAGGCTGGTTGGGTAAAAGGGGGCAAAATTTTGCAAGTGTGTGAGTGACAATGAGACAGATCTTTACAATAAAGGACATCATGAATCATTACCCAAAAGGGCAATGTGCAAACTTCATAAGGATCAACAGAAGTCTTTAAACAGTTGAATTGGATAGAAATCCTCATCAGCAAGGCAAGAAAAGACAGGAAAGAGAAGGCATGAGAGATGGAGGTGGAATAATTTATATCAAACTATATAGGCCAGTTCAATGAGCGACGACGCACCCGAAGGGAGCAGCACTCAATAATAAAATAATTTTGCAAAGGTTTGCATCAACACAAATCTTGGACAACTCTGTCAACTTTAAACCTATTCTGAAGACTTTTTAAGCAAATCAAGTTTAGTAAAATAAAAGGAACATTCATCAGCAATGTATATTTGCCTTTTAGGTCTTGGTACAAGGTCTTATAAGATCATTGCTCGAAAAATAATTCTGGTGAACATAATCTTGGCCTATGTTAGTAAGTATAGTCGAGCTCTGATTTGGAAGAACATTGTAGGAGCCCTTTTTAATAAAAAAGGTTAAAAAAAACCAAAAACCATATTCAGTCATACACAGGTAAGCAGGTCAAAAAGGTTGAGGTGTACATGCTCATATTAACTGCAATCAAATTTAAAATGCTTTCGCAGCTCTGCAGAAAGACAAAATGGTTGATGCAAGACCAATGCAAACCAATCCAGAAGCCATACTTAAAAGTTGGAAAGCACTACAGCATCGCATTATTCAGCCACAAATTATTGTTTTTTTTCTGACAAGCAAAGACAAAAAGTAGGTGAGGGATAAGGGTTGGGGGGAAGGGGGGGGCAGGAGAAATTGAGATCAAAATTGGAAGACAGAATTAGAAGGCTTTTATAAAGATAAACCAAAGCAGAGTCGATAAAGAATCATTCTGTTGATGATTACAAACATAGCAATCATTCATTATATGTAATCAGTGAGTGGTGTTAAATTCAGAAAAGTGGGATAAACATTTATGGACCCCCCCCCTCAAAGTGAACCAATTGATCTTGGGTACAAAAGCATTATTTAAATAAGTGATGTTTAATCAATAGAGGGAAGTTTACATTTGGAGGTATTCACTTCGATGTAACTGAAGTTCACGGCTGTAGGTGTATCATTGGAAAAGTTTTGACTTCAGACGGACTGTGTGGAGTTGGGGAAGAAATACCACTTGTGTGTGTGAGGGTTGGTGAGGAAATACCTTACGGGAACCACTTGTGTTCGGATGAGAAAATGATGAAGAAAAATATTTCGTCTTCCAGTTTATAGTGTAAGCATCTACTACTGGGTCATGTAAGATGGATTGGTTAAGAGTCAAACATGGGAACTTGAGGATGTTAAGGCTGTGGTGTGATTCGAGTTAGAATTGAGATTAAGAGTAGTTCGAGGATTGTTTCAAATCGGGCTTTCGGCCTGGGCTTGAGTCTCACAGATAAAAGTTTCAGGTCGAAACGAAACGATAAGATTTGATATTAGTATCCCTTCACTGTTAGTGACCACACGTAATCTAACCGTTACAAAAGGAAATCGGCGAGCAAACTCCAAATCAAATCCCGGTTACAATGGAAGGCTGTTTCAGTGTCAGTTTTGTCTCATTTTTTTTTATTACTTAATGTACATTTTAATGGCAATTCTCAGATCCCTTTTAGAGATTCTGGACTCTTATGGCATTTTGAGTTCAAACTATTTTCTACACACGGTTTTGATATTCTACAGTATATGTACAAAGGATGACAACTTCACAAAAAAAAAAACATTAGAATCTACCAATCAAATCCACTCTCTGAATGCTCAGGCGATATTCCGCTTGGTTGCTTATCAAGTCGCACAACATTCAATGCCCGTTGTGTCGTACAACACCAAAACCAAATTCGGATCTTTGTTTCTTTCCCTCCTCTAAGCGCTACATGACGTTAAGTGAGTAAAAAAAAAAAAAAACGATGATTACTTATCAAACCGAAATGGGAAGTCTTCAACAGCTCATTGTGTTATTCGTGTATTTCTTTTCAAGAATTCCATTCATACGTCAGTAGAAGTAATGTTTTGCAAACCATCCAAAATGCTGCCTTTTTTGTGTAAAAATACAAACACTCGATTGTGAAAAATATAATAACTCGATTAACGATGATCGATGTGGTTCACATTTACATGAATTAGGACATTGAATTTTCATCGTCAAGTGAACGTGACAAAAGAACGCACAATTATCGGCCAAGCTTTTACATAATGCGCTTGAAATAGACAAAGATGTTGAAGGAAAAGCAACCAAATATAACTATATGCGAACACAAGTACTCGCCTAATAAAGGGCAACGAGCCAAACAAAGCAATAAACAACAAAGCGAAACAACAAAATGTTCCAATTCCATAAACCTGCAATGGTATCGTAACCGACGGTCCGTCTCTTTTCACAGAATCTTGAAAGCACTGGGTAATGACATGTTTTTTTAAAGCATCGAAACAGACATCGGTTTTAAGTTTGTGAAGGTATCCAAAAGCAAATGCAGTTGTAAGTAAAGTGCAACGTTTTTTTCTTTAACTTCCTTTGTTAAAAACAAACAAAGAAAGGCAGGAAAGCAAACAAAGGCGCAACCGTTTGGTTGGTGAAGGTTTTACCACTGATAATGAGAAGACGAAAGAGCCAAAGGTAGTTGTGATT
Source organism: Eptatretus atami (assembly GCA_035128595.1). Taxonomy (NCBI): domain Eukaryota; kingdom Metazoa; phylum Chordata; class Myxini; order Myxiniformes; family Myxinidae; genus Eptatretus; species Eptatretus atami. Next base: position 46,065,610 of record CM068958.1, on the reverse strand, counting down.
TTATGTGTTCACCGAAGAGCTGCATTTCAAGGTGTTTTTCTTTTGTTTAATGAGACAAGCACCCACATCTTTGCTCTTTCATAGTAGACCTTCAGTGCATGGCCCTTGGTACCCAACCACGTTTTTGCATTCTCCCCAAACACCAGATACCGTTCTCATGCATTTCATGTGTGAAGAGTTCCTATAGTATAATGTGTGAAAATTAACTCACACACCAAGCGTAAAAATGGTTCAAAACAACATACCCGACACATTCCCCATCTTGGGTCTTCTTTCTCTCCCATTCCCCAGCCTCAATGAGAAATTCTCTCTTTTCCATCTATGATGTGATGCAATGGATTATTGTTCTTCATGCATTTTGCCTGTCGAGAATAAGGTGGCTCAACCTATGAAGATCTGGATGACTTAATTTGGTAAAGCAAAAGCATAGTGGAAGAATAGAGTGACGAGGAAAGAGGAGCGATGAAAAGAGGATCGTTGCAAGAGGACATGATGTGGAAATGATATTGAAAATAAATGTATAAAAGGATGAATAAGAGAAGTTAGATTATTCCGATGTTATTTTGATGATATTAACCCAGATCATTTTGTTGACATCATTCAAAGTCGGTATATTATTGTACTGTTGTGGTGACACCATTGCTTTTCTTTGTAATCCTTTTACAAATAGTATCCCATTGTTGTTTTGGGTCCATTGCTGTTGTCTTCTTTTGGCATGTTGTTTTAAGTCACATAGATGTTGAGCTGTTTCGGCTCAGTTTCCAAAGTGGTCAAAGTTTCCCAGGTACTCCAGTGCCGCTCGATAACAAAACTCGTACTGTTCCTGTAACAGGAATGTAGAAGATTAATAATGTAATAAAAAGACAATGACAGCAATAAATATAACAAGCAACAAATTGCACCTTTTTAGATCAGGTTGTCCATCCAGTGGAACAAAAAAAATTGTGCACCAAACATGCTCGGCCCATTATAAGCAAAAAAGAATGCTGAGGCCCCTCAATATCCCCTCTCTGGAGGAAGCTTGTCTTATAATGCTGTATCAAATTCCCTCCTTATACTATCCCCAGGTTGGACAATGATGACAACAGGTTGTGGGGTTTGCAAAAATAAATATCATGAAATTAACCACAATGTGAAGACTTTAGCCGGGTTGTGTGTCCAAGTAGCTTCGATTTACAACTGTATCAGGTGAAATATTTTAATGAGTTGCTGCCCTGCAGGGTGGGACAACTCGAACGTTGGTGCGACCCATAGGCAGCGAATGAATGGGACCAGTCATGTGTTGGGCAGGCGATCCTAGTGGGGGTAGATATAGTGTCGGCGCATGCTCATGGTAGTTGGAGCTGAAACGAGTAGAAGTTGGATGACAGTCGAGTTGGACCTTTTAGAGATAATATCTCTTTCTCTTTCTCCTTCTCTCTCTTTTCTTCATCACCTTGCAGGAGGAAGACCAGTTACAGAGACAGAGGACACAATGTCCTTGTCGTCATTCTCCCATCTCGAGCCGCACTTCGCCCTGTGCCATGCCAGCCTGCTTACCCATCACCAATCTACAGCAACACCAGCTCATGCCTGCCTTAAATATTCAGCTGAGATCCCCCCCCTTTTTGCATGGTTTGAATCAGGTATTTTGGCACCATAGCAGGGAATAGTTATTTTGTGTACACGTTTGTGTGCTTCCCCTTCCATCCCTATCTGTGTTTGTTGACCGCCAGATCTGTTCTGTTATTTTTTGATCGTCCTGGCCTTCTTTTTCCCCTGTATATATTTTACAATAAACCATTTATTTGCAAAGAAACATTTTCCATCTTCCAGCCTTCCCACGTGTGAACAAAGTGCCAGTCTCGGCTTTGTGTGAACGATCCTTGAAGGATCCTATGAGTTCATTCTGAAGGCAGTACAGTGTGACTTTAAACATCGTTTCGGTAATTCATGGGGGTCAAAGACCTTCGACGTGATGGTTGACATTGGTCATTTTTAACTATAAAATTACATGTATACTACTCCTTCAATTAAATGCATAATTGCTCACTCTAATGAGATACCCAGTACGTAATTAACCAGTTACATCAAGGAATCAATGCATTAATTGGAATTTAAGTCAATGTCATTGTTGTTGTAGTGTAATTAACCTGAGTTTGGACCATCCCCTGCCGTTGCAGACGAAGCATCTTGACAGTTAGGAAAACATCAAGCACACCTTCACTCCTCATGCGCTCCAAAAGCACACTAATGGTAACGAATACACCGCTACGACCAGCTCCAGCACTGCAAAACCAGAACACCCCCACAAATCCATCATCACCTTGTTAGCAACAACCAGATGCAACACTCCCACTTTAAAAATACAATCAATAGATACAGTAACATGAAATCCTGATCAACACAAGCGCTAAACAAGCATAACAGACTACTTGACTAAGACTTCACTATCGATATACAGTCGAGACCCACTAAGAGGAACAGACTTCCACACAAATTGTTTTGGATGCAAAACCTTGGCTCATGGAAGAGTGAAGTGGCGGAAGAGTGAAGCGGCAGAAGGTAAAAAGGCAATGTGTTGACCGTGTAGTAACAGGTACATTGTGGTAGGTACCTTGCAACAGGTATCTTGCAATAAGGTACCTTACCTTCTTGCAACAGGTACCTTGCAAGAAGCAGGAGAATGAGCAAACTTGAAAAGTTGAGAGAGCTGAGAGTTGGGTTTTTTTCAATAAAGGAACTGAACAAAGAAGGGGAGTAAACATAGTAACCCAAAAGAAAAACGTTGGGTTTGGTGAGTTAACCTACAAGAAGAGGGTTGGATTGGGATACCGGGCGCAGTGGCGTGCGCCTGTAATCCAGCTACTCGGAGGCTTGGGTTGGAGGATCGCTTGAGGACGGGTGCTCTGCGCTGGGCCGTGCTATGAGAGGGTGTAGGGCAGCCCAGAATATGGCAAACCCAATCCTTATTCCCTGTGTCATAAGAGGCGACCAGGGTTGCGCAGGAAGGCCATCCGGCATAAAACCTATGCCAAATCAGTATGCGGATCATAACAGATGATCCGCTGTGGCGACCCTAACGGGAGCAGCCGACAGAAGAACAACAAGAGGGTTGGATTGGGGGATTGGATTAGGGGGTTAATGAGGGAAAAAAATATTGCAGGTATGGATGGAGGATGACATGACAAGGTGATGAACTGTCAATTTGAAGCTTTGGAGAGGAGAATGTGATTGAACAGCTGCAGGAAGGTAGTCCCACAAACGGGGGGGGGGGGTGGGGTTAGGGGGTGTGGGAAAGAGGTACAAGAGAGTGTTTTGGTTTGGTAAGTCTGGATTTAAGAGTTTAACTGGAAGTTTACTGGAAGAACATGCATATCTGCAGGAGCTGGAAAGGTCAGAGGACTGAGGGAGCAGTGGAAGCTACAGATAAAGAAGGGGCAATAAAGAACAAAAAAAAAGAAAAATTTTCTTGTGATAATAGTTTCATAAACAAACACAGTTTTTTTTTTTTATTTTTTACTATTTTGGTGAAATTTGTCTGAAAGAGCATTCGTCATCACGAGACGAGGCAACTACCCATGTAACCAGCAACTGGCAATGAGCACACAATGTGTAGAAACAAGCAGAGAGAGACAGACATAAAGAATAAAGTTCACCTGCAATGCACTGTGATAGGCCCATCCTGCCCAAACTGGTCTTTCGTTTTATGCACCTGACCAAGGAACTCAAGGAAGGGCTCAGCCATACGTGGTACACCCTGTTCTGGCCAGTCGCTGAACTGGAACTGTCTCACCGTCCGTGATTGGCCATCCTGGAAAGGGAGGGGGAAGGAGATGTGTCAGGCAAAAGAATAATGATTTGCTGAAGCATGCTGCATAAAAAATTCTCTCAATTACTTGCTGCATTATTTTACACAAATAAAGACAAAAAGAAAAACAACAAAATCTTAATAATATTCACAATCACAAAGATTAACATTTTCAAGAACTTAGATCTTTTAAATTATATTTATTTTTCCTTAGAGGGATTCTTGGCTGCTGTATGTTTTCCTCGACGGTATTTTAGGGATATTAGCCCAAGATACCCTGATGGCATTAATGGTAAACCACAATGTGTGCACATGGCAACACATGTAGACCAGACCAAGAAGAGCAGGCCGATTACCCCCTCCATCCATCCATCCATCCATTGGGACCATACTCTGTGCAAAGCGTTTGTGCTGCCGAAGCAGTCTCCTTGGCTATTGGGTTCAATCCTGGACGTGTCGCCACTCCGACACAGGATACCAGTAAGCTGGCACTCATTTTGCCGACCTCGGAAGGATGACAAGCAGAGTCAACCCCACCTGGTATTAATTCATCAGCCGAGTGGGAATTGAACTCAGGATCTTGGATCCTAAGTACACCACCCTAACAATGAAGCCAACACCAGGCATACCCCCTCCGTGAACGTAAACAATGAAGCAGCTGGATCTTTTACTGCCATTCTGATAGTGACAGAGTAATTCTCTTAAGAATACCTCCGTTTCCAGAAGCTTACAATATATATTCTTAAGCTGCCTTGCTGCTGACAATTGCATTTTAACCCACAACCCCTGTGATACCAATTTCATATCTTCACCACAAGCCAACACTGTCTGTACCTGTGTAGTTCTATAAATAACCCAATCAGCTAAACTATTTCAGAATCTAAACTGTTGTCATAAACCTATTATTTGCTTAAGTATTGCAGCGTCAATGGCTCAACTGACATCAAGCTCATCGCAGTGGGAGGTTAAAATCTCACGATATTCCAGATGGCTTAACTCCGGTGGAGACGTTCCAAATGAATGGCAGATTTGCGCGTGCAGAACGGAGGAGAGACACGAGAACCTTTGCTCTTTTAAAACAAACCGGTCTATTCCTGAACCCAAACAAAAAGAACCAGGGATGGTGATTGCAAGGAGACGACGGCGGGTTGGGATGAGAAGGAACGAAATTAATAAATAATTATATACAGTGCCAATATAAAGTCTACACCCACTTTGAAAATTTTCACATTTTGTTGCCTTACAGCCTGGAATTAAATTGCATGAAATCAGACATTTTCGACCTTTATTTACACATCGTAACCCACAACTTCCAAAAGAAAAACAAATTCGATAAATTTCAGAAAATTAATTAAAAATATAAAACTAGAGTATCTTGGTTTGATAAGTGTCCACCCACCTGAGTTAATACTTGGTGGAAGCACCTTTGACAGCAATTACAGCTGTGAGTCTGTTGGGATAGATCTCTACCAACTTTGCACACCTTGATTGGGCAATATTTGCCCATTTTTCTCTGCAAAACTGTTCAAGCTCAGTCAAGTTGCGTGGGGAGCGTTGATGGACAGCAATCTTAAAGTCATGCCACAGATTTTCGATTCGATTTTGGTCGGGGCTCTGACTGGGCCACTCAAGGACATTTATCTTTTTGTTCCATAGTGTAGCTTTGGCTGTGTGCTATGGGTCATTGTCATGCTGAAAGGTGAACTTCCGTCCCAATTTCAGCTTTCTTACAGAGGGCAGCAAGTTTTCCTCTTGGACGTTTCTGTAATTTGCTCCATCCATTTTCCCTACTATCCTGACAAGTGCCCCAGACCCTGCTGATGAGAAACATCCCATAACATAATGCTGCCACCACTATGCTTCACAGTAGGGATGGTGTTCTTTGGGTGATGTGTTGGGTTTGTGGCAAATGTAATGTTTTATAATTTGGCCCAAAAGTTCCATCTTGGTTTCATTAGACCACAAAACTTTTTGCCACATGGCTTCAGAATCTCTGGAGTGGTTTTTGCATCCCTCAAACCGGACTCAAGGTGGGATTTTTTGAGTAATGGCTTCCTTCCTTCCTTCCACCCTACCATACAGGCCAGACTTGTGGAGTGCTTGTAATATTGTTGTCACATGCACACAGTGACCAGTCTTTTCCATAAAAGCATGTAGCTCTTTCAAAGTTGCCATTGGCCCCTTGGTGGCCTCTCTGATCAGTCTCCTCTTTGCTTGGTCATCCAGTTTGGAAGGATGGCCTGATCTAGGCAGGGTCTTGGTGGTACCATACCCCTTTCACTTCTAAATGATTGTCTTGATTGTGCTCCAAGGGATATTCAAGACCTTTGAAATATTTTTATACCCATCCTCTGATCTGTGCCTTTCCACAACTTTACCCCCGAGGTCTTTCGAAAGCTCCTTGGTGCTCATGGTTGAGTCATTTCTGTGAAATGCCTTACCCAGCAGAGGAAACCTACAAGAACAGCTGATTTTATTCTGAAATAACCAGAATCACACAATATTCAACACAGGTGGAGGTCAATTAACTTGGTGTGTGAGTTTGAAGGTGATTGGTTACACCTGAGCTCGTTTACAATTGCTATTATAAGGGTGGTGGACACTTATCCAATCAAGATATTCTAGTTTTGTATTTTTTCTTAATTTGCTGAAATTTGTAGAATTTGTTTTTCACTTGGAAGTTGTGGGTTATGATGTGTAAATAAAGGTGGAAAAAGGCTGAATTAATGCAATTTAATTCCAAGCTATAAGGCAACAAAAGTTGAAAAATTTGAAAGGGGGTATAGACTTTTTATAGGCACTGTACAACGTGAATAAAACAAATCTAAAGAACTAAAGCGCCTCACTCCGGACTCAATCTCAGATGGGAAAGGGACAAAACTGGGGGACTCAGCTCTGGTGGTAGTGGCGGAAGGGTGGGCATGGAGCAGCCACGAGCAGGCGATGAGGAGGGACGATGAGGAGACGAAGACACACGGGCAGGATGATGAATGGGGCCAAGCAGGAACGACGAAAAGGCGGGCAGACAGGACGAACAAGCACAGGGCAAAACAGGCAGGCAGTACGACCTCCTTCGCACTCTCTCAGAACTTCACGGTCCTCTTTCTCCTCAAAGTTGGTTCTTCTCAAACTCCACGAACCTCTCAGACTCGTAAGATCTCCTCACACACCCAACTGCCCCATTTGGCTCCTCCCTCCTCTCCCGGGCAATGCTCCGCCCCTGGAAGGTGATCAGAGCCACACCCCTTGGGAGACATCTACAGCTCCACCCCTCCCTTGCTCTTGCAAGTCTCCTGACACCCCCAGTTGAGGTTTACATTGAGGTTCATACACACAATTTCCTTAACCATAATCCCTAACTAATTATTACCATGCACCACCCCTTGTATGGTGCAGATACAAACAAGACATCCTTAAGCTGATGTGTCCCTACTTATTACATCGAGATGGGCTAACTACTCGTACACTGACCATGCTATTCTATACATTTATATCAGGTCTATGGGAATATCTAACCTCCCCCCAAACGTAACAGTATTCATATTTTTTTCCCCCCACTATTCAGTTTAGTTTCTCAAGCTTCTGGGCCTCACTACCAGTCACAACCTCTCCTGGGCAGACTCTGCATGAAATTTTGTTTTCAATGCAAACTGAGCATCTTCTGTTGTACAATGTCCTTCCTTGCTAAATCTGAATTTCTCACAACCAACAAGGTCTTTGTCCATAGTTCAGTGGGGCAGTGCTCTTCCTGATCAGCCAGTGCCATTTGTTTTTTTTTCATATCTCTATATCTCCATCTCTCTGTGTCTCTATATCTCTGTGTGTCTGTCTCTTGGATGTTGTGGTGTCCAAAGCTCTAAACATCATTGGAATTTCCAACAAAGGAGATGAAGCACAATGCCTACTGCTTTCCCATCACAGAAAGATTGGTTGCCTTTTTGTTTTCTTGTTTTTTTTCATGTCTATTCTGCTCTTATTCCCTCTTTTCTTTCTGAATTTATCCAGTTACCCAATAATGCACGCATTCTTCCAACAACCCCTTCTTTATTAAACTCCAAAAATACAGATGTACCTTCACTCCTCTGTTCTATTTTTCCTGCTTGTGAAACCACATTCCTGAGGCGGTTTCAAGGTGGCAGTGCACCACCATCTCATGCTTCATCTCTTTTCTATCCCCATTAACCCTCCCATATCCAAGCTCGCTTACTCACATATTCCTCCTTTCTCCTTTCGTTCTTCATTCATTGCCTTGCTTGTTACATTCACCTGTTCCACTGTCTGCATGTTGCCTTTCTTTCCTCATTCATGTTATGCTAGGAAGGGGACCCAGTGTTGCCTGGTCTAATTTTTGTGGGGGCCTAAAACACTTCCCTACACCCACTAAGGACTGCGGTCCCTATATACTACCCTACATCCATAAGAGAGCCATGAAAAAAAAGAACCCCCATAAATCCAACTTTTTTTTTTCAAAATTGGCAAAAAAATCTTCTTTTTTGTCTAAAACACTCCTCAACACTCATTGATAAACCTCTGAGACTTTGACAAAGATCCGTTCAGCCAACCCTGAGAAAAATGGCGACACACACACACACACACACACACACACACACACACACACGCGTACACACCTCTTATAGTATGAATTACCTGTTCTTCCATGAGCCTTGACTTTGTATACAGAAAAATAAACAAAGCAAATTTGGCCAGGGTTCCAGAAATAGCTCGCTGACTCTTTGAGAATGACACAGTGGGATATTTAAGGTTCACCAAACTGAGCAGACGGGACGCCCAGTTTAACATCCATCCGAGGGACGGCACCCACATTATGTCTCACCCTGCCTGCGAGACACCAGGATGACAGTTTGTAGCTGGGCAGAGTTTCAAACCCAGGAGAATGTGCATACCTCTCAGCCATCCTGCCAGCTTGTGCCAACTGAATTTTCCACCTGAATGACTTAGTGGTTTGAAGACCCATTAACAATGTGCAAACAACTTTTTTTCAGGTATTAAAAACGAGTCATTGGAATTGGAAACCACTTAGTTGGATATAACCAATTATCTACCTGTCTGCTGACACAGTACCTTTATTGAAAAAAAAAAAAAACACTTGCATAATTTTGGAACAGCAGTTCTGATTCCTCTTTCTGGGCTGGAAACCTCTGATGGTCAATTTTCCAGGTTGTGCAGCAACTTTCTGCCCCTGGTCATGCACTAAGCTCACTAAGAACCTCAACAAGGTGGCTGCATTGCTCACCCACAGGTACAGTTGGGGCCGGGATTTGTCATTTGTCCAGGGTGTCAGCGATAGCTCATCTACTTTTTGTTGAAAGACACTGTGGGATCTTTAATGTTCACCAGATAATATATTGGCATTCAATGATGTAACCAATGTCCTGCATGCGAACCACCAGCGTGATAGTTTATCATCGCTTGAAGAAATGAACCGAGACTGGATGGCTCAAAGGCGAGTACGGCACATCTACATCATCCTGCCTGCCCTTTAACGGAAACTAGAAAATGGGGATTGCCCGAACGAACACTGCGAGTACAGTTTTAAATCTCAAGCAATACATTATGTTGTCCAATTAGTCGGCATTCCTTTCATTGGGGTATCTTGTGAAGCGGTAGACACCAGAGCAGTGTAATCTAGATTCGAAGGGATTATCATTGTCGCACACCTACTCTCACAATCATCAGCATCAAGTTACATTTGGACATTATACACCAAAGCAGATCAGCTCGGCCTCAACGTACCCTTGCATCTGTCACCTTGAATTCTCTCAGGATGTACTGTGGCATGTTGTACTCAGCAATGGGGCTAACCACCAGGAAATGGTAACGTGCCGCACGCTCTGCTGGCCAGTACCTGTGGCACTTTTCCTGCACGCACGCAATGGGGGAGTTTGCAGGGTTATCAGCTGAGCAACGTTTTCCTTTGGGGATTTCGACCCATTGTGCTCAGTGACTCTAGGGAGCCTTGGTCCACAAAAACAAACAGCTGTTGCACCCACTAACAATGTCGTTTTTCATGGGTTGCCTGTGCAAGAACATGTGCACATGCAATAAATTATATATTACAATATATTAACGATTGTGACTCACGAGGCAATTTTAAATATTCCTTTAGAGATTGGTTTCTTAGTAGACAGTAAATTATATTACAGTAGAACACCCTTCTTAATATGATTATAAAATATAAAATTTACACTTTTACTTTTTGTAATGTCCTTCTCATGTTTCGTTAATAATTATTAGTGTTTCATGAGCAACCTAAAACAATTAATAGTGATTGATGTAAGAAATGGAAGATTTGTGATCTCCATTCCTGATATAAATCAAAACCGGTCACACACAGTCATTCCCTTGCTCTGGAATGATGGCCGACCTTCAATACAATCACTGCACGTCATGTGTATGAGTGGTATACTTATGTTAACGATTGTATGTTCATACACGGGCCATTCAAAACGAAATTGATAACAAAGAAACTAATGAGAGTCCAGAAGACAACATACAAGAATAATGAGGTGAATATATAAATAAAATACTTTAAATTTTTTTTAAAAAACGAATTCTACTAATTTGAGCATGGACTACGACAACTACTACTGCCCAAAATGTCAGCTTCTCCTTGCTTCCCATGGTAGTTTGCATACCTCGATCAACGTTCTGTTGATTCCATCGATTGTTATACCTGTCTGCAGATGCTGATCGACAATTGCCTTCACCAGCAAGACCAGTTCTTCATTCTTACACAATGAACATCCACTGATTGTGTGCGTGCGTGCGTGCGTGCGTGCGTGTGTGAAAGGGATGCAATGCTTCATTGCCTGTCCACCTGAATATTTATGTCGGGCCTATCAACTACACATATCACTTCTGACCGTTCATCTATTTTCACAGATCTTCCATTATATTGATGTTTCTTTCTATCACTGCCAATGTGGGTTTTGTAGTTTTGTAGCCCTAGTATTCATAATTCCCTTTGGCTTTTTAATGGCTTTTCACAATTTCATGATACAGCCTCAAAGGCAGAAATTATTGTATGAGTAGACATTTTGCCTTCTGGATGTAGTATGTGTATTGCTTTGACAAGCCTCTAGCCTAGAAAGGTCATGCATTGGGAAAGTTAAACGACAGGAAATGTCAGGTGGTAAGGGATGAGTAAGAATAATGGAAATAGGGATTACATAATGCAAGGGGCAGTGTTAGAGCATGTCATACAAGAGAAGCATTCTGGGGTTGGTAAAATATGTAGGGAGGAAGAAGACAGCACAGTGTCAGGCAGCTATAGGTAAGGCTCATGGGGTTTTAGTTTGTACTAGATGACCCGTGAACCCGTTGGGTTCCTGTTGTGACAGCGGTTGATGAAAAAAATCATTTCAAGAAAAGAAAAAAAAAGATAGCTCCAGCGAACTATACCACTGAGGTTGTTTGCATTGATCAAATATTCCCGAAGAGTACTTGAGTGAATTGGAAATTGATTTTTTAATAATTTTTTTTTTGCCTGATTTGAACGAAACTTGATACTGCACACCGCAGGTGAATGATGAGTCAGGTGGGCCGAAAATTTTTGCGCTATCATGTACCGTTTTGGCTGTATTTCGGGAACATACATACATACACACATACATACATACAAGATGAAAGTTTCAGTAATATATAGATTGACACAGGGGGACAGGGATAAGTTATAAATCTAAAGGGGTAGAGTTAACACTTTGCAGGAATACAGTGAGGCCTCATCTATGCTGTGTTTCTTTGGAAGGACATATCTGCCATATGGATGGTTCAGCCGCCACTCTAGTTCATGCTCTCACAAGGTCGTGCTTGGAACGCACTGTCAGCAAGCTCACCTGCTTCTTTGCTAAAACATTTAAAACTCATTCATAAAATGGCTGCCAGCCTCCTAGTTCATGCTCATATGTTTGATTACATCCCTCCGATCCTCAAAACACTTCGCTGGCTCCGATTACACAAATGTATAACTTTAAAATATCGCTGGTAACCTTAAAACCCAAACACAAATGGGTTCCTCCTACATTTTCGACCTAATCACACCTTAAACTCCTGGAAGAAAGCTACAATCAAATACTAGGAATCTCCAGGTAGATGATGACACGCTTTGCTGATGACTCCACCCTCTGCCGTACCATCTGTCATCCCTCAGACCGGCAACCAGCAGCCTCTTCACTCTCTGCAGATCTGGATAAAATCACAAACTGGTCCAACACGTGGAACATGTCTTTCAATCCTGACAAATCTCACACTCTCACTATGTCTCTGCGAAAGGACTACCTAGAACCCCCCCCCCCCATATATTTTCAAAACAATCCTCTTGAAGAAGTCCTTTCATTCAAGCTTCTGGGTCTCACTACCTGCCATGATCTTTCCTGGGAAAGCCACATTTTCAAGCTGGCCTCCAAAGCAAGTCACCGATTGGGAATCCTCCATCATGCAAAGTCCTTCCTTGGCACACCTGAGCTCCTTACCACATACATAGTTTTTGTCCCCAGCCTGATGGAGCACTGCTCTCCCCTCTGGGCTGGTGCTCCCACCTCTCACCTTTCTCAGCTTCATTCTGTGGAAACCAAGGCATTTAGGTTCATTGGTATCTTCCACGGTGAGGCGGAGTCTTTCGGTTTCTCACTCTCTCACCACAGGCAGGTCAGTGGTCTTTCCATCTTCTACTGTCTCCTCTTTGGCCTGCCTCCCCTGCTCTATCTGAGACATGTCCCCTCATATTTCCGCAGGGCACTCAAGGTCCGCCAGCAACCCCCTTCTGGTAAAACTCCCAACATCACAAATCACTTCTCACCTTCACTCTTTCATTCCTCTTTTTTCCTGCCTTTGGAACAAATTCCCACACTCTCTTCAATCCCACTCTTCCCTCCAGGTCTTCAAAATAGCTGTTCACTACCATCTCTTATCATCCCTATCCAAATCCTCGATCTTTTCTATCCCCTTTTCTTTTCCATTTTTAAATTATAGTTTAGAAATCTCTTTTAAAATCCTATATTTTTAAAGTTGCTTTTCCTGAATTTAAACTTTTCTCACCTCTTCTTCCTTTGCGAAGAGCTTTGCAATTTTGTTTCTAAATGAGAGGCACCATATGATAAAGTGATTGAGTGATTGATTGATTGATATTTTCTGTAGATAATTACTAGAGAGATATATTCACTAATTTTCAATCTCTTTATTTTTTTCTTTTGTTGTGTTTTATTGTTTTGACTCACCCTGCCCATCTCTCTTAGTTTGGTCAGCATAACGATTATGGGCGAGTTTTGTTCCCACACCAGGCGCCAGAAATCTTCCGTTGTTCCAGCAAGAGGGCCCTGAGTGACGATGTATGCTCGCCGATGCCTGCATATGAGAGAGACATATGTTAGGGAAGTGGAAGAGAACACCAAAGGGAATGGGGCAGAAAAGTAATGGTAAGGCAGATTAGATTTCAAACGAGATTTCAAATCACATGGTAGAAATAGGCAACAGGTTCAGATGACTTTAGCACTGGTACCTGTAACCATCGACCAGACTGGCATTGATGTAGTCTGTGGAGTGTTGGACACGTACATGCTGCAGACGAACCCGGTTGTGCTCGTATGGCAGCACGGCGCCCGGACGGTTCTTTTGCGCATTGCAGGGCAGTGCGAGCACGACTGGTGGGCATGAAGTAGAGCACTCCACTCCTAAACGCTGCATTGTGAAATTGTGCACGATGATAAAAAAATTGGTTATGTTAGCATTCATAAAAGAACAAGAAGATAAGGTGAAATTGACAAGATAATTGAATAACTGAAAGAAAGTTTGGCCAGAATTCTTTGCAGGACTATGGCTGTGATTACTCAATGGTCCTTTACACCAATATTATTGATGGAAATATGGTTGTACATGAATTGTTACTTGAGGAAGAGAACAAGGAAAGGCTTTATGACAGAATGAGTTGGAAACCTCGATCTGAAGGGGAAGATGAGAGAGCAGGAGGAGCACGACCAGAATAGAGCCGGGCAAGACCAGAGTAGAGCCGGTAACAAAACTGCAAGGCCAACAACCTGCCTACGGTGAACAGGAAGAGCCTCAACTTCCTTCTGTGAGATTCCAATGAAATGAAGGGCCTTCAATTCCAGGGCCTTAAGGCAAGTGAGTGGGAAGCAGCAACACTTGAACAGTCGGGAGCCATATTCCATTACACTCTGGGATGGAGTATCATGTAATATGGTTCTCCACTGTGGACTAATTACTATAATTAGTAATAAATTGATGGATTCATAACATATAAATTTTAATTTTAAAAATCGACAGCGAGGTCTGCATGGTTTTCATACAAATCCTTCGTATCACTCCATCCTCCATGATTAATTCCACATCCATTACAAATATTTCTCATGAGATCTGATCATTAATTATCATCAGATTTCGATCTCATCTCATCTCATGAGATATCAGATTTTTTTTCCATAACGAGTGAATTCGCATGGAGCTATAAATAAAATGATCATCAGAATGACCGATTTGAATTTCCATTGGCAGTTTATGGTGAACTTTCTCCTGAGCCACTGTTAATATTTTCTGAACAGTATACAACCCTCCAAACAAACACCTGTAACAGGTGCGCCCTCTCGTGGACAACGTAATGCCACAGCCCTCCGCAGTGAAGCTTCAATGCATTCCCAGCATCTCTCATTCACAGACGTACTTATCTCATGTCTCATCATATAATTTTGCTGTTCTATGGCCACAGCGCAATTACAGCAAAGAGTGCAGTTGTTCGGAGTTCAAAAGATGCACATGAGTGGTGTTTATCTCAAGTGTAACTCTGTAGTCCCCTGCTGGGCAAGGCGAGAATGGGAGGGGGACAGAGGGGGTAGTTCATGGAGCCAATCACCCAAATAAATGATTCAAGGTGGAACAGGCCCCTGATTATTGAAAATGTTGTTAGAAGCCCCTGCTAATTGAGAGCATTACTCTCAATCTTGATCGACAACTAGAGATTGCAACTACTTCTTTCGGGGGTATTTAGGGCTCTTATATACACCCATCAGTTGTTCCCAAGAGTCTCCAGTTGTTCAAGAAAAGTCGAGGCCTTCCTGAACTGTTAAGATTGAGAAATGAAACCTCTAAAAGGGCGAGTGACCTTTATATTCCAACTACAGTGTCTCAAACTATGACTGGCTGTCAAGGCCGGTGCAGCCATGAGGGAAACTAGGTGGTTGCCTTGAGCAGCAAGATTTTTGGAGGAGCAAAAATGAATGAAGGAACGATTCATGAGCTTACACAAGTAAGCAAGCAGACTGTCTGTGTTTTTCGTTCAATATGAACTGTGACATTAATGGCCAGCTCAGCAAGCCAGGTGAAACTGCCACCCAGGGACACCTGAAGTACACTGTTCGTATGAAGCACAAGGCTGTGGAGAGGCATCATTGCTGAGGGCATGGCTGTGTTGCTGATACAATGCTCTCTGCTGGTTCGGGCAGGAATTTAGCCATGGTGCCGGCGATAGCTCGCCTATTCTTTGAGATTCTCGTTGAACTTCCATCTGAGGGACGGCACACACATTGATGAATCACCCTGCCTGTGAAACACAGGGATGACAGTTTATAAATAAACGGGATAAACCCAAGATAGACAGCTTGTGCATACCTCTCAGTCTTGGCCATCCTGTCAGCCCCTGTGTTGAAGTAAGAACCATAAACGCCACCTGAAAACTACTGGCAAAGGTAGCCGGGGGAGAACCAATGGCACAGGATCCCAAGGTAAAAATATACCCATCAGAGATGGGGAATCCCCCACCATTGAAAAATAATTGAAATCAGATAAGCGGTTTGCCATTTATTCAAAAAACATTTTTTTCAAGATGGCCACCCCAGTCGGCCATCTTGGATCGGCCATGCCCAAAATCAATAGGGTTCTTCCTTTTCAGTGGCACATGTGTGACCCAAATTTCAAATCGATATGGCGAACAGTTTATGAGTTATCGCACTCACAGCTATAAATGTTGACGCCCGGACGACGGACGACCGGGTGACAACAATATCCCCCTTCCGCCACGTGGCGGGGGATAAAAAACGAAAGGGGCAGAGTAGAGAGAGAGGAGAGAGAGAGAGAGAGAGAGAGAGAGAGAGAGAAGAGAGAGAGAAGAGAGAGAGAGAGAGAGAGAGAGAGAGAGAGAGAGAGAGAGAGAGAGAGAGAGAGAGAGAGAGAGAGGAGAGAGAGAGAGAGAGAGAGAGAGAGAGAGAGAGAGAAGAGAGACAGAGAGACGAGAGACAGAGAGACAGAGAGAACAGAGAGACAGAGAGACAGAGAGACAGAGAGACAGAGAGACAGAGAGAACAGAGAGACAGAAGAGACAGAGAGACAGAGAGACAGAGAGACAGAGAGACAGAGAGAAGACAGAGAGACAGAGAGACAGAGAGACAGAGAGACAGAGAGAGCAGAGAGACAAGAGAGAGAGCAGAGACAGAGAGAGAGAGAGAGAGAGAGAGCTCAGCAGTCGGCACGTTACCACATGTAATGTCCCCTCCACATGCAGGTGTTTGTTGAGGACGTCGAGTGAATTGCGAGCCATTGCAAGACGAGGTCCAAAGTTGGCACGAGCACAAGAGGTTTGGAACTTTGTTTGTAATAATAAATTCACAGGTAATGTCACCTACACATTTATTATTCTCGGCATCATCCTCACCCTCCCTCCCTGTTTTTGTATATAATGATGAGTGAAGCCTTTCCAAACTAAAGTTTATCAAAACATTCATTCGTTCCTCAATGATGCAACAAAGACGTGTTGGGCTATCCACCTTATCAACAGGACATGAAATAGCACAAACATTCACCCGAAGGAGCTAGTTGTTTATACATTTGGTAAACTCAAAGCACGGAAGGTGAAATTCTAAACTCTAATGATCAACTTTGTTTCAGGAACACACAGTATGACATCACGTGATCCATATTACACATTATAAAGTGAATTTCTTCATGTACACATCCTGTGAAAAGTGTACAACAATGACAATATTCAATCAGCATCAGATTCGTGTTTTTCATGAAAAATAAATCTGTAATTATAAATGAAGAAGTTTTATTCATACTAATGCACAATATGCATTTTGAAAAGTTAATTGGGGGGGGGGGGCGTAGAGCTGAAGGTTCGCCAAGGGTCATTCATACCCTTGCACCGGCCCTGTTGGCCGTTCCATGAAAGCATATATAATCCTGCTTTGTTATTTCCCATAAAATCTTTCCAAAATCCCCAAAATTCCAAATTGGCTCCAATATACTAAAATTATTTGACGTGCCTCATGCTCAGATATGATTGCATACATAAGCTGCATATGAAAGAAATCCATGAGGTCATTTTCGAGTGGAGACTCCAGAAGGACAGACAAACAGACGGACAACACCCAAAGTAAAAGCCCCCAAACAGGCTGATGCCAAATTGGGGGCAAAAACACAAGATGGTAAATTTCATTCTGTAAGGAACTTTTTTAACGATATATTACCTCTGCCACCAAAGGTGAAGGAGGTTATATTTTCACCCCTCTCTCTCTATTTGTTACTTGCAAAATCGAAAATTTTTCAAGGACATTGATCAGTTGATCTTGTTACTGTCTCTCTCTGTCTCTGTCTGTTTATTGCCTACAGGTCACAATTTTAAAGCGATCTTCACGAAACTTCACCACATGGTAGAGTTTGTCATAAGGAAGAGGTGTATTGCTTTTGAGGTCAAAAGGTCAAAAAGTCAACATAGGCCCAAGGTCAACAACTTAGGTGGTATTTCAAAAATCCTCAATTTTCATCTGATAGACTTGAAATTTAAAGAAGATTTATAATTCGAGTCACTGAATTCAACTGGCCAATTATATTTAAGGTCAACATTGACCAAAAGTTCAACATAGGCCAAAGGTCAACAACTAAGCTGGTATTTCTAAAATCCTCAATTTTCATCCGATTGACTTGGAAAATTTGAAGAGGATTCATAATTTCAGGTCACTGAAGTCAACCACCAATTATTTTTTGAGGTCAACAAAGACCAAAAAAGGTCAACATAGTCCAAAAAAGGTCAACATAGACCGAATTTCTAAAATTGTCAATTTTCATCAGATTGACTTGAAATTTGAAGAGGATTCATAATTTCAGGTCACTGAAGTCAACCACCAATTATTTTTGAGGTCAACAAAGACCAAAAAAAGTCAAAATAGTCCAAAAAAGGTCAACATAGACCGAATTTCTAAAATTGTCAATTTTCATCAGATTGACTTGAAATTTGAAGAGGATTCATAATTTCAGGTCACTGAAGTCAACCACCAATTATTTTTGGGTCAACAAAGACAAAAAGGTCAAATAGTCCAAAAAAAGGTCAACATAGACCAAATTTCTAAAATTGTCAATTTTCATCAGATTGACTTGAAATTTGAAGAGGAGTTGCATATTTGTGTCATTGAATTCAACCACCAATTATTTTTGAGGTCAAATTTGTTTTATGGATTTAGCAAGTATTGTGCTCTGCACAACATCTTATTTTTTGTTTGTTTGTCTGTGTGCAGGATATGTCAAAAAGTTGTGGACGGATCCAGATGAAATTTGGTGGCAGGTTTGGTGTGTGACAAGGATGAACCGATTTGATCGGTTCGATCGAATTATTTAATTTATAAAGTGATTCTTCACCATTGAGAGATAGGGCCAAAAACGATATATAGCATGATATTTAACCTCCGCCATCGAAGATCGGAGGTTACTGTTTTCACCCCTTTCTGTTTGTTTGTTTGTTTGTTTGTGAACAGTATTACGGAAAAACTCCTCGACGGATTTCGCCGAAACTTGGTGGGGGGATTAGGTATGGTCCAAGGATCATGCCATTAGATTTTGGACTTGGTTCAAATCCAATATGGCCGCTATGGCGGCCATTTTGAAAAAATATTTGAATTTTTTTTTTTTGCATTTCTACATGTTTTAAGTGATTTCCACCCCCCCCCCCCCAAAAAAAAAAATTGTTAGAGAAAAAAAAATTTTTGCAACTTTTTTTCAACAAAATTTCGATTTTTTTTTTTGCATTTCTACATGTTATAAGTGATTTCCAACAAAAAACATGCCAAAATTACAATTGCGGCTGATTTTGGAACTTCAGGTGGATATACCACGTAAAATCAATTTCTGTCTCAAGGAATCTAGTTATGACGAATGAATTGAGTATGTAAAATTTAAAAGTAAAAGGGAAAGTTGCAAACTATAACTCTGAGCACTGTTGACGTCAAATTGAATGAAAGATATCAGGTTCACTTGAGTGACCTAGCAGTATTGGCGGCGGAGGTTTTGCACTCTACCGAGTGCTCCCCTCTAGTTCAAAAATGCATTTGGCCTGATATTTTCTCGTGGATCAGGCATTACGTGGCGGAGATAAGCGCTCCACCGAGTGCCGTTATAGTTTTAAACTGTGATATCTTTGATCGAACCTGTTACTTCTTCTGATGGGATTCTCATCAAATATAATCACATTTCATGAGAAATATATGGCTTTTTAAAGAGGAGATAGTACATGTATCACATGTATCGATAATGGCCCGGTTATATAAAGCATTCTTAAGAAAAGATTTGATGATTTATTGCAACATTTCCTCAAGTTTCCCCTGAAACACATCCTTAAATTGAGGATTGTTGCATATTCGAATGTTCTTTAAGTTTTTCCTTAAACTCAAGGGAGCACTCCTCCATTCTTAAACACCAACCTTTGAGTTTCCAAATGGCACTCTTCATGGAAATTGGTCACAAAGAGGTCGATTATGGCCGTGCAAGACATCGCGAACTTGTTTTCAGATCCCGCCTCAACCCGCTTGACGTCTATGATGATATTACCTTGATCTAAAACATGTACTAAGGTAAACTAGTCTTTGGATCTTTGATAATACGAAGGATCTTTGATCCCCCAGGAGTCATTTCCACAACAATAATTTAAAATAATTTAGTTATAAACTCAATCGAACTGACACTCGCATGGGACTTAACAAGTGATGTCTGGGCCGATGTAAAGGTGTGTTCTGGTGCAGGTACTGCAGGTGCAGCTAAACAAGTTGTTAGTCCGAGATGCTAGTGTAGTGGTACTTTCATGGTGCGAACATTTATTACTTAGTGTTCAGGTTATTTAGATACCAATTAAATTGATACCGATGGTGGCCTCAAGAAGAAGAAGAAAAAAAAGGGCCACAACTGGTCAATCCCATGTCATAGACAGACGTCTGGGGCCTTGCTCGACTCGGGACCAAATTTTTTGTTTTTTTTAACTGTGGACCAATTTATCCCTAAATGACCCTCAACAATGTTCATACTGATCGGATATAGCGTTCTACATATGCAATTATAATGTCATAATGAAGGCACCTATGGCATCATTAAAAAAAAATCACATTCCCCATCAGGAGTGCTTGCCATGTGCCAAGTTTCAATGTTTTCCTTGGTGCTGTTTCAGAGATAGAGGTCCAAAGTTTTTCGGTTTTTCCAACATGGCTGCCACACCACGTGATCTATGACATCATAATTATCATGAAATCATTCTACATGAGTCGCATCTATGGTGAAAATTTCGTCTCAATCCGATTAGTGGTTGCGGATAAAAACACCAAAGTACTGTCCAGACAAACAAACAAACAAACAAACAAACAGACTCAAATGCCATACCCTCTCCTTCGGCGAGGGTAATAAAAAATGACAATACAGGTTCACTTCATGCTTTGAATCATACTTGAAAATAGTTGGTCATGACCTGGGAGTGTTCAATAACCCAAAGATTGGTGCAGTGTGCATTTGCGCAGGAAAGTGTTTTGACAATTCCAGACTAACATTATGCTTCACAGAGTCCGATTACACCGTGATTGAAGATTAATCAAGCAATGGCTTTCTGTTTTGTGTGCTCAGAAAGACCGAGTGTCGGTGCAACTGCTGTTTTCTATCAAAGAGCACTGCATCACAATATGTGGCGCAGTGCAAGCAAAGCAGGTATACAAGGCCTCTACAGGTATACAAAGTAAAGTGAACATTGCCAGTTTTTAATCAAGTTAAACCATACTGGTAAAGGATCGATTTTTCATGTAAGTACCTTTCAAATTCACTCAGGCAACATGGTCCGGGCACACACGCCAAAAGCATCCAGCAAATGAGCGCAGAAAAAAGGAACTGCCTTGGAGCACATGATGATAAAGTGTTCAATTTGTGCAGCAGCTCATCGTTCATGACGTTGAATTAAATGATCTTCATTGACGAAGCTCTCTCGCCTGATTGTAGCAAACTGATTAGAACGCAATCACCTATCTGTGCTGTGTCCGAAAGGAAGCATTTATGCTTGGATTTTAAAAGCCTTTTCATGTTCTTCGGAACTACATCATATTACGGCCTCTTAAACAGTCCCTATCTGAGCATTTAGGCTGGCAGGATAGCCAAGAGCTATTGCACACTCAGCTCTGAGCTGTCTAGCCTGGGTTTGAATCTTGACCGGGCAATAAACTGTTACCCTGGTGTTACACAGTATAAAGCCATAAAGCTTCAAAGTCATTAAGTGGATGGAACAGCGATATATTGCCCTGATGAGCCCCAAAAAAGGGTGGAACTAGTCAGTTGCTTCGCTTTTCATCTGATTGATGACAGCATTTGATCTTGGGAACTTTACACTGAAAGAGGCCTTTTGGGGGCTACAGTGAAGACGTCAGCATGTGGTATCGTTACGGCATTCATCCAGGTTGGAGAACTTAAATATCTTCAGAGAATTCCCAACCACTCAAAATAATGGTGATGCCTCCTGGTTGTGATTGGTGGGGCGGAACACAATGTGTCCATGTGGTATATGGCACTTGGTGGACCCAGATTGTGGAGCAACACAGTACCTGTAATGGGACTCAATCTGGTGTCCTCACCAATCACAGTTAAGGATGCATCATTAACCAATATATTATGTTTGTAGGGGGGAGAGTCGATATTGCCTGAGAACAGATATAAATGCATAGAGTAGTATGGTCTGTGTATGAGTGGTTCGTCAATCTCAATGTGATTAAGTAGGGAAATGTAGCATAAGAATTGTCTTGTTTGAATATGCACCATACAGGGGATGGTATGTGGTAATAATTAGTTAGGGTTTGAGGAAAGGAATCATACATGCACCCACTTGTAATCTCCCCAAGTGAGGTGCCGAGGTGAGGCCCTGGTGGAAGAGAAAGTAGGGCTTTGAAAGGGGTGTCGTCATCCAGAGGGTGAGGGGAGGAGCTTTACGTCTCCTTTAGATGTGCCAGCTTGGATCGCCTCACAAAAAGGGTGGAGCTTTCATCGCCCCCAAGAGGGCAGAGTTTTGGATTCTTTGAAGGGAGTTGGAGTCATATCTGAGAGTTGAGTTGGGCACGAATGGAGGAGAGAAGAGAGGGAGATCACTGAGGAAGAACAGTTGCTCTATCCATTGTGCCTCCTTGTCATCCTGCTTGTGTTCCTGCTCTGTCATCTGCTCCCTGTTTTGTTGTGCCTATGGCCTGTTCGTGAACCTGCTCCCTCCTCGTCCACCAACAGAGCTAAGGCCTCACCTGGTTCTCGTCCCCCATCCGTGTCTGTGCTTCAAACTGGTGTGTAGCACCTGAGATTTATCATCATCGTGTATAATTATTTATCTATTGAATCCGTCCGTGTTCCCCTCCAACCTACCAAACCCACCATCGTACTCCTCCGTTGTGATACCACATCCCTGGATGTTTATTTGTGGGAAATTTAAAAAAAAAATCCCTTGCATCAGAAAAAGAGCCTCACACTTCTTGCGATTCCCATGCATGTGAGCCACCTCCATTGGGTTGAACGCAGAAAAATATCTTTTTGGTTCATCGCATGATTAACACCTCCCGCTGCAACGTGGGCAATGTGTGTATATTATATTTATATTTATATATGTATATATATGTATATATATAGTATATTGTATATGCATATATACATATATATTAATGTATATATGTATATGTATATATATTATATTTATGTACATATATTTATGTATATATATATATTTATGTACATATATTCATGTATATATAAATATGTATATATATATTTATGTACACATATTTATGTATATATATATATATATATATTTATGTACATATAATTATGTATATACTGTATACAGTATATATAATATATATTATATATATATTATATATATAATTATATATATTTTGCGTACATACATTTTTATATATAAATATATATAATATGTATATTTATGTGCATATATTTATGTATTATATTTTAGTACACATATTTATGTATATATATATTTATGTACATATATTTATGTACATATATTTTATGTTATATATATATATATTATGTATATATTATGTATATAATTTATGTACATATTTAATGTATATGTATTATGTATATATATATGTATATATATATTTATGTACATATATATATTTTTATGTACATATATTTATTATAATATAATTATATATATATATTATATATATATATATATATATTTGCGTACATATATTTATGTATATAATATATATATTTATGTACATATATTAATGTATTATATATATATATATTTATGTACACATATTTATGTATAATATATTATATTATGTACATATATTTATGTATATATATTTATGTACATATATTTACGTACATATATTTATGTATATATATATATATATATTATGTACATATATTTGTTATATATATATATATATTTTTACATATATGTATATATTTATGTACATATATTTATGTATATATATATTTATGTACATTATTTTAAGTATATATATATATTTATGTACATATATTTATGTATATATATATATTTATGTACATATATTATGTATATATATATATTTATGTACATATATTTATGTTATATATTTATGTCATATATATATTTAGTCATATATATATTAGTACATATATTTATGTATATATACATTTATGAATAATTTATACAAATATATATATATATAGTTTATGTACATATATTTATGTATACATATATATATATATATTTATGTACATATATATTTATGTACATATATTTAGGTATATATATAATATATTTATGTATATATATATATATATATATATATTCATGTACATATATTTATGTACATATATAATTCATGACATATATATTTATGTACATATGTTTATGTATATATATATATATATATATATATATATATATATATATATTGTTATGCTGTGGAAATTCGCAAACACCATTCAGGTCCCGTAGGTGAGGTTTTTCTGAAGTACATGTATAGTTAGCCCAAACCCATTGTTTAGAGGGAATTAATGTGATTCATTCGGGCTGCGACACTTTGAGTTAGTCGTTTTTCTGTTCTTTCATTATTTTCGAACCAACCACACTTCAACTCAACCACGCCACCACTCAACGCCAGCACCGCCATCTCACCAACACAACCATCTTCGCCACTAACCCACACCAACGAACGCCATCCTCCGCGGTCCACGTACGACGGTTTCCGCGCAGGAAACCGTCGAACGCAAGAAGGGAAAGAAGAAATCACCACAGCGAGGGGCGCGGTTTTCCCCGTTGTTTTTTTCCCTGGCCGGCGCCAGGACGGATTCTCCTCGCCCCCGCATGGCGCGGGAGGGGGGAACGAGAGGGAACGCCCCCTTCTCGAAGCGCCTCGAAGGAGGGTGGAGCCAAGAACGGGGCGGGGCGCCGGGGGTATAAGAGTCGGAGGCGCAGGAGGCGTTGGCTCTCTCTTGGTTCGGGTCTCTCTCTGTTCGGTGAGCTTCGGCTCGTGCTCGTTCTTGTTTTGGCTTCTCTCTTTGGTTCGGCGTGCCTCTCTCTCTTGGTGGTTCTCTCTTGGTTCGGCTCTTACGCAGTCGGTGCTCGGTCCTGGCGTCGAGGGGCCAGCACGGGAGGCACGAGGCACGCCGGAGAGACCTCGCCGACCACGCTCGAGCACGGAGTCACGGCCAGACGGGACCACGGCAGAGGACGGTCGCCAAGGACTCGAGAGCAGGGAAGTCGCGACTTCCTCATTTCTTTTGGGTCTGTGTGAACGTGTGTGTTGGCGCCATGTCTTGGAAAGTAGTATTGTATAAGTGTTGCCGAGTGTTCGCGTTTAGTCGGTCGTAGCTCTGCGTTGCTTTCATTGTGTGCTTTTGTTCTATTTGATATATGTGCATTTGCTAATTTTGGCGGTAAATACGTGCTATATGTGTGCTCTATGTGAGGCGTGAATAAATGTGCTTTCTTGTTGAATTGTTCCCCCGTTTCGCTGCGTCCTTTCCTTTGTGGGTCTCCATTTTTGCTTTACGTAAAGGGTTTGAGTGGGCGCGGACGCCCGATAATTAATCAGGAACCGTTGAGGCCGACGATAACACCGCTCGTTATCCCGTTAGCACGGAACGGGTCGCTTAAGCGGCCCGTGTCCGAAGTCGACCTGCGGCGAGGTGCGATCGCCCGGTTTACCATCCGCGTGGGTACTTAGGTAGGTCGAGTTTGGCGAACAACCCTATCCCACGCGGGTGGCCATTGGCACGATCGTGGTGAGGCCGAAAGGCCCACCCGTGACTGGCTCCGGCGTTAGTCCGAGAGGGTCACGACAGAATTGTCCGTCCGGTGGGCGAGGCGGTCGCGATTCGAGTCACGTGGCCGATGCACGCCGGCGGCGCGAATTCGCAACAATATATATATTTATATATATATATAATTTATATATATATTATTATATATATATATACTGCATATATATATTATGGTCTATATTACGTATATATTTATGTATATATTTATGTACATATATTTATGTATATATTTATGTATATATATATTTTTTGGCTCCGATTGGCGAGAGCAGAGTTTCCCGAGATCACGTACCATTCGAGTGACGAGCGCTATTTCTCCGCTACTTATCCGACAGTTCTGGGCTGATTACATTCAAACTTGCTACATTGGATCAGCATGGATCAGGATCCCAATTAATGTGTCAGAGTGTTTTTATCTTTGGCGGTGGTCTTGGGGCGGGGGGGGGGGGGGGGGGGGGGAATGCAAATTCTCTATGTAAATGTGTATCGTGTAGCACCACCTCTAGGTGGGGGAGGTAATTACAAGTTTCCACCATTTACAGTGTACAGTATTTCTGTCCCCACTTTTTCCATCGCAGTGAGCTGTTTTGGATTACAAGCAGTCGGTACATTGTTTCTTCATGCACGTATCCGAGATTATTATTATTTTTTACCCATACAAAGCTGTCAGTTGCTCATACACCGCCCAAATAAAGTATGCGTCAGAAGAACGTGTTGCATGCTTGGGACAAGATCAGCAGTAGGGTGGGCACTCTGCTAATAAATAAAAAGGAACTGAGCACAAATTTACATTTATTTTTAATTATCAGTGAGAGACGGATGGCAAAGATAACACAATATCAAAAACTGGATGGGAAGGTCGAACTGCCAGCCGTACAGAGCAGACGTGCCCCCAATACACCACTTTCCTTGCTCTTCCGGTGAGAGTTTACTTAATATATTTCCTTTTTCCCATATCTCGATCTCAATCTCAATTAATCAAGTCAAAGTAACGAAAAACATTGGCATTGATTAATTCAGGTAAGGCACAAAAGTGTTTACTAGGAATATATATAATATATATATATATATATATATATATATATATATATATATATATATATATATATATATATATATGTTGTGGGCCGGGGGTCGGTGGCGATAAACGACCACTAGGTGAGCAGTGGAGTCGTCTCCCACCGAACACCCGGAATTTAGGTCGTGACTCTCGGATAAGTTGAGAGTTCACGGGTCCCTTAGCGGACCGTGGTCGCCAATATTTTACCGCGTGGACTAGGGTTAATTGTCTCGATCTCCAATATACCTAAATAACCACGCAGTCTAGCTACCGGGGAAACCACACCCTCGGCCGACTCTGTCCGATCCGAGTCGCAGGTAACGACTCGGATCCGGCGTAAACGAGCGGAAGTTACCAGAGCCGCGCTGGTCCCAATGACAACTTACGGCACCAACGGCCTTACTATTTCTCAATATGCACCTTGCTTGGCCAACAAAAGAAAACACGAACAACGAACTGGAACATTTAACAGGGGTTTATTACAAATAATAATCGGGAAGGGAGACACAGAGCAGAGTTATCACGAATAAATAAATGTAATGTACAATGAACAAGGGACTTAACGATTCGACTTACAGACGGGGCCCACGGACACACACACACACACACACACACACACCCAAAAGAAACTGGACCCCGTGGGTCTTTAGTCGGTAGAGCCGGGCTGGGTACCTGTCCCGCCTCGTGCGGTCACACATTCCCGAACCACCACGGTGGGACTCGAACCCACGACCTTGGCGTTGTCAGCACCAAGACTGCAGACCGCTCAACCATGACCACAGACCGTGCCGCAATCGCCACCAAGACCGCAGACTGCTCAACCACGACCACAGACCGCGCTGCAATCGCCACCAAGACTCTTGTCTGTCGTCCTCTCATCTCTTTTTTTCTCTCTTGAGGTGGGAGGGGTTTCTTTCCTCCCACTCGCCTCCTGATTGGACGAGGGGTTATCGGACGACTCGTGGTCAGCCTCCCGATTGGCTGGGGCACGCGTGTGGTGCTCGCCCTTCACTCATTGGCTGGAGGAAATGGTCCATGCCCTTCCTTGGAGCGGAGCCTCAATCCAAAGCGATGGAGGCTCCGCCCACGCCCTCAGCCAAAAACACGTGGGCAATGGCGACTGGGTCGAGTGAGGGACGGTGGCGTTGTTGTTGTTGTTGTTGTAGTTGTTGTAAAAACCTAACTAAAAAATAACTCGTAGCACACACACGAAATTCCTATTAGACAGAAGGAGGGATTCTAACTATAAACACATACTTATCGAAATAACAAAGCTATGGGGACTCTGGCTGTTTGTGTGCACAAGGTTTCCAAATCCGTAACAATATTACATATATAAACAAGATGGTGGAATTTGTTGAAGAAAATTTGAAGAAGAAGATGTTTTAGTCACAAATCTACATACATAACCATATAAGTTTGCTCCATTATAAGATGCTTTTACCATCTTGGCACTTCATTTAAACCACATGATGCCATGAACCCTACACAATAGCCGGATGCTCTCTTGATCATCCAGGAGCAGATCCAACTTGACCAGCATTACCATCATCAATTTATGAGGGGCCCGCCAAAACATTGGCAAGCTGCGGTCAATGCTGGGTGGGGGAGAAGGGAGGATTTGGTGAGGGGGAGTGCATGCTCAAATTGCCTTCATAATTCCAGTGGAACGAACATCTCACCAACAAACTTTTGCAGGTTTTGAAACTTAGTTTGTTAGTACTCAAAGTTAATGTAAGGATTTGCCGATTTTGTGTTTCGTTTTATCAGAGGGCATCACCTGCCTTTGGGCAGAACATAAGTAGGAGAATCACTTGTTGATGTCCCAATAATCAGATTTCGGTTTTGACCACTACCTTTGTTGAAATAGATAGCACATTATCCATGATATATTTCTCCAGGTGCAATTATTACTCTGATTGCAAAGCTGTGTTACAACACATTTTCTGGTGCTCCACTGTTTCTATAGAAAAATGAAATAGCCATGGCAATGGAATTAGCTTTTCAGAGCATTTCTTTCCAAGGTTTTTAGGGTATAGACCATGTGCAAAAGCTTTGCCGAAGCACTTTTTTAACGATTGTTCTCCACAATGAGATAAAGGCTCTTGCACCACCCCAATTCAGCGTGTGTGAAGTACAATTAATATAATAATAATAATAATACAATATAATATACCAGTAGGGACCCATGGAACATCCACATATTGTAAAATGTGACTTCAAGTCCTCAACTCCCCCCTCCCCCCTCAACCACACCACACCAAACCCAAGTGATCACCCCCTCCCTTCCCAAACCTCAACCCCAACCCCTCAACCTTTGCCTTCCCACAAGACTCACCTCCCCCACCACAATTCCTTAACCCCCTCCACCCCTCACCTGAAAGTCCTCAACCTCCCCCCCCCCTAAAGCCCCAACCCTTCCTCCCAAATTTATGCTCTCCACCCTCCCAACCCCCAAATCTGTCCTCCCCTCTTCACCCTCCTCCCACTCATAAAAGCAAATGGGCATTCCCACATCGATCATTTCATATTTCTTCATTACCTCATTAAAACAGCAGAATATTTGATGCTTTCCCCTCCCGGGAAAGCGGAGGGACAGTACAAGGGGACAGAATATAATGCTCTCACTGACTTCAAAGAAACAGAGATCAAAACAGTTCCTACATGTCATGGTTCATAATGGTTGCCGGTCCAACTCACAATCCCATGAGATATGTGGAAACCCTGTGGAATTGCAGCAAAAATGACCCAAGACCAATTATCTTCTTCCTATTATACGTCGTTTAAAAGTACGTAATGACGGATGTTTCCTTTCACTGTGTCGTGAGTTTCACAGAAGTCCTCGGACAAAGACCTTTATAATGACATGGGTTTCATGGTCCCAGGTCGAGTCATTTTCAGCGAAAATAGTTGGAAATAATAGCAAGGGCCCACTTAACCTCTGTGATAAAAGCCCTGCTTGTGAGAATACCACATAGTTATTTGGGTGGTGTATAGACAACAGACTGCTGCCTCAATCACCGAGACCAACACATACTGTGATCTTCCATGTTTTGATATTTTATTATCCCTTTAAACAGTCGCTGTGGTCATTTTACACTGAGGGGAAAACTTATAGGGAGGGCATGGCAATTGTGAATATGACAGCTTTCGAAGATTGCAGAGGAGTAAGCACAAACATGGCGGCCGTAGGATTTTTTTTCAAGTTGAATATTTGTGGGTGGAGTCAGGCCAGCTGTCCAACCAATGGGTGGTATGGAATGTTACACACAGACAGACGGACAAACAAGCATATTATTATCTCGATGCTGGTATTGGGAGTTACATGAATGTTGACGAGGCGGAACCGAGAGTGACGTCAGCTTGGCTGTCAAGGAGTGGAGGAGGGAGAGCTGCCATTAACAATTGAGCCAAAGGACCTACGTGTTGGCTGATTTTACTACACAACATATGGCGACGAGGAGGCTCACCTTGCTCTTACACCACTGCTGCATTCTTACCAAGTCCGGGTGAGTCTTCGATACCTTTCACGTCATGGATGCGCATATTTGAGAACTTCATGCTGGCGGTAAATGACGATGCACTTTCTGATGCGAGGAAGCATGCATTGCTTCGACACTGCCTAAGAACTGAAGGGCAGCGTTTATTCTATACCAGTGTTTCTCAACTTTTTTTGTCCCACGCCCCACTTTGATTTTCAAAAAAAGTCGTACGCCATGATTGGAGACACTACAGTATATACTACATATGTATTCAAAAGGCTTTATTAACACTTTATTGCAAATTTTATTCAATTGCTACTCACTTCAATGGGAGCCTGCCCTTGACGCTGGCTGCAGATTTGTTTGATTGAAGGAACCAATTTTGTCAGTTTCAGTTTTGTCAATTTTGTCAGTTGAAAATTGAAAGTGCAAAGATATGAAAGCGATCATATATTGATTCATTAATTCTGAATCCTCATGCCCCACCTTGAGAACACTGTTCTATACCTCCCAGTTGATGGGGACATGTACTCTGCTGCTGTCGTGCATTAACAGCCTTTTTCATGCCGAAGGTGAACGTTGTTTTCGAACGATACAAGTTTCGTCAACGAGCACAGAGGCCGGGTGAATCGACTGCTCAGTTCGTTGCTGCTTTACATGAGATTGCGGTTAATTGCGAGTTTATTGACCTCTCTGATGAAATGATACGAGATCAGCTCATGGAAAAAAACCCTTCTAGCTCGTGTACATGAACGGTTGCTTTTGGAACCGGAGCTTACGCTGCAGAAAGCCCTCGTAATGGCGGGACAAATCGAATCAGCCATGGTGGAAGCAAAAGTGATTACATGCGGCACGTCGACGTCCTTTCAGGATGTAAATACAATACTAGCGTGGGGAAATACAGACATGACCCCATCCACAGGGACACATCGAATGAACCTGCAAACTCAAAATTTTTACAAGCTCAACAGGTACGCCAGAGAGGTACTTGTTACATTGTGGACTGCAATGCACTTAGCCAATTACCCCAGATGTCCTGCAAAAGATGTAAATTGCAGGCAGTGTGGCAAAAGAGGACATTTTGCTAAAGTATGTCGCAGTAAAGACCACAAATACCAAGTGTGGGAAGTGACTCTGCCAGATGTGACTAATTTGTTCAGAGGCTTGTGTGTTTATGCTTAAAACAGAGGGAACCTAATTTGTGATGTTGGTATTTGCACATCTGATGGACAGGCATGCTCAGCTAAATTGCTGGTGGACACAGGTTCAGTCATTTCCACACTTCCAGAGTCAACCTACTTGGAGCATTTCAAGAATGCACTTCTTACAGAACCAAAATTACACTTGGTGACTTACCTAAAAAAAACTCCGATCTCTGTAGTTAGTTGTCTTCAAGTACAGGTGTGACACAACCATGTTTCTGTGCCTGCTGATTTCTTCATTGTGCCTTCTGG